>CAKOAT010552931.1:0-69534 GCA_932364175.1 Eruca vesicaria subsp. sativa
GAGTAAATGAGTTTGTTGTCTACAATTGCCAGAATCGGACCGAAGACAGGGTCTTTCAAAACTTCTTCATACTCATCCTTAAGAAAATCCTTCAACAATGCAAGCATCGTACGTCTACATGTATTGTTGATCTTATCAATTCGGAGCTCAGCTCCGTCTTCACAAATCCGCTTTGGAAACTGGTAAGCCATTCCTACAAGTGTCAAAACATAAGTAAAATGTTATACTTTGCTTATGTAATTGCAAACAGAAGAATCAAAAAGTATAAACATATCAAACTCATTAGCCTTTTCAAGTCTATTACGAAATCAAAACGTAATACTAAACCGATAAGTGACAAAGTATAAGTCAAAATCAACTCAACAACCAATGTTTGTTACTGGTTCGATCCCAGACAACATGTAAAATGGACCGGTTTTACATGTCAAAATCATTAGCCTTTCAAGTCTATTCCGAATTCAAACCATAATACAATACAATATCAAACTAAATATAACTCATAATCAACTAAACAACTAAAGCTTTGGAACGGAGAAACAAAAATCAGATAGAGGGGATTTCAAAACAACCAAAGTTTTTAAGCAATTCCATATATTTCTCCGACATGCACATAAACAAAACCAAAAAACAACAAGATCCATAAAGGAAATTTCAAAACCCTAACCTTCGAATTTTGGGAACAGTGATGAAGGAAGAGCAAAAGAGGGACAATGAGAAGCAAATCGTGCGATTTCCGAGAGAAGAAGCCACTTCGGAGGTTAAGGAACTCCGATATCGATCGCCGGGATTTACAAAGATGAGTACAATCGGCCGAAAGTAAAGAAGAAAGGAGGACGACGGAGAGATGTGAGGACTATTTCGAGCTCTCCGGTGAAAGACTCTCGGCGAGAAGCAAATCACCTCTTTCTTCTCCGAGAGAGAAAAGGAGTCGCGAGAGCTGAGGGTTATGGGGTTAACTGCTCTTCTTTTGTTACTTTTTGTTACTTATTTTGTTAACTTACAATTTTTTACTTAAAAATGTTTTTACATTTATTTATAAATTAAACTATTAACAAAATGGAAAAGAAAGGGACAAAAGGGGATATTCATTATAGTTTATACTATAGGGACAAAGATCAAAAATTTTGTTCTAAGGGGACAATAGTATACCTATTTCATCCCTTTTTGGCAATTTTCCCGTTAAAAAATCCTTTGTGTTGGGTTTGCATTTTATACCCTTTGACAGAATTGTCGCCTAAGGTTAGCTTCAAATTTATTTCCCGGACCGCAAAATTAGGGCTTCCTTCTTGTTTGCTCAGTTCACCTCAAACAAAAAAGAGTTTATTAACAAAATAAAAATGAAGAAAATGAGAACGTGATTGCAATAAGAGTTCCGAGAGACAAAATAATTAAATTTCAGATCTTACTAGTTTGTAATTTATAATGGAATAAGTTAGCTTTCAATCTTAAATCCCACATGCAATTGATATGTGGCTTGAAGAGGTTTCACGTGTTATAATAGTTGTTTATTCGTCTTATAATCGGTGTTGGTTCATTTCTTATCACAATTATTGGACATGGGTTCCTACTGCCCACTGTTGCGATTGAGACAATGTATTATACATTATTTCACGTGCTTGACCAAACTAACCAGTGGTGTTAAATGTATATTTTAATTGCTTAACTATCTTGCCCAATGTAATTGTTTTCCCCATATTTCCACCGGCCAAATCAAATCAATGGTTCAAAACTAATTAGCTGTTCTTACTAGCGACTAAACTTTTATTTTCTGTTGGATCGAGTTAATGATGTTTCAGGCATACTAGTTGTCTTAGGTAGCATTAGCGTAAGTATTATGTTTGGATTGTGTAAGCATTAGCGTAAGTATTATGTTTTTTATTATTTAATCAACAATTTTTAGAAAATCACTTAGAAAAATATTTACAAAATGTTAATTTTCTATAAATTCTTTTTCTTCAATATTTTCATATAGAAATTTTAATTGAGTACTTGTATATAAAATATATAAAAGGAAAAAAAATATTTTTAATTAATATATTTTATTTAATAATAAAAAATTATGTTTAAATAAAATTTATATTTAAAAAAAAATTACAACTAAAATTTTTTTAACCTTTTAAAAAGAATATCATTTCACATTTAAGATATAATACAATTTATATAATTAAATTTAGTTTATTATTTTTAATAACAAGACATAAAATAGTACATATTTTATTTACTTACTACCAATATAAATCAATCTATATTATGTAGAAAAATTACATACCATATATTAATTTTATGATAATTTAATATATGAATCATTTATTACTTTACTAATTATATTATTAAATATTAAGAATATATAACTTAGATAGCATAAATAATGTTACTATTTTATCACCATTTCTACCGGGCAAAATTTTAGAAGCAATCCAAACCTTGAGAATTATAAGATTGGAAGCAATAAATTTTTTACCTATGATTTAGTAACTAAAAAGAGAAGAAAAGTAATTAAATATGAAAAATGTCATAAGAGCAAGTACATCAAGGGATTATGGAGAAGGGTTCACTCTTACCAAAAAAAATAATATAAAATACTGCAAAAGTTATCAAACCAAGTTACTGGGGTCTATGCCATGAATCTGTATCACTACTATTTTGTGGGTTCCACGCCACATGGCGGCCTACGTTTGCTTCACCTATTTTTTTTATTTTTTAAAAAAAAAAATAGAAAACAAAAAAAAAAATATTACTGATGCACTTGCTCTAAGAGATGCTACAACCTCGCACATCTGACGCATTAATTTTAGATTAAACCAACTAAATTACTAGGGATTTCATAATTTTGAGGCCGAAATAATACATATTTATATCAGAACCAGAAGAATATACTTCCGCCGTTTATACTCAACTTATATTCAGGGTAGCTACTGCTTAGAAGAAAAAACGTTTTTTTTAGCAGTTAAATTAACAGTTGGCCGGTGATGTTTACGTGTGTTTCTCGTGTCTCTATAAATTATCCTTAATTTGATATTAATTACTGCCTTTAGTAATATCAGTGCCGACCAAAGAAAATGGAAGTTTATAATGTTAATATTATACACTGAAGTAAAAATCTTCGAAAAAAGAAAAATCTTCGAAAAAAGAAATAGAATTACAGCTATATTACAAAAAAAAAAAAAATCTTCGAAAAAAGAAATAGAATTACAGCTATATTGTGAATGAACTGAACATACATGCTGTGTTTGTTCGATATGTTACAGTGTATGTCAACCGTGAGACTAAACGCGCACACACACACACATATATATATACATATATATACATATGTATAACTATTGTTGTCAACACAAAACTGTCAAAACTAACATCTCCAATTAAAGAAAATGTAATGGGTTTAGTAATGAAATGTATTCCTTGGTCGTTGAGATTTATGAGACAAAACATATTGTATTTTTCTTCTAGATGTATACTAAATCATTATTTTTTTATTCAAAAAATAAATTGGTAAAAGACCATGACAAAAAAAAAAAATCCATATCAAAATTCATTATTTCTAATTCTACAAATAAAAGTTTGATTTATTTCTTTTTGAACTCAGAAAAAAATCTGTCATTTATAAGTTATAGTTTTTTTCAATATCTTATTATTTATATTTTTTAGACTTTTTTAGTGAATCCTAATAATAAATTTCTAACACTTAAAGATTTAACTAATTGCCATTTTTCTTATTTAAATGTCAATAAATATCAATTTCAAAATAAAATTTCCAACCAATTCCAAAATTGTTCACTAATAAAGTTTTATAATTGTTGTAGAAAAAGTAAAGTTTTATAATTAGAATTAGAATTTAAATTTAATAAAATTATTTTAATTTAAATTTATTAAAATTATTATTAGTTTTTGCATATAAAATTATATTAAAATATGAATATGAAATAAAAGTAGTAGATAAGGTGTTGAATTTTTTTAAATAAAAATATTGTAGAGAATTAAAATTGAAGTGAGTGTTGAATAATTATGTGAAATAAAAAAGAAAATAACTGGAATGTTAAAATGGAAAATTTAGGGAAAGTTTAGGGTACTGAATGTAAATAGCCTTATTACAGACAGACAGACCTTTTTCAAAATTATTACAGACAGACCAACCTCTTTTACTTTGACATTCGTACACAATTCTCTTTCTTCCAGCGAAGCAGGAGACATAAATCTTCACTTAAATTTTAATTTTAAAATTATTTTCCCATATTATAAATATATAACCCGTTTGCACTTTCTCGTGCATCGAAAATCTCAAACACAAACACAAACAAAACAAAAAAAACTCGA
Source organism: Eruca vesicaria subsp. sativa (assembly GCA_932364175.1). Classification (NCBI taxonomy): domain Eukaryota; kingdom Viridiplantae; phylum Streptophyta; class Magnoliopsida; order Brassicales; family Brassicaceae; genus Eruca; species Eruca vesicaria. The sequence continues at coordinate 4,315 of CAKOAT010552931.1, forward strand.
AAACGAAATAAACAATGGCGAGCTCCGATGCTCTCTTGCCAATCTCCGCCAGAGAAGAATCTGACCTGAATGAGGAAACCCATCGCCGTAGGAGACCCGTTAAAGGTCTCCTCGCTGTCTCACTGGGGCTTTTGTTTATCGCCTTTTACGTCGTTCTCGTCGCCACACACGACGGATCTAATAGATCCAACGACGTTAAAATCGAAAGCGATGAAACAGCAACGACAACGTCACGTGCACGTCTTGCTGGCGTGTCGGAGAAAAGCAATGATAAGTTGTGGAAGCTTTCCGGTGAGCGGAATACGGTGTCGTTCGCTTGGAACAACAGTGTGTTGTCGTGGCAACGAACGGCCTTTCATTTCCAGCCAGAACAGAATTGGATGAACGGTATGTTAAAATTTGATTAAGAGATAAAACTAATTAATTGGTTTAATTATCTGTTAATTTAGTTGAAAAAGTCTTTCCTCTTTTTATTACACATTCAAAGAATATTCATTCTTCCTTCCTTTTCCACGTATATATTTCCTTTTCCGTAATATGGGAGAGAATATTAAAATCTTTAAATTTCCAAATTATTAGACAGGGATTGATTCATTCAAATCTATCAGATTTCATCCAGAGAACATTATATAGTTTCCAGTTACAAAAAAAAACATTATATAGTTTCATTGCATCATATGATCTTATCTAATTAGTCTCTAATTTTGTTCTAATTATTTCTGTTTGTTCTTTGCTCTCTTCTTCCTCCATTTATCCACTACGATGTTGCTCAATGGCAAATCTGGGCTTTTCTTTCTGCAGATCCTAATGGTAAGTTTCACTTTCCTTTCTTTTCTGTTTATTTTAATTTTCTAAAAGTGAATTTCTCTTACTGTAAAAATAAATAAATAATAATTTATCTTACTGTAAAGTATGTTTATCTTAATACAAAATATGAAATTTAAAAGAAATCATTGGAGGGACAAGAAGTAGTGTCACATAAGGTCATCACACAATCCACGTTATAGCCAAAAGGCTCACTGACAAAATCAGAACAGAGTTACCCTCACAACCAATAGCAATAATTTATTATATTTTAGTTTAAATTGGGTTTGCCACTTCATATCTCACATGAGATCCACATGCTAAAGAGATTGTACAAATCACTAGTTGCCACATAAAAGTTATCATGATTGATAAATCCTTATGAATGCAAAGTCTGGATCTTATCTCAAATTGATTAAAGCCAGTGGGGTATACTAAACTACGCTATTTCGATTTGATACCTAGAACTTTGTCGTTTACTTAAAATCCCACTATTTCGGAGTTATATTCATTTTGACCCTTGAAAAAATGTTTTTGTGTTTTGTCCAGGTCCATTATTCTACAAAGGATGGTACCATTTCTTCTACCAGTATAACCCAAACGCAGCCGTATGGGGTGACATTGTTTGGGGTCATGCCGTGTCAAAGGACCTAATCCATTGGGTTCACTTACCCATAGCCATGGTTGCTGACCAATGGTATGATGCCAATGGTGTCTGGACAGGCTCAGCCACATTCCTCGATGATGGCTCTCTCGTCATGCTGTACACTGGTTCCACCGATAAATTCGTTCAGGTGTGCACACTCGATTTTTTTTCGTAACATTCAATCTCTAATGTGCTGAAAAAAATTAAATATCAGTTTCAAAATAGTCATAGCTATAGCAGTATATATACTAGATATATCAAATCTAGTAAAGTACTTAGATATAAAAGCTCATAAAACTCTGATAATTTTTTTTTTAATAATACTGTTTTTCCTAACGATACAACCGTAAGAAAAATGGGTGAATCCAATGATATTTTTATAAAGTGTGTAGTGAACATGTTAGGCAATAGACTATTACCAATAGTTGAGGCCAGCATATTATTTAGATTATATTTATGAACGTTAGGCAAATAGTAGAGGTAATGAGTTATACAGCCAGATTTTGGTAAGTTAGTTTCGGAACATGTATATTAGGTTTAATGATTGTACTAAGAACACCCCTATTAAAATATCATGGAAGAAGTTCACGTGGTGATCCGCGATTGATTCAGTTTTTTTAAAAAAATCAAACAAAAAAACAAATAATAATAAAAGTTAATTTTTTTTTCTGTGAACTCTCTCCCATAGATTCATTGATGAGGGTGTTCTGATGATAATAACTATATAATGTTTTCAGGTCCAAAATCTTGCATACCCTGAGGACCTCAACGACCCACTCCTATTGAAATGGGTCAAGTACTCAGGCAATCCAGTTCTCGTACCTCCCCCAGGTATCCTCCCCAAGGACTTCCGTGACCCAACAACTGCATGGAAGACATCAACCGGAAAATGGCGGATCACTATCGGTTCCAAGATCAACAAAACCGGGATCTCACTCGTCTACGACACAACCGACTTCAAAACTTACGAGAAACACGACACATTGTTGCACCAGGTCCCAAACACGGGAATGTGGGAATGTGTTGACTTTTATCCAGTGTCTAAGACCGCGGTCAATGGGCTCGACACATCGGTCAACGGACCAAATGTGAAGCACATCGTGAAGGCTAGCATGGACGACACCAGGTTTGATCATTATGCCGTGGGGACATACTTCGATTCTAACGGAACATGGATCCCTGATGATCCTAGTATCGACGTTGGGATGAGTGCTAGTTTAAGATATGATTATGGAAAGTTCTATGCATCAAAGACGTTTTATGACCAGAACAAGGGTCGGAGAATCTTGTGGAGTTGGATTGGTGAATCTGATAGTGAGGCTGCTGATGTACAAAAGGGCTGGTCTTCTCTTCAGGTATGTTCTGTTTCCTTGCCCTAACGTGCCACGAAAGTTAGGTGTTGTTTAATTATAGTTGCTTGTTACCCAAGGTAGTGCTAATTTTTTTCTTTTTTCATAAATATATATTAATTACTTCAACCCAAAAAATTGAGGATCGGAACAGTACAAACCTAGGTTACAAACTAAGAGAATCCAGATCCATAAGCTTACAGCAACATAATAATTTTGTTTGTTACACTATGAATTAGGGTATTCCAAGAACCGTTGTTCTCGACACAAAGACAGGGAAGAACTTGGTCCAATGGCCAGTGGAAGAAATAGAATCCCTTAGATTAAGCAGCAAGCAATTTAATATGGAAGTCGGTCCCGGTTCAGTTGTACCGGTCGATGTGGATTCTGCAGCTCAGCTAGACATTGAAGCAGAGTTCGAGATCAAGAAAGAGTCTCTTGACAAAATCCTTGGAGATGCTTCGGTGGTTGCTGAGGCTGAGGAGTTTAGCTGCCAGAAGAGCGGAGGCGCCAGTGTCCGTGGTGCTTTAGGACCATTTGGATTCTCCGTTCTCGCCGACAAGAGCTTGTCGGAGAAAACTCCGGTTTACTTCTATGTGGCTAAGGGAAAGGATTCTAAGCTCAAAACTTTCTTTTGCACAGACACTTCAAGGTATTATTTTCTTCATATTATAAAGTAATGTCTAACCTTAGTACATAGTATTGGATTATGAAGTATAACATTTTTATGTAACAGGTCAACTTTTGCCAACGATGTTGTCAAACCGATTTATGGTAGTTCTGTACCGGTTCTCAAAGGGGAAAAACTGACCATGAGAATATTGGTAATTTACTGAATGAGCATACTTTAGTAAATAATTTTATTACTACACTTTAGATTAATTTAATTTATTTATTTTGAATAGGTGGATCATTCAATAGTAGAAGGATTCGCACAAGGTGGAAGAACATGTATAACGTCAAGAGTATATCCAACAAAAGCCATCTATGGAGCAGCTAAGCTTTTTGTATTCAACAATGCTATTGATGCGACTGTTACGGCGTCGTTCAAAGTTTGGCAAATGAACAGTGCTTTTATTCACCCTTACTCTGAGGAAGTTGTCCGTGCTATCTCCAGCGCCTGATTGATTATACACACATTATACACCCATTACCTCCAGCAATTTATTTCATTTTTGTAGATTTACTTGTAATAAATATTGTTTTTTCAGTTCCTCTACTATTGTAGCCGTTGTTTAATTATTCGAGTTTCATATTTGATTATTCGAGTTTTTCTCACAATCGTTATCAAACAGTTGACCTGCTTTGCCCAAGAAAATTAAAAAGATGATGTAGCTGGGCCTGATTGGCCCATATAATTGAAAATGGAATTAAACCTTCGGCAGCTATCAGAAGGTTTGTGAACAGAGCTTTTGTTGTCTCTTCGTCAAAGTAGTTGTCACTGTTCTGTCTTCTTGTTACTCTGCAATGCGTTCTCTTCAATACTTCCCCTCCGTCTCAATTGTCTTCAGAACCCAAAAAGACGTAAATACCCCTCTCATTCCTCACTTATCTCCCATTAGAACACGTAATTATCCTCTACCGTTGAGGGCAACGACGTCAACTGACGAAATTCCACCTAACGCCGTTCGCCGGAAAACAGACAGAAACTGGAGAGGAGGGTTCAGTCTCGGGGTAGACTTAGGGTTATCCCGGACAGGAGTCGCACTCAGTAAAGGCTACACCTTTCGTCCTCTCACGGTAACTTCCGAATCTCTCTATCACTAAATCTCTCAAGCTTTAGTGAAGTGAAGTGATTTTGGGTATTAGGTTTTGAAATCGAGAGGGCAGAAGCTTGAGACGAGGCTCTTAGAAATTGCTGAAGAAGAGGTAATGATTCGAAAACGTTTCTTGGAAGTGAGAAGTGATTTTGATTGGAAGTTGTGTGTTTGCAGGAGGTTGATGAGTTCATAATTGGGTTGCCGAGATCTTCTGACGGCAAAGAGACGGTTCAGTCTAATAAAGTTCGATCTGTTGCTGGACGGCTTGCCGTTCAAGCTGCAGAGAGGTGAAGCATACTCACTAACACACATATATGTGATCTAAGTTGTGAACTTTTTGGGGGTTTTGTCAGGGGTTGGAGGGTTTATGTATTGGATGAACATGGGACATCAGCAGAAGCTTCAGACAGAATGATTGTAATGTTAGTTCCTCTTCTCAGTCTCTCTCTCTCTGTCCTAAAGCATTGAGCTTTTAGGAAAGTTTTGGTTACTTGTGTGTTGATGATTTGAACCTGATAGATGTTTAAAACATTCAGGGGACTCGGAAAGAGTGAAAGACACAACAGTGAAGATGCGTATGCTGCTGTGGTAACGCATTGAGAACACCATCTTGAGTTCGAAGTTGCCGTATCTATGGCTCTCATCTAGTCTTTTTTTTTATGTTACAGATATTGTTGGAGAGGTATTTCACTACACAAGGTCTAGGAGCTGAGATTATACTTCCCAAGAGTTTAGAACTTCAAGAGAAGATCAAGAACGCTGCACCTAAAGACCCTGATTTTTTACCTGGAAAGCTTGAAGAGTATTACAAATTCTAAACTAGTTTGCTTTCATTATCCTCCTTGTGGATTCTTTGATTTCAATTCGTCCATGAAGACGTCAGTATATAAACATAACAATAAGTTCTTTTGCCTATGATCTTGTTAGTTCCTCTACCAAAAGATCCTATTTTTCCTCTGTTTTTGTGTGTTAAGTTACAAGGCAGAACAGAGTCAAGTAAACAACTGGTGAACATAAGTGGCATACGTGTACACATCTAAGCCAATCAAAGTGGATAGAATATGGAACTCTTTTACACGTGCGAGATCATCTCTTGTGTTTTAAAGTTGAATGAATCATTTCTACTCTGCAAAGTTAGAACCTTCAACAATGGCTCTCTCTTCACTCTCTCCTCTCCCCATGAAGTCTCTTGACACTTCACGATCCTCATCTGCCGTTTCAAGGTCTCTTTACCATGTTCGAAGATACCCTTTGAGGCGTTTACAGCTAATCTCCCATTCAAGACCAGACACAGATTCTTCAAACTCTAGGTGAGACTTGATCATCGCAAAAACAGAGTCTTTGAGGTTCCTTGTTTTTACGCAAAGATTGGATTTTTAAAAACTTATGGCGTTGGATTGTTGTTTGAAAAGGGAAGAAGATTGTTGCTCTGGTGGAGAATCGAAGACGTGGAAGAAGTTCTTATCTGGAGCGTTAGCAGCGGCTGTGATAGTCTCGAGCTCAGGGTTTCCAGCAATGGCAGATCTTAACAAGTTCGAGGCGGATATACGTGGCGAGTTTGGGATAGGATCAGCTGCTCAGTTCGGTTCTGCTGATCTCAGGTATCACAAATGGTTCTTTCATGAATGTTTTGCATCAAATCTTAGAGAAGTCTCATTTGGCTGAGATGAAGAATGTTTGTTTTTGCAGCAAAACAGTTCACTCCAATGAAAATTTCAGGTAAATATTTGAAATATATATCAAGAAACCATCAATCTGAAGAAGCAAGACTTTGTGTTATTTTTATTTTTATGCTCTGGATCATGTGTACTGGTTTACTGATTGTTGCAGAAGAGCCAACTTCACTTCTGCAGACATGAGAGAGTCTGATTTTAGTGGTTCAACCTTTAACGGCGCCTATCTTGAGAAAGCAGTTGCCTACAAAGCTAACTTCTCAGGTATTCTCTCTCACTTAGCCTTCCCTTTGCAGTAACTATGAGATTTATGGTATTAGACTTATGATGAGATCAGATTCCACAGCTAACGTTCACATCTGCCCTTGCACTAGCATTTTCTGAACCTCAGTTGCTTTTCCTCCACAAGCATTTTGACATAGTTTCAAACCCCAAAGCAGTTGCTGTCTGTTTCGCATCGTTAGGTCCATCGCAGTAGATCTTTCATCTTTGATGCATGACTCTTTTTTTTTGTAGCAATTCACTCTCTTCTTTTTGTAGCAATTCTTTGGTTGGTCAGCCTTGTTTGAGCATTTGAGTTGAGACCTTGACGATGTCTATGTGTAAAGTATGCATTTTGATTCTGCAGGTGCTGATTTGAGTGATACATTGATGGACCGGATGGTAAATGACATACACTGTGTACTCTGTTTATATATATACTTGAATATGAGGCATTCTCCTTTCGGTTCATGTTGATTCTTTTATGCCTATCTTAGGTGTTAAACGAGGCAAATCTAACAAATGCAATTCTCGTACGTTCGGTTCTAACCCGGAGTGACCTCGGTGGTGCCAAGATAGACGGCGCAGATTTTAGTGATGCTGTGATTGATCTTCTTCAAAAACAGGTAAACATTTCATTCATCTATAGCTTTCAGTTAACATAAGCTGAGTGGTTCTCAAATTTTCTTTCCAAGGCTCTGTGTAAATATGCAAATGGTACAAACCCATTGACTGGAGTGAGCACAAGGAAGAGTCTTGGCTGTGGAAATAGCAGGAGAAATGCATATGGCTCGCCTTCTTCTCCTTTACTCAGTGCACCACCTCAACGTCTTCTCGGTCGTGATGGATTCTGCGATGAGAAGACCGGTCTCTGTGACGCCTCGTAGTTTCAGTTTGGTTAAGATCATGTGTGTATTGTATGTTTTAAGTATTGAATTGTGTAAATGACTTGAAAGAAAGAAAAAGGAAGATGAACACTGAACAAAGGAGATAATGATCACTTTTATGCTAGTGCAAATACATCACATTTATGTTACGTGGATCACATTGTAAAATGATCTCATATATATAGAAAAATATGCAAGTTTACAAATAAATGGAACACATTGTAAAATGATATAATGATATGTATATATACACTTCTATATAGATCAGATCCGGTCAGACGGAAATGTTGATTTTCAACTGACTACCACTTGATTTAGTTTTAGATGGATGGTTGACAAAAAAAAAAATATATATGCACTTCGAAGATTATTAAAAACTAGAATAATAAGAAGCTACATTTGTCGATTAAAAAAATATGAGAGTTACATTTAGATTAGAGTTTATATGGTTAATCATGTATCGAGTACAAGTATATATGAATACATACGCAATGTACTGTATATATGCATATAAGTTCAATAATGTAGTAAGAATCAATCAAAGAAAATATAAATCTGTACCATCATCATCATCTACACAGCTACACTTGATTAGTGTTTGTGTGGACGTATGTAGAAAGATATATGTATATATGCATTTATATAATATAGTTCTCTTTGTGCTCACTTCCATAGATCAATCTGACAATTCGAAGAAGTCGAAGCAGCATATTCTTCTCTGATATCTGAAACTTTTTTCTGGTCATTTTCTTCATCAACTTGGTACTCCACATTGCTCGTGTCTTTGGCATTATTCTGTATAGAAGCAGAAGCTGTGTCGGCCTCCTGGTTGCTTAGCTGAGAAGCAACAAATTTATCGAGGGTTCTCCAGTCCGTGACTTGCTCCATCATTTGCTCGTTCCCGCTATTCATGTATATAGAGCTGAAACTCTGGTTCCCTTGATTCAATTGTTCCTCATGCGCGAGATTAGACTGCTGCAAGTTAGCAATATGAGTCTAATTATCATTGTTGCTTGTTCCGCAAGAAAGATAGTTGTAATTAATATTATCTAGTTGGATCTTAGAGATTTCAATAAAATAGATTCATGAAAAAGATGGTGATGTTGTACCAAGTGGTTGTATTGTAGTTCTAGCTCTTGCTTGCATTGCAAGTTAGGGTTGTTGAGAGCGTAAGCAGATGCATTGAGGCCATATGGAAAAGGCTGATGGTGCTGCTGATGATGATTGGGTACAAGCCGTCTTGGACCATTTGTCTCGAGCTCAGAGGCCATAAAAGAGAGCTGATCGTCATACCAATGTGAAGGAGATGAGTCGTAATCTCCCATTCGTCTAACAACTGCAGGCAATCTCTTCTTGAAAACCCTACACACTACCCATCCTTCTTCCTACAACCAAATGGCACAAAGTATGATTAGCTCAAATGGTTTTAGGAGATCATAGATTGAGATGTTTTAACATAATAACCAAATAAACTGTAAAGAGAAGTTATGGTTTAGGGTTGATATAATACCTGAGGAGCACCATTTTCATCGGTTTCTAAGCGGTATTCGTGCATGATCCAATCGGATTTTTGTCCATTTGGGGCTCTCCCCATGTAGAAGACAAGTGTTTTCCTCATGCCAATAAGACTATGCCTCAAGTATATAGCCTTATCTCTTCCTGTGGCTTTCCAAAATCCTGCTTTGGTTGCTCTATTGGTTCGAGTTCCTGTGGGATACTTCTTGTCTTTATGGCTAAAGAAATACCAATCACTCTGCTCTTCATGTCCAATTTTGCACAACTCTATTTTCAAAAAAGAATGATATCATTTTTTTTTTTTAAAAAAATCCTAGGAAATTACAAAAGGTAATGTGATTTGGGGAAAACCTAGAAGATCCCATGGTTCAATCTTGTAAAGATCAATGTCTTTTATGAAATCAATTTCTATTCTCTTCGATGCAACTTTTTTCCTCAGGTAGTAGTCTACAAGTTCTTCGTCTGTTGGGTGAAATCTAAAACCCGGAGGGACGTGGGAAAATGAATTCATCGTTGCCTCTTCTTGATCAACTAAGAACCTGTTTATAAGACAAACAAATTGAAAACAAAATGATGAAGTCAGGAAAATAAGATATAATGTTATAGCTAATTACATTTATTAATTATGTGATTTTGATTTTGAGTGTTTTGTCTTAAATTCTGTCTATGCTTAATCTTTAAGAGAATAAATTCTACATTCATAACTAACAGAAATACCGTCACACATTGATTTATTACAAGAAATAGTTTTGTTACATCAATGATACATGAAGACCATTGACATGGTAAACGATCTTTCTTCGAGAACGATTTAAATTCATTTTTATTAGTATAGAGAACTGAAATTTTACCAAACATTAGCCGAAGAATCTCCAATTATCATATGATGTAGTTGATTTGATACAATTGGATGGATGCATTTCAAATTTATATATACTAGTTTACTAGATCGGTTAATTGAAGTAAAATTCTGCTTAATTATATTGCTTCCTTTGTATAACACCAGCGTGGATATATTATCACATGTAATTATATACAAATAACGAAGCAAGTTCAGAAAATGAAGAGGAGAATACTCTTTAAAGAGATGATGATGTTGGTTTCTAGATGGTTGTATTAAAATCCTATGAAAATTTTATTTCACACACAAAAAAAATGAAAACTAGTTAGTTGTTAAATTTATTAAAGTAATATATTAAATTTAGATGCTACTTTGCTTTGCTTGTAACATCAGCAAACATTGAGTATGATGAGATGATATGATGATGATAGTCAAGGTGATTGATGAAGATGATGATGATGATGATGATGATGAAGGATCGAAGATTATTCAAAAGCAAAAGCTTTTATCAAAACAAACAAAAACTCCCAAAATTATTTGTGAAGATCGAAGATTGAATATAAAGTTGACAGAAAATTAGGGTTTTACCTGAAGAAACTCTAGATTCAAGATGATTCAGCTGGAACCTTTTGAACACCTTCTAACAAAACTTTATATTTTCAGCTATATTTTATGCTCTTTTTATCATAAGTTGGAACACTCCAGCACAAAGAGAGAAGTAAGTATCTCTGGAAGAAGAGTGGGCACGATTTGACAGTGCTCCTCGGGAATAGGTTACGGAAAAGAGATATCAGATCCCGAGAGAGAAAAAAGGAATGATAGAAAGAATAGGAAAAGGAGAAAGAGAGTAGGGTTAAATAAAGAAGCTCAATGGATGAAGAAAACAAGGAGAGCGCAGACAAGACACACAACAAAAGATGACAACCGTGTCCTAATAATCTATTGTATTTTTACCTTCTTTCTCTCTTTCCACATCAATCATACTTTCTCTCTGTGAGTCCTCTTGCATCTAGAGAGAGAAAGAGAGAGGATACTTTTACTTTATTTGTTGCAAAAGCTTCGGGGGAGAAGAGAGTAAAGTAAGATTTTGAGAGAGATAGAGAGGTGGCAACATCAATTACCACCCACCAGCTCTTGATGTATATGTTTGATCACCAATATTAAGGTTCTTTTTTTTTTTTGTCCTCACATTATAAGCTTATTTTCTTGGCTTTATAGTTTGGACTTCTTTTAATGTCCAAACGAATGCTTTACATCCTAAATTAAAGCAACTCAAATAGTTATGAAAAAATCTATACATTCAGAAAATTCTCAGATATCTTTATTTTCGATAGAGTACTGTAATTATTCGAACCTTGCGGCACACAAAACACATAACCTACTTCCGTTTTTGTTCAACTGCTTGGATAGAATATTGATTTTAAACCAATTATCTACCATGAGCCTAAAGAATTATCGACTGTCTTAAGTTGAAACTTTTTAAAACCAAAATTTGACCCTTGATGACTCATTTTCCAATCCAGTGTTAATAAGTTTGTGTATACAAGAAAATACCAAACGCCAAATCATTGATTATGTGTATATATTATGTAAATATTGAAATGATCAAGATAGGATGCTTCAATGAGAAACTCTAGTCTTGATGACCCTGAGACAAATGTAACACATATTTTTGGTAGAATTACATTTCTTACAAATAATACATATTCTTAAAACTGAATTCAGATTATATAACACCTAATAGAACCACCGTGGCATTAATCGATGGACTATCAAGTCTTCTATTTCATGATACAATTTCTCATAGTTTTTATGTTTCAATTGGAAAAAGAAAAACGCGTTGTATATGACTATGTATCAGACGATATTATTATTATTTTTGTAATGAAAGGTGATCGATTTGATTTCTATCTTGGGGATTACATAACACTCAAAAGGAAAGTGACATAGGCACTTTTATTAATAATAGAATACACGACTTCACGAAGTTGAACCCGAAACGGGAGAAAGGATGTGCAATTATATCCTTATTCTTTTTACAACATGCATTTGTATCCCACAAAACAGAATATTTTTAACTATTGTTAAAAAACTTTCATCTATTATTATATTATAGTAAGAAAGAAAAAGGAGAGAATATCGAAAAGAAAAAGACAGAGTCCTCTTAGGGTTTTTGTATTGTGCAATTTCTTTTGAAACAATTCTGTAAAACTAGGCAGCTTATAGTTGATCTCCGGTTAGACATGAAGCGGATCCTTGGTAAAACTGTGACTCAGTGACTGACTATACAAAACTAAAATTAAACACAGGTAGGAGTTTGAGCGGGTTTAAGTGGAACGCGGGACCCACAAAACGGAATGATGTGCTGACGTGGTGGCTGCTGGTCCGGCGTGAGTGAGTCCTCTATCATTAGTGTCACGATTTGCTGTTGCAGGCGGGCTGGTCTCGTGGGACCCAACCCGTTTTCCGTTCTATTAAACCCTCATTAATTTTGTTGTACCATGTATATTTATGTGTAATTAATATATGATATCCGTTTTTCATATAACACAAACGAACTTTGCTAGTTCGAGTTAACATATAATGCCCGAATCGTATCTAAAGTATGTATATCTCATGGATATCAAGTAATGTTAACTAATAGAGGTTGTAAGAAGATATCTAAAATTCGTAGAGTATGTAACTATGTTTTCTTTTTCTTACTAAGTATGTAACCACGTTTTTATGGTCATTTTGACATGGAATTACCGTTACTTGCTTCAGTTAAACAACTTCTATATATGTGCTATTCTCATATTTGTAGAGCCTAGATAGTTTCTATGTATACTCCACACTTTAAGATTGATGTATGAATTGAACACAACGTAACCACGATGCAAAAAAAATCCCTTACAAAAAATGTGCGACTTATGAATTTCGTAGACGACATGCATGTTTTTCTTGCATAAATTCCTTCTAGAATGTCTAACATTTATCCGTGAATATTCAAAAATAATAATAACGCTGATATGATCATAAAATAAGTATTTCCTTAATACTCTCTATAATCCAAATCGCATTATGGAATGGACATATCAAAATGTCTCCCAATTGTTCCAACGACCGAGGGAAAAAAACCTCTGCACATAATTCTCTTCTAGTATATTCACTATTGTTAAATTCTGTAATAAATACGTTCCAGCATTTTATTTAACTAAGAAAATATATGTACAATGAAAAATGGTTTCCCATGTTAACTGTATCAATCATTGAAGTATTTAACTAATTAACTAACCAACTAACATGATATATTTATAAAAGACATATTAGGTAAGTTCTATTTAGAATATGGGTAGAGTTTGTGTTTAGGTGAGCTTATCAAATGTCGGATGGTTATGCGGCTGATCTTAGGGACTTCGGGGCAAAGATTTGGTGTCTAAGTTAATAAAACTGCAATAAAGAATTACAAAATAAAGTAACAGAAAGGAAATTGGAAAAGCTTTGTTTATGTACATATATTATTATTTTTTTTTGCTTTTGTGTGTTGTTGAAACGAAGCATAGAAGTGAAGCATAAGTAAAGACCGTGATCCAAAAGTGTCATTTTTGGTCCTGCTTCGCCTTGTCACTTATCTATTTGATGATGAAATAAAATTATATTAAGTAATTCCACACTTTCACTCTACATACTAGAAATGTGTGTGTTTTGTGAACTTTTAGTAAAGAGGTGTCTCGCGTTCACTAGTTGATTACTAGAATATAATGGTCGGTACTAATGCATAGATTAATGACAGTTTAATCAAATTATTTTCTTCTGAGGACAGCTAATGGATATGCTAATATAACTTTAGGTTTGGATAGGTGAATGGTGAGCTCTCATTGGGCCACCTACCATAAGTTGAATATTAAAATGAGATTAAAATACTAATTTTTATGATCGAATCCAAGTTTATACGTTACAAAATGGTCAATATAATATTTCTCATAGATCCTGCTGAAATTGCAAGTTACCACTCAGTATATATACTAAAGCTATATATAATAATTTTGGATTCTAGAAGAACAATTTCCATGAAAATTTCTTGGGACTACTATTTTTTCTTTTATAGAAATGATAGCATGCTAAAAAAGTTCAAGTAAGTTTATCTATAAAAGAAAAAAAAAAGAAAGTTCAGTGTATAAAACCTTCAAGGCAACTAATTTAGCTATCCTATATACGCATGGGCAAGGTGGCAGAAAATTTTCTTATTAAATCTTAAATTTAGTTACAAAAATATTCTGCTATATTATCTTACAACCTACAATGATTACCATGACACCTTAAGTAAGAATAAGGCCTGATAAATTATTAACTCTTTATATGTAATTGTATAACTGAAACTATTTGAACGGTCCAACTCTAAGGCTTTTCAGTTTTAGGGTTTGAAGGGAGTTTGCGCATGAACACGTTGTGTAAATCCATTCGACGAGAAGATACATTTCTTCACTACTTGTCCCATAACCCTAATCATTACGAGAAGCCCTTAGAATTGAATCACGTGGGAAAGTTTGTTCCTTTTGTCAGCTTCTTGTCCCATGTGAAAACACTTATTACATGTGAAATCACTTACATGTGAAAGATTCTACCAATATCCTACTTATTAATGTTTGGTTTGATCTTACAGTTACGAATAGTTATGCTGTCGCTACTCGCTAGCCAGATGCGAAATCGGTAATTATTCAGCTAAATCACTTGAACTGAGACAGATCAAATTATGAATAAAAGAAGAAGAAGAACAAATCTTGAATCAATTCGCTGAATCTCTCATATATAGTACATAAAAACGAGGACAAAATAATTTCAGTGATTCAAATTTCCGAAATAATTGATATATATGTGTGTGATATAAAATCATGCATATGTGCACGACATCAAATTTCTCAATTATTATTTATTCGATTGTTGTATGTGTAAACAATTAAGTTTTAATATCATATATTGTGGATTAGTATTATGGTTTTTGTCTGCTATTACATGATCGTTGTATGAGTTTCAAAGCATACTCCGCCAGTCTGCCTCAGTAAATAAGTTATAGGCCCACTATTTGTAGATGTAAATAATAAGCTTACAGTAAACTCTCTTTTTCTAAAATCACATTAAATTCTGATAATTAGTAAAGAAATTATCATTAGTTATCATACGTAGCAATAATTTAAATGAAAGGTTAAAAATAACCTAAATATATAACTTTAATCACTATACTGCACACCAATCGATTAACTATTTTCATGGCATATGAATCATTGAATACGAAATTTACTGATGATTTGCAGTTCGACCAATACTTACTCAAGAAACTCAACTAATAATGACCTCTAATTAGTTTCGATTGTAATGTCACTCCTCATTCCAAGAGATAAAATAAACCCAATGAGATGTCGATATCAGAAATTTTAATAATTTGGAATGGATGTTTTGATATTTAGGAAAACATCATCAGCAACCATATGGTATATAATATATTGTTACAAAAAACCATATGGTATATATCATATTACTTCGTTGACAAAAAAAAAAAAAGTATATATCATATTACTTTATATATATATGAGTTGAATGTATCTTTATGTGCGAATGTAACAGTCAACCATTTTGCAAAAATAAATATACAGACCGCCTTCAAGATTTCATAGTCGGCACAGCTCAAGGAGTGTGACTAATAATTACAAGTTATATGTTATTTATATTTGTCCATTTACATAATTTTTTCTTAAAAAATGTGTGATGTTATAGAAATGGGAGTTATGATTGCATTTTGGTTTATATGTCTTCTTCGGGACAATAGTACTAATTATAGCAGTCATCATAAGAAAAGGAGAAAAGAACACAAATTAAAAGAGACTCATGTTAAGAGAAAAAACAACATAAATTAAAAAGAGACTGATGTCTCATAGAGTATCAGTCGGAATAAAGTTAAGTGAATTGAAAAAAAAACAAGTCCTAATAAAGAGCAGTAAAATGGTGAAATTTTACTATCCCAGTCAGAGAAGATATAAAGAATATGCATGCGATAAAGAGAAATTTTCCGACTCTGCTTTGGCTCATACATTAAACAACTACAGTCTTTCCAATGCACTGAGAAGTGAGAAAGAACAATCTCTGAGCTAAATATGTGTTCAAGATAAACATTACATTTACATGTATTAGTCAAAGACTGTATAAAGAAAGTCTAAAATGACGTGTAATAATTGAATTTATCTATACTATTAAAGCTGAAGTACAAAAAGTTAATTGTTTGGAAACATGAATAGAAAATATTTAAAATTATGATGATTGGAAACAATGATAGGATTGCTTACAAATCTAATGGGCTTATTTATTAAAATAAAGATTATTGCGGCCCAATGTATTATTATTATTGTTTTTGTGTTTTCTATCATTTATATTACTTTACTTCTGAAAATTATTTATACATATATGTGTTCATGTTTTAAATATACCTAGAATAAATCAAGAATACTATATATTTTATTTATATAATTTATACACCAAATTTAGCCAAAAAAAAATTTATAAACTATTATTAAAATATTTACGGGTCACAACATTTTACGATGCCTCTGTTACACAATACAATGATAAAATACAATGTTTAGACATTATACTATTACTTAGTAAAATTGAAACCATTAAATTATAATTTTGAAATGTTATAGATACCATAAAAACAAAGACCCGTCCAGTCGGACGGGTCATGATCTAGTATACATTAAACCACATTAAATTTAGCCTTCAAATCCTAAAAAGTCAGAGAAAAAGAAATGTACAACAGAATAAGAAACCATACAAATATATGCTAACTTGATACATAAGTTTCCCTAATGAAATCGAACCGGAGAAGAAACCGTGGCTCAACTAATAACCGGAGCTCCTTAAACGACATCGTTTAATCACTCTTATTGTTTAAAACGCGAGTAAAAAACGTAACACCCACGTAATCCCTCGCATCCTAACGGTCATTCTCTCTCCCAAGAACTCAACCATGGCTGACGAAGAAGCCAAAGCTCTAGGAAACGCCGCCTTCTCCTCCGGCGACTTCCCCACCGCCATACTCCACTACACCACCGCCATCTCCCTATCCCCAACCAACCACCTCCTCTTCTCAAACCGCTCCGCCGCTCACGCCTCTCTCCGCAACTACACCGACGCTCTCTCCGACGCCAAGAAAACCGTGGAACTCAAACCTGATTGGTCCAAAGGCTACATCAGCCTCGGAGCCGCTCACTTAGGGCTAAACCACTTCAAAGAAGCCGTCGCGGCTTACCACAAAGGGCTTCAGATCGATCCCAGCAACGAGGCGTTGAGATCAGGATTAGCCGATGCTCGAGATTCCGCTATTCGCGAGGCCTTCAAAGGGGAAGAGATGTGGACTAAGCTTAGGTTAGATCCTTCGACGAGAGGCTTTCTGAAACAGCCTGATTACGTGAAGATGACGCAAGAGATTCAGAAGAACCCTAGAAATCTCAGTTCTTACGTGAATGATCAGAGAGTGAGGCAATCTGTTGGAGTTTTATTGAATTTTAAGGGCAGAGGAGACAAGAAGGAGAAGAAGCAAGAGATGAAGGAGAGAGCTGAAACGGAGAAAATATTAGGGACCACTGCGTTTAAGAACAGTGAATTCGAAGCTGCGATTCAGCATTACTCTAAAGCTATTGAGTTTGATGATGAAGACATCTCTTATATCACGAACCGTGCAGCTGTTTATCTTCAAATCGAAAAGGTATAGTTAGTAGTAGTAGTCTCTTCATCTTTTGTCAGTGAGGGTTAATAGTAATGATAATCAATGTGTTTGTTTGATTGATTGGTTTCAGTACAACGAGTGTATAGAGGATTGTGACAAGGCGGTTGAGAGAGGTAGCGAGCTAGGATCAGATTACAACAAGATCATGGTAGCTAGAGCTTTAACTAGGAAAGGAACTGCTTTTACCAAGATGGCGAAATGCTCTAAAGACTATGATCCTGCTTTTGAAGCTTACCAAAGAGCTCTTACAGTGCATCGTAATTCTGAAACGTCGAGTAAGCTTCACCAAGCTGAAAGTGCAAAGAAAGAATGGGAGAGGCAGGAGTATATTGATCCCAAGATTGGTGATGAAGAGCGTGAGAAAGGTTTATTTCTTTTGCAAACTAGTCTTGTGACACTTAAAGAACCATAAAAACTGATGAGAGTGTTCTTTTAATGTTAGGTAATGAGTTATTTAATAAGAAGAAGTATCCTGATGCGATAAAGCAGTACACTGAAGCTATCAAAAGGAATCCGAAAGATCATAAGGTAAAGAGCACTTTGTTATTCATATTTTTTTACAGTTTGATTTCATGTTTTTGACTGTTTGAATATAACGAATAGGCATATAGCAACCGAGCTGCTTGTTACGTTAAGCTTCGTGCTATGCCGAATGGACTAGAAGATGCAGAAAAATGTATTGAGATTGAACCAAAGTTCTCTGGAGGATACTTCATAAAAGCTGAAGTTGAGTTCTACTTAAATGAGTATGACAATGCGATGAAAACATACCTAGAAGGTCTTAAACATGATCCTAACAACCAAGAACTTCTGGATGGTGTTACAAGGTATTATTACACACACACATGCTTAAACGAGGTTATTAACCCTTTATCTATTGCCGCCTAATGTGGTCCTAAAAATATTCTGCAGCTGTATACAAGAAGTTAACAAGGCTAAATGTGTGAAAGAGAGACGGGTTAGACTCTTAATGATTCTCTATGTATATGTTGAAGAAAACCAGGTTGTGAAATTGGGAACTCCTTTTTTTACTTGTGTTTTGTAGGCAAAGGGGATGAAAGACCAAGAAATCCGAAGCATCCTCACAGATCCTGTGATAAAACAGGTAAAGAAACAGATTGTGATTGTGTCATCAGGCAACTAAAGCTGCAAAAGTATTTGAATCAAATTTCTTACCACCGATGTTACGTTTTGTTGTGATAGAACTGAATATGTTTGAGGAATCGGATTAACAATGTAAAACTTTTCTTTTCTCTAAACAGGTAATGTCTGATCTTGAGGAGAATCCGAGCGCAGCACAGAAACAAATGCAGAACTCAGAGATTATGAGCAAGATTCAAAAGCTTATTAGCGCCGAAATGATCCACAGATGAAGAGTGGAAACATCAAAAACCCATTTCTGCATTCTTCACTCTTTAATATCCAACTTGCAACGATTGTAAATTTTGTGACCGATTCTTATGTTTCCTGACGTTTATATGTGTTACTGCAATCACTTTTACTGACATTCTTCATTTTAATGACAGTGAATATTATAACTAAATATGTTTATTTATGAAAGCAATTAACTAAATTATCATATTTGATTTAATATTAAAAAAATTAAAGTAACTGGAAATAAATATGTAAAGTAAAAGTACAAGTTGTTAAGTATAAATAATGAAGTATTAAATCTAGTAAGACATCAAACTAATACCTCTTCCTTGCCTTATTGATTCCACAACAACTTGTGCAGGCAGTGCATGAAGCAATAGAGGTTTTGGAATCCTATGCAATGCACGTTACCATCTGCTATGTCAAGAAAATGATTCTAAGATCACACAAATTCGTATTCCAACATTCATAAAAATCAAGAGCTTCCTTTGTTTCTTAATTATGTTCATGGACTTGCATATATTCCATATTAAGATTAAAAATAAATTTAGTTATAAAGTCCTAAAATAAATATACAACAGAATAAGAAACCATACAAAATATGCTAACTTGATACGGAAGTTATCCTTCTAATGAACCATAATCGAACCGGAGAAGAAACCCTGGGTCACTGATAACCGGAACTTTACGCTAAAGTTATCCTAATGAACCATAATCGAACCGGAGAAGAAACCCTGGGTCACTGATAACCACAGCTTTCCAAACCAACGTCGTTTAAAGCCCGCGTATTATTTAAAGGGTCTTGACGAGGGTAAAAAGGTAAACAACCACGTAACAAACTATTTATTCCCTCGCTTCTTAACGGTTCTTATCTCTCCCAAGACTCTCATAACTAACAAGAATCTCTCAAGTCAACCCCATGGCTGACGAAGAATACAAAGCTCTAGGAAACGCCACCTTCTCCTCCCGCGACTTCCCCACCGCCATACTCCACTACACCACCGCCATCTCCCTATCCCCAACCAACCACCTCCTCTTCTCTAACCGCTCCGCCGCACACGCCGCTCTCCACAACTACACCGACGCTCTCTCCGACGCCAAGAAAACCGTCGAACTCAAACCTGACTGGTCCAAAGGCTACATCCGCCTCGGATTCTCTCACTTACGGCTAAACAACTTCAACGAAGCCGTCGCTGCTTACAACAAAGGGCTCGAGATCGATCCGAGCAACGAGGCGTTGAGATCAGGAGTAGCCGATGCTCGTGCTTCAAGATTGGATCATATTCACAGTTCTTTCAAGGGTGAAGAGATGTGGACGAAGCTTGTCTCTGATCCTACGACGAGTGGCTTTCTGAAACAGCCTGATTACGTGAAGATGATGGAGGAGATTCATAAGAATCCTAGCGGTAATCTCAATTCTTACGTGAAGGATCAGAGAGTGATGAAATCTGTTGGAGTTGTGACGAATCTTAAGCTCAGAGGAGACAAGTCTGAGGTTGAGAAGAAGGAGAGAGCCGAATGGGAGAAAGAGTTAGGGAACGCTGCGTTCAAGAAGAGAGACTTCGAAGCTGCGATTCAGCATTACTCTAAAGCCATGGAGTTTGATGATGAAGACATCTCTTGTATCACTAACCGTGCAGCTGTTTATCTTCAAATGGAAAAGGTATTAATCTTTTTTTATCAGTTAGGGTTAAGGAATAATAATCAATGTGGTTTGGTTGATTGGTTTCAGTACAAAGAGTGTATAGAGGATTGTGACAAGGCGGTTGAGAGAGGTAGCGAGCTAGGATCAGATTACAACAAGATCATGGTAGCTAGAGCTTTAACTAGAAAGGGAACTGTTTTTGTCAAGATGGCGAGATGCTCTAAAGACTATGAACCTGCTATTGAAGTTTATCAAAGAGCTCTTACAGTGCATAGTAATCATGAAACGTTGAGGAAGCTGAACCAAGCTAAAAGAGCAAAGAAAGAGTGGGAGATACAGGAGTATATTAATAAGATTGGTGATGAAGAGCGTGAGAAAGGTTATTTCTTTTGCAAACTAGTCTTGTGTTGTTGTGTGAGAACAAAAACTGATAAGAGAGTGGTTTTGTAATTCAGGTGATGAGTTTTTTGAGAAGAAGAAGTATCCAGATGCGATAAAGAAGTACACTGAAGCAATCGAAAGGAATCCGAAAGATCTTATGGTAAAGAGCACTTTGTTATTCATATATGTTTCTACAGTTTGATTTCATGTGTTGACTGTTTGAATATAACGAATAGGCATATAGCAACCGAGCTGCTTGTTACAATAAGCTTGGTGCTATTGCTAACGAACTAGAAGATGCAGAAAAATGTATTGAGATTGATTCAAAGTTCTGTGGAGGATACATCAGAAAAGCTGCAGTTGAGTTGTACTTGAAGGAGTTTGAAAATGCAATGAAAACATACGTAGCAGGTCGTGCAAATTGTCCTGAAAATCAAGAACTGCTCGATGGCGTTACAAGGTATGTTTACACCACTCACATTCTGCTTAAACAAGGTTTATTAACCCTTTATCTATTGCCGCCTAATGTGGTTCTAAAAATATTCTGCAGCTGTATACAAAAAGTTAACGAGGCTAAACGTGGTGGTCTTACTCCTGAGGAATTGAAAGAGAAACGGGTTAGACTTCTAACGATTCTCTATGTGTATGTTGAAGAAAATAAGGTTGTGAACGTGGGAACTTCTTTTTTACTTGTGTGTTTGTAGGCAAAGGGGATGGAAGACCCAGAAATCCAAAGCATCCTCACAGATCCTGTGATAAGACAGGTAAATAAACAAACTTCATCTTTCAACTTGTGGAATGTGATTGTATCATCAGGCAACTAAAAAGCTGCAAAAGCATTTGAATCAAATACCTTACTATGGATGTTACAACCTGTTGTGATAGATCTGACTATGTTATTAGGAATTGGATTAACAGTGTAAGCGTTTCTTCTCTTAACAGGTAATGTCCGATCTTGAAGAGAATCCGAGCGCAGCAAAGAAACAAATGGAGAACACAGAGATTATGAGCAAGATTCAAAAGCTTATTAGCGCCAGGATAGTCCAGATGAAATAGTCTCAGAAGAGTTGAAACATTAAAAATCCATTTCTGCATATTCGTTTTTTCTTCACTCTCCAACTTGCAACAGTTGTAAAATTTGTTACCGATTCTCAAGTTTGCTGACGTTTATATGTGTTTCGTACAAACTGCAATCACTTTTTAGTGACATTCTTCATTTTAATGACAGTGAACTCGTCTTGATTATATTTTGCGTTGCTTAACATTTTATTTGTAATCTAATACAAGAAAAACATTCAGAACAGAGAGCAGGACATTCGTAAGCCATACCTGGACTTGAGGGAGCCTACCACGACGCCCTGTAAACTCTTCTTTGCGCATCATCTTGCTTTGCCTTGAGTACCTCTATGTCTTTCTGCAGAGCAGCTAGATTCTCGGAAAGTCTGTGGATATAACGCCCATTGATGCAAAGACACTGACCACTTGATCACATGGCATCAAGATCGAGAATCAACCTCCCATTGCTGCCAATAGAAAGCAATAAGGCCTCTCAAAACCAAGATAAAACAGACTCTATATATTCAATTCACAAATTTAAGGCATCAATCTCAAAATGATAGTTCAGAAAACATGGAGGCAATTTAAAGGGTCACAGATACAAATCCAATTAAACACTTAAGGACACAAAGTGGTAGAAGAAACGGAAGAACAGAACAATACACACGATTAAGAAACAAAGGACATGCAAATGAGAGGAGTGACATACAAGACATTTGGAAGCTTTCTCTGGCTCAAACATCATACAAAACCAACTTGCAGGAAGGTAAGAAACGGAGTCTCGTGTCTTCGTCAGCCCATTCAACCTTTTCTTTCCATTCTTCATCTCCGTACTCTATGACAAGCTCTTCACCCGCAACGCAACTTTGAGAATCCAAAGGAAGCTTTCTCAGCTTTTGACAATCGTTTTGTACGTTGATCAGATTCAAATATGGAAATGGTAATGGACTCCAGTAGATGCTCATCAGCTCAGGTAAGTCCCACAAGTGTAGATATTCTAGCTTCCTAAAAGGAACAACATCAACCCCTGCAGCGTTCTCTTGGCTTATTATCTCTTCTAGCTGGCTTGAGTTCCACACACTGAGATGAGTGAGGTTAGGAGCGAACAATAGCCAAGTCAAATCCTTGAGACCATTGCAACCAGCGATCAAAACTTTAGATAGGTGAGGTAAGCATGGACTCGTCAACTTTGTGTTCCTCTCTATCATTATTTCCCGGATTCCACACCCTCCTATGAAGACTTCACGGAGATCTTCTATCGATGGCAAAGTCAAAACTCTCACTGACTCTTCCTCGATGTACCTAATAGATAGCTTTTGAAGACATCTTACCAACCTTTGAGAGCACAAGAGTTGTTTCAGTACCGAACTGGACGTGATCTCTATGGTCAGAACTTCTAAATGTTCCAAACGTTCCAGCTCCTCCATAGTTGGCCACATTCTGAAATTAAGTAGCTTCAACGTCTTCAAACTCGACAGATTCGATATCCCTGAGACACCTTCAAGGCATAACATAGACTCTAGATTCAGATGCATCAGCCTTTTCAGTTTTTGTAAACCAACTGGTAAACTCACAATGTTTGACTCTGACAAGTCAAGATACCGCAGTGAAACCAATTCTGATATTTGCTCAGGTAAGACTTTGAGATCAACGTTCCATGAAAGATCCAAAACAACTAGTCTTGGCATAGACCGGAAGAAATCACCAGAGATACTTACTAGACAGCGGTTGCTCTGAAGAAGAAGAGTTGTAAGCTTGGGACACTCATGACTTTCATGTATCTCTTTAATCTTGTTATTCACCAGTGACATCCTTGTCACAAGTTGCCAGTTCTGGACCTTTGGTACTTCGTTTAACCCCACACCAGCTCGTACAATGTAACTCTCTTTATGCTTCTCAAGATCAGATGCTATCCACAGGGCCATCTCTCGAACCACATCATGCATTCTCACGTATGATTTGTTGTCGTACTTCCCTCCTTCCTGTAACAAAGAGGCACACACAAGGGTTCCAAGTATCTCATAGCCTTGGTTCACAGATCTTTCCTTACTCTCATAACCATCAATGAACCCTTCACATATCCAATAATCTATTAACCTCTCTTTGTTTATTAGAGTGTCTTCAGAAAACAGAGAACAATACAAGAAACAAGATTTGACATTGTCACCTTCAAGATTATCATAGCTGTACTTCAAGATAGGAAGTATCTTCTCCTTCACGTCACTAAAATCCGCAGCATACGTTTTCAAAACATCAACCGCATGATACCATTCTTGTGTGGTCTTCTTACATGACATTGTCTCTCCAATGACGTTTAACGCTAGAGGCAAGCCACGACATGCTCCAGCAACTTTTCTTGCGATCTTGGGAATGTCAGGATGTCTTTCTAGTGTGTTCTGTCCAACTTTCTTCTTGAATAAGTCCCATGCATCGTTTGTACTTAAACATTGTACCTCCATTGGTTCATGGACTCCCATGCTTGTACATACGCCTAGAGAGCGAGTTGTGAATATTATCTTGCATCCGTTTTGGCTTGTAGGATTAGGGATACCAATCTCTGTTAAATCTACTTTCCTCCATATGTCATCTAAGAGTAACACAAATCTTTTCTTGCTTAGAAAGTTGAATATGTCTAATGCCTTTTGGTTTTCTTTTCTCTTCTTCCATTCCACTCCTATGTATCCTATCTTGTTGCCTATCCTGTGTTGTATCTTGCGGACTTGTAGATCACCGGACACCACAACCCAAATGACTATCTCAACACAATCATGTGTGTGACACAAGTCGACAAACTTATTGTTGATCTGTGTGAGAAGAGTTGTTTTCCCTACTCCACCCATACCGTAGAGACCCATGATATTAGTTCCATGATCCATGAGGTGGTTCCATGCCTTTTCAAGAACTGTTTCCTGACCAACGACCGTTGGGGTTAAAGGCCTTTCCTCTCCCACAGCTCTAGCCGCTGGAGTAGCCACCTCTTCGAAAAAACCTTTAGATTTCAAGTCTTCAACCGTTTTCAACATCTTGAAGACCCTCTTTCCGTAAAGATAACTCACTCTTAAGTTCGTGGGGACAGCACCATTGAAACACAACCTCTTAAGCTCAACATCTCTAGTACTATATAGACCATTGAACTGAGATTCAATAGACTCGACTCTCTCAAGCCATACCTTGATTTGATGAAGCCTTTGTAAACCTCCTCCTTCTTCTGCTGCCTGCACTTTCCGTAGCAGATCAGATCGCACCGCATTGAGATCTTCCATGGCCGTCTCCAAAGCAACAAGATTCCTCTTGAGGTTTTGGATATATTTAAGTTTGCTGCAGAAGCAGCTACCGAGACGGCTCAGCGCTTGATCGCATGGTGCTTGGGATTGGATTTGGAGAGAGATACAATTACCCATCTTGCAATTGATACACAAAAGACAAATTCACAAATGCAAATTAGTCTTGACGCCTTGCAACTAAACTTGCAAAAGGTAGGTAGCTTCTTAAATCTCTCTCCTACACCTTGTAATTTGGTGGAAATTGTTTAAGTAAGTCAAAGTCTTGCTTTGTAGGGTCACTATGCATGGTAGCATCATAGTTTTTTCTGTAATAGCAAGATTCCAAGAATAAGACAATTGTAGGCGCAAATACAGTAGCCATGTCACTTTCATCTATATACTAAACAATGAGTCGACTAGAAAATTAATTTTTTAATTTTAAACATAATATAACCAAAACATAAAGAGACAGTAGTGGTAAAAGAAAGAGAAACATACCAATTCAGGGTTCGTGTGTAAGCGTTACATGAACCTGTATGAAAGTGCAGGGACTTTCTCAGCTTTGGACTCAAGTAGTTACACATGAGAGATGGATTCTTGATCAAGTGAATGTATGATATGGAAGGAGTAGGCAAAAATCTTAACTTCAATCTTACAAATTATGACAATCCAGTTCAGAACCTCAAAAGCTTGGCATCTATTAGAGTGAAAGGAGTGAACTTTGCCTACTTCACCCATACATACAAACACGTAATCTCTAATCCATCTTTGATGAGAAGAACCAACCTCCCATCACTGTACAAAAAAAAAAAACAGAGGATAAGTAACAGTAATTAGCGGGTGAATTAAAATTTTAAGACAGAGAACGAGGTTTGAGTTTGGAATCATTCTTTCTCAGGAAAAGTAAACTAATTGTTGTTAAAGTGTCAGTCTTTTCTTTACTAGATCCTTTGAAGTTCTAAGAGATAACACATTCGATGCAAAAGAGTGTTACTTGAGCAGGAGTAAAGTCTCAAACAATGGCAGTACCTGCGAAGCGAGGTTTTGTTCTCGATATCAAGCCTTAACCCTCCATCGAGATGGGTGTTGTATTGTAGGTTCAGATTACTCCCACCGAGTGACTCTCCCGTGAACCGACGACTGTTACCTGGTATAGAAGATACAGGGCCCTGCTATAACAATGAGGCCCAACTAACTTTCCTCTAAAAGGGCCCAAGTAACTTTCCTCTCAGTTAATCATACTGTAACAAATTAGATGCCATTGTTTAACGGAACGTTAATGAAAACAAAGGTCCCGTTGATGAAAACAGAGCCTCTGTTTCCATCTTCATTCTCTTTCTTGTTTCATCAGGAAAACAAGATTCATTGTACGTTCATGGCACTTTGCTTGCCATAGTACTTTTGATCAGATCAACTATATAGGGTACAACTCTCTAGACCGTCAAAATCAACGCAAACATAAGCACATATAACATTAGCAATTAAGAGTAATGAGATTCACATAAGACAACAATTATATAAAACAGACATGAATATATCACATAGGCACACTAATCTTTTTGAAAGAGGACTCAGAGAGGAGCAGACCAATATGACAGCTGAAACAGGTTTTGGAAACCTATTGTGGCTCATTGGGAAGGATTGATGGTACATAGGAAACGCTTTTTAGTCGCTTCATCTTCCCATTCAACCTTTTCTATCCAGTATTGTTCTCCATTATGAATGACAAGCTCTTCACCCGGGATGCTGCTGCCACTTTTAGAATCCAGTGGAAGCTTTCTCAGATTAGGACACCTCCCTATGTTTAACTTCTTTAGACGTGGGAAAGGTAGAGGACTCCAGTAGATGCTCTTCAGTTTTGGTAGATTATACACTTGGAAATGCTCTAGTTTTCGAAAAGGAATAATGGTACCTGCCTCTTCTATGAGAATATCCGCAGCTTTTTCTTTGCTAATTATATCTTCTACTCGAGTTGAGATAGCAACGGTAAGAACAGTAAGGTTTGGAGCGAACAAAAGCCATGTCAAGTCCTTTAGACCATGGCAATAACTTAAACGCACTGTTGAGAGGCTTGGAAAGCTTGCTGTTGTTGGACTTTTCCTCCATGATGGTGTTCTCCTCTCGATATTTATCTCTACCATAGCACTTTTATACATCTCGAGCGTACAAAGAACCGCCATATTTGGAAAAGTAAATTTTGCTTCCTCCTGAAGATGTTCAATAAATAGCTCATGGATAGCATTAGCTACTCTGGGAGCCTTGAACAATTGATCTGCAACTGAACTTGACCCGATATCTATGGTTACCGCTTCTAAATGTTTTAAGAGCTCCAGTTCCTTGATTACATTGAGATCGTGTGACAATTTGTTACGTCGTAGTCGCAGTGTCCTCAATCTCGACAAACTAGATATACCAGAAATACTCTCAAGTCCCGTTCTCTCCAAATTCAGATATATCAGCTTTTGCAATTTTAGTAAGCCTGCAAACAGACTCTGTATAGCTCCATTCTCCGACAAGTCTAGATATCGCAAGGAGAACAACTTTGATATATCCGTTGGAAATCCATTTATAAATCGATTATCTGATAGATCCAATACTACTAACCTGGGCATGTACTTGAAGAATTCATCTGAGATATTTAAGAGCTCATTTTTCTGGAAGAGCAGAGTTGTAAGCTCAGAGCAGTTGGGACTGTCATGTATGTTTTCAATCTCGTTGTACATCAACGACATTCTTCTCACAGAGCTCCAGTTCTCCACAGTTGGTACTTCACTTAAACCAACACCAGCTTTCACAATACATCTCTCATTATCCTTTCTAAAATTAGATGCTATCCACAATGCCATCTCACGAACCACATCATGCATTTTCACCTTCGATTTGTCTTCTCCTTCTTCAATCAGTAAACAAGCTTTGACAAGGGTACCAATTACCCCGTAAGCCTGGTTTGTAGCATAATTTTTACCTTGCTTTTCGTCTATGAATTCTTCGCATATCCAGTAATCAACCAACTTCTCTTTTTGTATTGCAAAATCTTCTGGAAAAAGAGCGCAATATTGAAAACAAGACTTGATTTGGTGGGCATCTCCAAGCTTATCGTAACTATACTTCAAAACCATAAAAATATGGTCTTCCATACCAGGAAATTCAGCAGCATTGGAAGCAAGAGTGTCTTTTGCTAGCTTCCATTCTTGCACCGTCCTCTTGGATGACATATTTTTACCCATGATATTCAGCGCCAATGGTAAACCTTGACATTTTTCTGCAACTTGGCATGCGAGCTCACGAATATCTGGGTGGCTTTCTAATGTCATTTCCCCAACTTTAGCACAGAACAAGTCCCAAGCTTCGTCACGACCCAAACATTTTACTTCCATTGGGTCATGAACTCCCATTTGGCCACATACTTCCCTTAAACGAGTGGTGAATACTATTTTGCATCCGTTTTTCTTTGTTGGAGTTGGGACCCCTATTTCTTTTAGATCTATTTCCCTCCAAATGTCATCCAATAACAAGACAAACTTCTTATTCTTCATACGACCGTATAAGTCACTCACCTTCTCGCTTGTCTCTTTTTCTTTCCAATCTTCTTTAGTGAAGCCTAGTTTCGCACCAATCTCATCTTGAATCTTCTCGTTCGGTTTATCCTTTGACACCACAACCCAGATTACTTTGTCAAATCCACCATTTGCGCCAGAAAACTTATTGTTGATTTGTTCAAGAAGAGTTGTTTTTCCTACTCCCCCCATGCCATATAGACCCATAGACTGGGTTCCCTCATCCATGATGCGGTTCCATGCACTTTCGAGTATTGTTTCCTGACCAACAATAATGGGTTGTAGATCCCTTTCCACCACCGCATCTCCCATAGGTGGTACAGCTACCGCATTGAGATCTTCATTTAATTTGCGCTCCGTGAGCTCTCTAACATCTTCCAACATAGAGAAAACCTCTCCCCCGTAACGAAACCTTGACACCAATTTTCTTGAGCAAACATCACAAAGAGACGACCCTTCACGTGTACAAGCCGTAGTCGTTTCATGTGCCTGTTTTTCAATCTTCTCGACAGCAGCAAGCCATACCCCAACTACATGAAGCCTCTGTAGACCTGTTTCCTCGGCCCTATCCACCCTTGCCGAGACATCATCTCGCCTTGCGGTCAGTACTTTTATGGCTTTTTCCAGAACATCTAGATTCTTGTCGAGCCTACAAATATGGTTGACTTCGGCACAAAAGCAGGTACAGAAAAGATTAACTACGAACTCACTTGCTTTTCCGATAACATCATTCATCATGCAAAACCAGTAGACGATTTGCCGATCAAAAAAACTCAGATGGAAAGATCTTTGGAGTTTGTTGGTAATTTTGTGAATGAGTCCAAGTCGTCTATGTAGCTGAATCCCACACAACGTGACATTGTAATTTAATATAGTAAGCTTCCAATAATATCGATCATTATAATAATAATCATTTCCCAACTTGGTTATTTCTTGCGTCCAAGTCGTCGCTATATTAGAATCAGCAATAATGTAGATTAAAACAATGCTAGTTGCAGGCCAAAATTAAATGGTTCTGTCATTTTCCAATTTGCTGACTTTTTTTAAGAGTATGTTACCCAGAGCCGGACTTGAACATAGTTTTCTGAAACATTTGAATGGCCTCACTTTCTTTTTTTGTGTAATGCATATATGTAATATTTTGTATAGTTCTAGTCTTAGAAAATTTTCTTATTTTCACGTAAAATCTAAAATAAATTACTAGGTGAGCCGAAATGATAATAAATATTATAATAAGTAAAAGGTTTTATACCTCAATTTCATCTCTTTCTAAAAGAAAAAACAACTGTTTTGTCTAACAAAAACAGAAAGCTGTGTCTATTATAAAATTAAATTTTTAAATTTTAATTTAACTTTGAATAGTGCTTTTAAAATTTCAGGTCCGGCTCTGATGTCACCGGAGACATTTTTTCACAATCACAAAACAGTCCATCTATCGGTTTTCGATAAAAGCAAATGACTTCTATTTTTGGAGGGTTGAGGTGGTCGACGGTTCTTTAGGTTTTGGCAGTGACTCCAATTGGAGTGGTACCATACCTCAGTACCAGCGTTAAAGTCTCTTCACCTTCGTAGGTAGTGCTCCGCTCTGTCCTTTATGCAGGTTATGTGTTCATTTCGACCGATCAGTGTGGATGCAACTCAAATCCGTTTTTCTTGCTTGGTACTTGGTAATGGAAGTGGCTGTGTGATATTTCAGTTTCATGATACCTTCAGGTAAGTGCATATCTGGAACTTCCCATCTCTTTGCTTGGTACTTGGTAATGGAAGTGGCTGTGTGATATTTCAGTTTCATGATACCTTCAGGTAAGTGCATATCTGGAACTTCCCATCTCTTTGCTTGGTACTTGGTAATGGAAGTGGCTGTGTGATATTTCAGTTTCATGATACCTTCAGGTAAGTGCATATCTGGAACTTCCCATCTCTTTGCTTGGTACTTGGTAATGGAAGTGGCTGTGTGATATTTCAGTTTCATGATACCTTCAGGTAAGTGCATATCTGGAACTTCCCATCTCTTTTCGCTTGCGCTTCAAAATCGGTGATGATTATAAGCTTAGATTAGTTCATTGGAAACCAGCTATTCCAGAGGCAATATGAGAAATCCCCCGACATCCAAAAAAAATGAGATGAATTTCAACTTTCTATGGTCATCGTCAATGGTTGAGAGCGATATTTGATTCTCGAGAATTATAAATCCGAGCTAGCGGAACACATTGGAGATATAGGTTGAGCGAAACTAATCAGGAATAGTTTGATTCGAGAATTTTGTTCGTTGTAATCAAACCTTATTTCTAAAAAAGAAAAAAAAAATATATATACTTGAGGGCGGAGAGAGAGCAATAAGGTTATTAAGGTATTTTTACATCTATTATTGTTGGATCCCACATAATTTTTCTATTCATGTAAAAATATGTTTATTGAGTATTTTCTATGCAGATAACTCTTTTTCTTAATAAAAATACTATCAGTATTCACATCCGCATATAATAACAGAGATTCAAGCAATGCAACATAAATATACAAAAGTAAAAAAATTAACAAAAATATACAGAGTATGATGATGCATCTATCAAATCAATTTTTGAAACTTGCATGATAACCCATATAAGTTATAACCAAAAGAAAATAGTAGACCAAAGAACTTGGGAAGAGTAAAGAATTCTCTCTCCTCTTCTCCGTTCTCTCACTTCTATCTTTCACGGAGAAGGAGATGAGATTCTTTTTGTAAAATTTTCTTTTTTTGTTGTCAAAATTTCGATCAAGAGATCGAATCACTATTTTCGCTAGGCGAATTTGGTTTTCGTTTTGACGAATTTTGTTGTGATATTTCAAACCAAATCAGCTTTGTTCTTCAAGATCTTTGTTTTTTTTTCTGAGTTGGTTTGAACTAATAAAGTC
The DNA here is from genome assembly GCA_932364175.1 of Eruca vesicaria subsp. sativa. Classification (NCBI taxonomy): domain Eukaryota; kingdom Viridiplantae; phylum Streptophyta; class Magnoliopsida; order Brassicales; family Brassicaceae; genus Eruca; species Eruca vesicaria. The sequence continues at coordinate 35,981 of CAKOAT010552931.1, forward strand.
CCGATCTTTGATCGGTGTTCGAACAAAAGCTCTACTTTCTTTGTTTTCCTTTTCTATTCCAATCGATTCTAAAGGGTTCATCTCTCTGGGTTAGAAAGCTTAGTCCTTGATGATGTAGAGGAATCAATCTTCGCTAATATCAAGTGGAGTCTCCTTGAAGATCATGGTCTGAGATGTGTATAAGCTAGGAGGGTTGCGACGCGGATCCAGATGAGACGGAGCTTCCATTGGCAAAAGTTCCGACAAGGTTCTGTACTCGTTCTTCTCTGAAGCTTATCTTGGAACAGATATCTAACAAGTGATGAAGATCTCTGGAAGAATCGATGGCGACAAGAAGAAAGAGGAGCATACAAGCAGCTCAAACGAAACGGGAACGGAGTCCGACGTTGTGTCCGGCAGAGCTCCGGCGACGCTTTCTCTCACCTCGTTTCAGCACAAAACGAAGCCACCTGGTGCAACGTGTCACACATGCGACAAGCCTTATCTTGTTGTTTTGGTTTTCGTTAAGGCTAAATAAAAATGTATCTTGGGTTGTCTGCTTGTAATACATTGCCCATTGGGCTTATCAATGAAACGTTAGGTCGACAAAAAAAAAAAAAAAAACTTGCATGATAGCATCAGATTAAAAGTAATGTTTTGTTTTACCATCTATTTAACAGAGCTACTATAACAAGCATCCAAGCAACTCCTAGTCAAGAACCAAGACAAGGACAACAAAAATGTAACATCCCGGTTTGTGGTATATGGAAAGGCTTAAGAGAATTGATTTGGCTACCTATGTCACCAAAGTGCACTTACCTTTTCGGGAACACATCCAGAGAGAACTCTAGAGTTAAGCGTGCTTGAGCTGGAGTAGTCTAAGGATGGGTGACCTATCGGGAAGTGATTTGCGATACCGTGTAAGTGAGGCCAAAGCACGGGGAAAGGTCATGTGGTGATTGCAGGGTCAGTAAACATGACTCTAGAGACTTGGAAAATTAATGGACCGACCGGAACGGGGTGGGCCCCACGGGCCGAGAGAGCGGGCGTGGGTGGCCCATTAGCTGTGGACGGTCGGGGCGTTACAAGTGGTATCAGAGCTGGTTAGCCGTCTCAGTTCTGACCTGAGAGGCGTCTTGAGACATGTCGAGGAGCGCAACAGGGGCGTTGCGTTCTTTGAGAGGGGGTGAATTGTAACATCCCGGTTTGTGGTATATGGAAAGGCTTAAGAGAATTGATTTGGCTACCTATGTCACCAAAGTGCACTTACCTTTTCGGGAACACATCCAGAGAGAACTCCAGAGTTAAGCGTGCTTGAGCTGGAGTAGTCTAAGGATGGGTGACCTATCGGGAAGTGATTTGCGATACCGTGTAAGTGAGGCCAAAGCACGGGGAAAGGTCATGTGGTGATTGCAGGGTCAGTAAACATGACTCTAGAGACTTGGAAAATTAATGGACCGACCGTTGGAACGGGATGGGCCCCACAGGCCGAGAGAGCGGGCGTGGCTGGCCCATTAGCTGTGGACGGTCGGGGCGTTACAAAAAATTACCATAACAAGAACTACAATATCAAGGCATAACGAACTTCCAAGGCATAAAGGAGTAAAATCCAACAGCACACCATGATTTAGTCTTTACCCTTCAACACCACGTGGAGGGGTACCAAAAAAGCTTAAGAAGAGACACAAATTCTTTAAAACATTTCGAAGTCTATTGCTTTTCATTTCAAATACCAACACACCAGTCCTGGTAACAGATACTAACAATAAGACTTGAATAGGATAAATGCTTATGAATGATGCGGAACAAGAAAAACCAACACAAACACATTTTGACATTTAAAAGAGCTAAAAGTAAACACATTGGGCACAAAGAGTGAAACATTCTTATGATAAAAGTGGAAAGGAAACATTCTCATTAGAAAAGAAACAAAAACAAAGTTAGTTACTAATCCACAACGCAATTCTCTCGACTCAACAAATCAAATCCAAACTTTAAGCAAAAAAATTAGATCTCACTTAGCAACCATCCTAGCAATAAAATCCTCATACTTAATCTTCCCATCGGATCCAACATCAACCTCCTTGATCCACTCATCAAACTCACTCCCCTCCAGCTTCTCCCCAATACTCGTCAATATATGCCTCAGATCCGCCACGGCGACGAATCCCGTGCCTTCCTTGTCGAGCACCTTGAATGCATCCCTGAGCTGGCGATCGAACGGCTCCGTCTTCAGGTGTTTCGCCATTAGATCGAGAAACCTGTTGAAATCGAACGGAGCGGTGAGGCTTTCGGAGGCGGTTATGGATTTCAGCTGGGCTTGGGTCGGGTTTCCCCCGAGTGATCTCATGAGGATCCCGAGCTCGGTTGGTGCGATTTTTCCGTCGCCGTTTGTGTCGAAGAGCGTGAAGGCTTCCTTCATCGATGAGACTTGATCGTCGCTGAGTCCCATTTTTTTTATTTTTTGCGATTTTCCGGGTTTTCGGGTTGGATTCCGGGTCGGGATTTCTCGTTGCTTTTTTTTCTTTCTGTACAGCGAAATTGAGATCGGAGTGGGTGTGTGTGTGGTGGCTTTTTCAGCTTTTAAAACGAAACGAGCGTCTATACGGGATATTTAGAGCTAAGGCCCAATTAAGTCTGGCCCAATTAAGTCTGGCTCAATTAAGTCTGGCCCAATTAAGTTTGGCCCATTAATTACACCCACTAATCTATTATCTATAAAACTCAAGGAGTTAGGAAGATAACGGTATAGAGTGTATAGATTTTTCAACATCAAATCAAGATCTTAGCAAGCTTAAACATGAATCTAGCTAATCTTGAACTCGATTTGCATAGTCCTAGGCAGGCAGGGATAGACTTCGAAGTTCCAACCTTCAATAGTATATATTATTTTCGGTCCAAGTTTTCGTAAATGTTTCTTTAGCTTAGTGGTATTAATAATGAAGTTGGAATCTTAACATCCTGATTTGAAATCATGGTAATATCATCATCAGCCTATTTTTCAAATACCTTCTGGTTAGTCAGCACTGATACTGATCATGGGTGAACATAAACCACTTGTATTATATTCCTTGGTGATGTTTATGTTGACGGCCATTTTATATGTTAATGAATAAAATTAGATGTTTAGCAAAGTTAAATATGTATGTAAAATTGATTTTGTTGTTGATTTCATCATCTTGTTTCTTATTTTCTATTGAACAACCCCATATGAAAGCTGAATTTTGTAAAATCAAAGAAATTTGATTCGGTTATAAAAAATGATTTTACAATTTCTAAATGTGTCGGTTCGCCTTTTCACCAAATAAATCGTCTAACATATATTGAACTGGAAATGTTGAAATCTATTGGAAAATCAGTTGCTTAATTACACTATAGAACAAATGATTAAGTTTGAGAAAGTGGGGGAAAAAAAGAATAAACATGACCTAATATTTCTTTAAACCACAGCCTGTAGAGTCGTAATCAAAATGACATAGGAATTATAAAAAGTTTGTATTTGTCCCACATAGTTGGATCTATGGGGCACAAAGACAATAGGTTAAATGCATTGGTCACCATCAGTGCATATAGCATATGATATCATCATGTGATTTAAAAGGCACCTTCCTCCACTTGAATTATACTCACATGTTTGAGTTCTATGCTTTTATCTTTCTTTAGTGTACTTTGAAATGTGATTCACTTGAATTTTATGCATTATCTTTGGCAATCTCCACTATCACTAGATGGAAAAGGTATCCAGCACTACTTATCAACGATCAATGAGACACATTATCTATTATATTTAACTGAGAAGAGATTATTCAAAGTACTTTAAAGTATCATTTTACTGCACACTAACTCAATCACAAACAAATATACTAAAAGGGAAAACATGCCAATTTCATTAAACTAACAAAGTGATTTTTGGTTTTAGTTAGGTAATCTTACAATAACAAGTCAATTCAACTCATTATGGTTAGCATAATAGCATTAGTGTTGGAGAATATTATACCAGCCAAATGAAATATTCCAAACTTGGTTGCTTCAACAAGCAAAAATAACAGTGCATAACTCGCTTTGGGCTAAACATAGACTAGTTAGTAGTTAGTCTAAATCTCGTTATAAACCAACTCTAAAACTTACATACGTCCTTGCCTGGAATAGTCTCAACAACACAACCCTATCTTTAGAAGGGGGGATAACAAAACACAATCATCTTTTCAAAAATTATCTTTCACCCTCCACACATTACACAGTTTCTAAATCTCACCCTTATAAATAGTTATTAAGATAATACTACTCTATATGTCTTATTTAGCTATTCATAGACACATTTTCTATGTTCGTTTTTAGATTCTATTGTTATCTATACAATAAAAAATAAGTAAAGAGTTAATTGTGGATGTACTTGATTCAATTCAATACTATTGGGGCTAAATCCGGAATAATAACCAAAATACATGGGCCATATCCAAATCTCCACCCAATAAAAAGACGAAACCAGACTTCTTTTCCTTGTCGTCAAAGTCTTCTATAAAAAGTAACATCATTAGGCTTAAACACAAAACAACACGAAGATCCCAAGAAACTAGAGAAAGAAGACAAAGACAAAGACGAAGAAGAAATGAAGTTGGTTTGGTCTCCGGAGACTGCATCTAAGGCTTACTTAGCCACCGTTAAATCGGTACGTCTTATATACAATTCACAAGGATCGTGTCTGAAAGATTCATGTCTTTCTTGAATTCTTGATTCGCTCTTTTAACAATTTCTTACGTTTCTGTTTTGTTTCTTTCTCTTGTCTTCAGTGCGAGAATCTCGAAACACCTGACGCGGCGGAGCTTATATCAGCGATGGCGGCTGGATGGAACGCAAAGCTAATCGTCGAGACATGGTCATACGGAGACGCAATAGCCTCAAGTATCGGCTTAAACGTCGCGAGCCAACACGCAAACGCGAAACACATATGCATCGTACAAAACGCAAGATCAGAATCAGCTTATCTCCAAGCCATCCAAGAATCTTCATCTCCTTTGAACTTACCGGAGACGATGATCGCTGAAGAGCCCGAGAAGGCGATGAAGGAGATACAAGGGATCGATTTCTTGGTCGTGGACTGGCGTAACAAGGAGTTTGCAGCGGGTGCGTTGAGGAACGCTGCGTTTGGAAGCAGAGGAGCGGTTGTGGTTTGTAGGAACGGGTATTCGAGAGGCTCTTCGGGTTTTAGCTGGAGAAGGGCTTTAAGAGAGAGGGAAGTTGTAAGAACGGTGACTCTTCCGGTCACCGGAGGTATAGAGATTGCTCATGTGGCGGCAAGGAACTCAGGGAAGAGTGAGAAGAGTAAGAGAAGATGGATCACACATATTGATCAGAGGTCAGGGGAAGAACATGTGTTTAGTATTTAGAAAGTAAATATTAAGACAAAGTTGTAAGAAGTGTGTTATTTGGATTCTTGTATATCACTTTGTACATAAGACTCCGTAGATGCTATTGTATTATATCATACTTGTCTTAGATCTCAGCAACAACCAATGATATATGAAAAAAAAAATCTTACATTGGTTGAAAGATTGAACAAGACTGTAAAATCTTTGTTTATATCTCATAAATTTCACTCTCTCTTGTAATGACTACGAATATCCTAATTGAAAAAGCGAAACAAAAGCGTAGAAAATGTTTAAGAAATCATTACAGAAATCAATATTTTACTCAACCCTAAAGGTTTATAAAATGTGGTTCAAACATCTCCTATTAGTACATGTTACATAAAAAACAATGCTGAATTAGATGCAAATGGTTGATTACTTCTTTTCTTTTTTTTTTTTGGAGAAAACAAATGGTTGATTACTTCTTTTCTTTTTTTTTTTTTGGAGAAAACAAATGGTTGATTACTTTCAATTTTCATGTCTTTTATTGGCACATCTCCTTGTCTGGAAGAAAGAACCATGTTGCTTACAAGGCGAAAGGGGATTTGCTTGGTTTCTACTTTCTTTCACAATGGTCTTCTTGTGTTAGAGATAAGGTATCATGTGATGAAGTAAACCAAAGGCAGAAGCATCAGAAACATACAAGGAGGAGAGTGGATAGATAATTCCACTAGTGCGTTTTCATGTGAATAACCTTGAAACTAGTCAAAAAAAGTGATCCGACCCCCATTGGGGTCAAAAGAGCATTTATTAAGAACCGACCATTGAATGATAATCTACATTGGGCCTAAGTGTTCCTTGATATTTTGCTTGAGCCCATTTTAGAACATTTGGAGACTACTGAGATTTTAACTTATATAATTAGACATTTTTTCGTTTTTCTAATTTTTTTTTTTTTTGCTAATAGTTAATTTTTTATTTAAAACTGATTCTTAATTTTTTTAATCAAAAACTAAAAAAACCTTAACCGAAACTAAGAATCTCACTTAAAAAGTCCCACTAGAAACGTGATCAAAACGCTAATTTCAAAGGACCCGGTCACGATTTACAGAATTCAAATTCCAAACCGTCGGTTAAGGTGGGTCAACACGGTTTAACTTTATCCTTCACCAGCCACCCGCGGTTTTCAAGCTAATTAGTTTTGATTTAGTTACGGTGGTGGTGGGGAGATAAAAATAAAAAATAAAATAAAAAAAATAAAAAAATAGAAAAAAGGGAGCTTGTCTACATCGGTCTTCGTCTCGTCATTTGTCGTTCGCGATCTTCAATCTCTCTCTCTCTCTCTCTCTCTCTCTCTCTCTCTCTCTCTCTCTCTCTCTCTCTCTCTCTCTCTTTGTCTCTGGTCAATCTTTTTGTTCGATTCGTCGATCGGAGATTTTGACCGGAGATTTCAGTTTGTAGATCGCAGCTATGTCGTACTCCGATTCCGATTCGTCCTCTCAGGCTGCCGATTACAAGAATTTCCGGCAGATTACACGCGAACGTGAGTTCTCTCTTTCTATTTTATTAGATTGAATATGTATTGACTCTCGTTGATTCGGAATTGACTTGTTGAATCTATTTCTGGTTACGTGGAGAATCCATTTTAGTCGTATCATTTCGTTTAGATTTATTTCGGTTTTATAATTGTTTTTTTTGGTCTGAAGAGAAAACGTGAGTTCAATTGGCTAAGACTTGTAGAGGAATTGAACATTGGGAAGGCTGTTGCTAGTGGTCAAATGTTTAGGATTCAGATTTAAGATTAGGGTTTATGAATCGGTAGTAGAGTGGTGGTGGATCTGTGAGTTGTAACAAATTGTGTGGATCTATTTAGAATTGACCGTTATGGTTGTTTGACGAGGCTAGTGGCTAGGGATACAAATGCTGATACAGTTTACCAAATCATGCTTATTATATTCGGACACTTCAAAAAGGAAACTTTTGTATGTCTGTGATAATGACGATGAAATGATTGATTATGTTATGGTGTTATAATCCTAAGCTTTGAGAAGAGGGTTGTGGATTTTGATTGTAGGCACATTATAGAGTTATAGGCAGTGTAGTTTAAGTTATGCATCTTTGGGTCTGTATTCCATCAGGGTTTGGTTACTTGTTTGCTCTTAAGGCTCTGTAGCTTTCTTCCATGCTTTTCTGAGGCTTTATCTGATTTTTTGCGTTTTGTTATTTCCCAGGACTATTGTATGAGATGCTTAGATCTGCGAAGACTGGGAGCTCTAAATCCACATGGAAGGTATGTTTACGTGGACTTGGCAGATAGTGTTAGGCTTTGAGGCTCATTGCTATTTTTTCTGCTAAGTTTCTATTTTTTCGCATATTAGGTACTAATCATGGACAAACTCACTGTCAAGATAATGTCATACGCCTGCAAAATGGCTGATATCACACAAGAAGGAGTTTCATGTGAGAATGAAGTATTTTTGTAAAAATTCTAGTTCGATATGATACTTTATTTGGAAATAAATTAATTGGTATCATTTCTCTGTAGTGGTTGAAGACATTTTTAGACGGAGGCAACCTCTACCTTCAATGGATGCCATTTACTTCATCCAGCCAACTAAAGAGAAGTAATTTTTCTTTTATGTCCTGTTGCTGCGTTCCAAAATGTTATATTCACTATTTCCTCTTAATATTTTTTTTTTTTATGGTGTTTCATCAGCGTCATCATGTTCTTGTCAGACATGTCTGGGAAATCACCATTGTACAAGAAGTAAGGAAATGATTCCCTCTTAGTTTTCAGATCTATCATGAAGACAATTTCTTTAAAACACTGATTTTTTTTTCTTTGTTACTCTGCATTTGTGAAGGGCATTTGTTTTCTTCAGCTCACCGGTTTCCAAGGAGCTGGTTGGTCACATAAAGAAAGATTCGAGTGTATTACCTCGGATTGGAGCTTTAAGAGAGGTGTCTATTGCAGAAAATTCACACTTTCTAGTGTATACTGATTGTTTATATAGGTATGATAGTATCCATATGGATAACTTATTATTTGATTTTCATTTTGCAGATGAACTTGGAGTTTTTTGCCATCGATAGCCAGGTATGATCGTTCCAAATCTCTTGTCTTCATGCATTTTATCCGAGTTTATATTGTTCTCCATTATATGGTCTGAAACGCAGTACAACTTGTGGTATCATGTTTTTTGTATGTTTAATGTGAAAGAGGGTTGCATATGACATTAACAACAATTGTTACAGGGTTTCATCACCGATCATGAGAGAGCTCTAGAGGATCTTTTCGGTGATGAAGAAACTTCTCGAAAAGGCGATGCGTGCTTAAATGTCATGGCTTCTCGAATTGCCACAGTCTTCGCTTCACTACGGGTACCTCTCATCATTCTCACGATTAATGACTATTATCAGGGTATGACTCTTCTGAATCATTTTGGATTTTACAGGAATTTCCTACAGTACGATACCGGGCTGCAAAGTCACTTGACGCATCGACAATGACAACTATGCGCGATTTAATTCCCACGAAGCTAGCAGCTGGAATCTGGAATTGTCTGGCAAAACACAAACAGTCGATTGAAAATTTCCCACAGACTGAAACGTGTGAGCTGCTCATCCTCGACAGATCCATAGATCAGGTTTAGAACTGTTTTCGCAATTTGATGGGTCTTTCATTTGTTATTTTAGTAGTCAAGAGTGCATTCATCTACTTATGGTGTTCATACTTCCTCCTCTACATGTGTTATATGATTAGCATCATTTGCTTGTTTTAAATGTCTAGATTGCCCCTATTATACATGAGTGGACTTATGATGCTATGTGCCATGATTTACTGAACATGGACGGCAACAAATATGTACACGTGGTAAGTTCAACTCTTTGCTGTATAAGTTATTGCCATTTTGGCGGCTCCCTTCCTGGATACTCCATGTGATGTTCTTTTAGCTTTCAGATTCCAAGCAAGTCAGGTGGACAACCAGAGAAGAAAGATGTGCTCTTGGAGGAGCATGATCCTATTTGGCTAGAGCTTCGACATGCACATATAGCAGATGTGAGTGTTATACCTGGGTATATTTCTCGTCGATAATGAAAAAAAAAGTGAATCCTTTTGACTTGCCTTTTCCACAGGCTAGTGAAAGATTGCATGACAAGATGACCAATTTCTTATCGAAAAACAAAGCTGCTCAGCTTCAGCATGGTAAGAGGTGGGTATTACTTTTACTTTTGCAGTAAACGTAACAGTAGAGCGTATTACTTTGATGGAACCAGATTTACCGTATGTCTTCTTGTTTTTCAGTTTGATCATACTCTTAACTCAGCGTTAATCTACGTAGAATACTTTATTTGATAGAGAAGTACTCTCTTTGTTCTCTGTTTTTAATAATTATCTTTGTCTCTTATTTTTAGAGATGGAGGTGAGCTTTCCACGAGGGATTTGCAGAAGATGGTTCAAGCATTACCACAATACAGTGAACAAATTGACAAACTGTCACTCCATGTAGAGGTAGTTCCTCTTTTATGAACAACGCTCCCTTGTCTTTTCTTGTTGCATCCACCTCCACTTCAAATGTTATATGCCTCTAGTTTGGATTCTGCAACTTTTTGAACGTTCAACTTTATTGTATTTGAAGAGCTATCTGCAGATGTCCAAATTTTGTCGCTTCTTTGGCTTTTCATTTTTTTTTCTCTGAGCGTCGAATTCATGTAACTTTTGTTATCTTTGCAGATTGCTAGAAAAATCAACGACCTTATCAGAGAGCAGGGACTTCGGGAGCTGGGACAACTTGAACAAGACCTTGTCTTCGGTGATGCTGGAATGAAGGATGTGATTAAATATTTGAGTACTCAAGAGGTTCCACATCTATTAATAGTGGTTTTTTTACTGCAATTTGATGAGATATTGAGCTGTTTGACCTGTATATATTTTCGAACTCATGTACAGGAGGCAAGTCGTGAAGGGAAGTTACGCCTGCTGATGATCCTCGCAACGATTTACCCTGAAAAGTTTGAAGGAGAAAAAGGTCAAAATCTAATGAAGGTAACTTGGGGATTAATGTTTCTTGAATCTTTGTTTGGTTCTGTCCACCCCCATCTAAGACTTTATTGTTTTTTTGTTTCTAGCTGGCGAAACTCTCATCTGACGACATGAGCGCTGTGAATAATATGAGATTGCTTGGTTCAGCCGTCGATGCTAAAAAGAATACTCCGGGAGGTTTCACTTTGAAGTTTGATCTTCACAAGGTAACATCTTCTCTCCGAATGTTCCATTAATGTATGGGAAGCTTTTTAACATTCTTTGTTAATGGCTGCAGAAGAAACGAGCTGTCAGGAAAGAGCGCCAAGAGGAAGCAGCATGGCAGCTATCTCGTTTTTACCCCATGATTGAGGTTTGCTTTGTTAACTTTTCCCTCGGACTTTGTGCAGAGCATTACTCAAGATTTTTAGCATCATAAAAGTTTCATGATTGGAATTTTGCAGGAACTCATCGAGAAGCTTAGCAAAGGAGAATTGCCAAAAGAGGATTTCCCATGTATGAACGACCCAAGCCCTAGTTTCCACGGATCAACTTCGCTTTCTTCATCAGCAAGTAGTAATCAAGGTCAAGCTGCTGCCCAGTCCATGAGATCAAGACGCACACCAACATGGGCTAAACCTCGAGGCTCAGATGATGGATACTCAAGGTAAAACCCAACTTCTTAGCTTCGTTGCAGGACTTTGTAATAAGTTAGTCTTTCTCGAACTTCTTTGAAGGAGTTTGTGTTAGCTAAATAAATGAAACCTAAAACTCAGCTAAGCAAAAGAAATCTAAAACACAGTTAAACTACGTCCTCTCATTGTTCATTAGCAGAATCCACTTCTTGGCCAGATTATTTCAGAAAGCGAAAAATAAACTTCTCATCTTATACTGTTTTTCCTATCTTGCAGTGATTCGGTGTTAAGACATGCGTCCAGCGATTTCAGAAAGATGGGACAGCGAATATTTGTGTTTATTGTTGGTGGAGCGACAAGATCAGAGGTAAGAGACTAAAGAAAAAAACGATCTTAATATTAGAAACTATAATCAAACCATAGAATCAGGATGCATGATGATCTCTTCTTACTGAGCTATTTGTTTGTTTTTTCAGTTAAAAGTATGCCACAAACTAACCACGAAACTCAAAAGAGAAATAATCCTCGGTTCCACGAGCATCGATGATCCTCCACAGTTCATAACGGTAAGCCATTACACGCATACTTCACATTCGGAGATTTGGTTAAACTATGAATCACCTCTTAACTGATCTAATTTCTCTTGTTTCCCACAGAAACTGAAGCTCCTGTCTGCAAGCGAGTTATCTATAGACGATCTCCAAATATGAGAATCCAGATCTCAAATCAAAATCCGTGTCTATTGCTCTTTGATATCTCCCATTCTAATTTGTAACCAAGTTAAAGACATGTAAAAGGGGTGAAAAATAAATAATCAGATTTTGAGATCATGACTGTATGTGTACCCTTTTATTGTTTGTCATCTAAAGATGTAAAGCAACTCATAAAGTTGACTTCTATATCTTTGGCTATTGTCTTGTTAAATTTGATTGTGTAAATTACTCTAAATTGTTTGTTTTGCTTTCTCAGTCTTCTTTTCTGATCATTTCCCAAAAATGCAAAGACAGAGCTAAGATCATCTAAGACTAACAACAAGAAGACGTTTAGTATTTTGCTTTCGATTTAATGTAGTCTCTGGCGAACTATTCTTCAGCTTTCCTCTTCTTTGTTGCTGAGACCAAACTCTTTGACATACGAGATATCACTATTCTGCTCTGTGTTACTGACACCAGAAGTCATATAATTAGTTTTAGTTGGAACTAGTTCATAGTAATAACAGTACTTATTCTTCATATTCCCTTTCTCTAAGTCTAATCTGCATATTTTCATATACTCACTCAGAATCATGACATCTTTCGCTGTCATTACCTTCTCTACGAACATAAAATATGTTCTAAAGCTTTAGGTATCAACTAGCGTGGTGTTAGAGTACAAAACAATACCATCAAGGTTGCCTTAACAATTTTACCATCAGTTCTTCAAATTTCGTTTGGATTTCAATATTATTTGCTAGTAAAATTTAATCATTAGACTACTACATACATATATATATATATATACAACCATCATATTGCTAAGCAATTGTAGTAATATTAAATTGTGCAAATTGCTAAGGATACAAACATGCAAGTCTCTTAACGAATCAAAACTCATATGATGTGTGCTGACTAAAGGATTAATGATGACAAAAAAATGTATTTACCTATATAATCGTGGTTCATCATTTCTTTTTAAATAAAAGAAACCTAGATCAAATTATTCCTTCACATGCTCGGTCATCTAGGGTTACTCAAATTAACCTATTCAATGCATGATTGGAGACATACCTTCTCTTTTATCATTATGCTTTGATACACATTTTAATTTTTCATTTCGATCGTATCATGAGGAATAATGACCGCACTTTCCAAATAATATATTTTAACATTTAGTGTATCAAAGCATAATGATACGATCTCGGATTCGATACAGTTAAAGTTTTGTTTTGACATTAGCTATACCAAGTTTTAATTTTCTAGAGGCAATCAACCATACATCTTTAACATAAATGACTAAATTGAGCTTGCTTCATGGATATATCGGCTCATGAAACTAAGGTATTTTCCAGTACATTTTACGTTACAAGTTGTAACTAAAACACATGGGTTGGGTGGGTTATTCAGACCTAGTGAGTCAGTGACATACTGACATTTATGTTTAGCAGACTAGCACTGCACAGAATCATTGTCTTACATACCCGATTTCAACTTTATAAAGGCGACAAAATCTGATAGCTAAAAATTAAAATGGTAGATTATATGTATTTGTTTGACTTTGTTGTATATATTTTATGATCGACGACTATGAGAAAACCAACTATGGATGGCTAACCAACCAATAACATAACTGTAATCAACTTCAAAATCGTAACGACAAAAAACAAAATACAGATTTCATATAAATACCGTTTGACAGGAAAATCTTCTGATGTAAAAAAAAAGACAAGAAAATCTTCTAAGCTTTATATTTACAAAGACTGGTGATTGCTTCTTTTTTTTCAGTTGAAGTTCAAAATACTTGATCCTTATATATAATTTTATGTGTGATATATTGACCATTTAACGAGATAGAACCACAAGTGAAACATATCCCAGTTACTCAACAAAAAATATATATTATGCATGAATAATACAAATATCACAGACAAACAAAAAGATAACAACGATCGATCTTACATGAAAATAGAAGTAGGTACTTTGATGTTCGAAATAAATTAACATACTGGCTAAGTCAAGGGAATAAGCTTAACTACATACATGTAGGTTCTCCTTTGAACGGTAAAAGAACAAAGGTCAGCTACTAATTTTTTCTCACTTTTTAATTCGAATTAGTTGTTAGAGTCAGCTGTCAGACAAGTTGATTCTCGTACCAATTTATAATTAATATCGAGATAGTGTAAAATAGAAGCAAACATTCGGGTAGTGTTTAGCATAAGTGTTTGCCCTAATATTTATGGAGAAAATACTCCATAAATACAAATGACGTCACTCGTGGGAGAACTATTACGTCATAAACTACGGAGCTTTATCAACTGAGACGCCAAGATTCCGGTCAAATAAGAAACAGTTGAACCGCACGTGCCAGACGACACATAGAAAATAATTCAGAACTTTTTTATGTTTATTGGGTGGAGACACTATCTGCTGTGTTTCCGGCAACGTGTCCTCATAAACTATGCTGTAAATGGAGTACTAATGGCACTGTTCATTACTGAAAAATCAAAGCTGCAACCGCACACGAACGTAATGATCTTCGAGCCACTGCTCTTGGAGCGTGTTTGCTCACCAATAGCGCAGTATATACTCAGTTCAGTTATACATAAAAATTCCATATGCAATAATATACAAATGTCCTTTTTAAGAAAAATATATATATAAACGGCTATCCACATTTGTTTAAACGGAAAAGGTGGTTTTTCCCACTGTTTTAGGATTTGTTACGCAATGCTAACCTTATACTATACGTTAACAAAATACCCAATACAATTTCTAAGAAGAATGTGCATTAAGTATTTGTTTCTTGAAAGTAATTTCATTGGCACAAAGAGTCTAATGTAAAAAATACATGTAAGACGTTTTTGTATTTTAACTTTATTTTGTTAAAGGGGGTATATAACTTTAGCTTTGTATAATGCGCTTATTATAAAATAATAATATATTGTCCTATTTGTGAAGCATTTAACTTATTTCTTCGTGTTCTTTACTCCTTTAGCTTTAAGAAAAAACTTTTAACGCAAAAAGAAAAACAATAGAAATACAATATGTACACATTCATATAATCTCAAGAGAGATTTGGTGAGAAGTCAGCATTGCCGACATGAAAATCTGCCTCACCACCAAAATGGTGAAAATACCAAGCCAATAATTACGATAATTAATTTCTGCTTAAGTTGTAATTAATTACATGAGTACATAATTACAACAACTCTTTTTCTTTCACGACATGATTACAATAACTTTAACTATGTATAGTACTAGTTGCATACTCCCCGTGCAAGCGCGGGGCTGGGATCATTGTGTTTGCAATATTATTTCGATTGTTGGTTTAGTGGATTCTTCTAATAACACCAAATAATAATGAAATTGAAAGAATGTAGTAAGAATGTAAAGTGAAAATATTGTATATATAATGTGTTAGATATTATTTATATGTGAAGTAAGGTTTATAGGAATAGTATAGTTATTTATATATAATGCTATAATATAGTTTTTAGTGTGTAAAAGTAGGTGTCTATTTTTTTATTTTTTTTGCTGTAAATAGTTTTTAGTATCAGAGCCGGCCCTATAAATGTGAAGACTAGAAGCTAAAATTAGAAAAAAGACCGAAAATAAATATAAGAAGTTATGGATTTCGAACCCAGCACCTCTTCCTACTGCCATTATTCTCAAAGCCACTAGGCTAAAGTTATATTTAGTAATTATAAGTGGCCGCTAAAATATTTCTTATTGTGGCGGTCGGAAGCCCATGCTTCATTTGCTTGTGCCCAGGGCCGCCACTGATTAGTATATATATCCTTTTAAAAGAATAAAAAAAGCTTATGTTCCCTTAGAAATTATTTTAGTTGAAAGTAGACTTACTCGGTGGAGCTAGTGCATATATCTTCCAATTTTCTTTGAAATGTACATGCAGAGAGGTGAGAGTCAATACATTTGAATTCTATGTTATGTTTTTGTTAATTTTCTACGTTTAAGTTTTGAACTTCTAGAGATTAGTTGTTCGATGAGGTAGTTGAGGTGAATCTAATGCCTGCTATAAAGTTCAAAGTTATATACTACAAGAACAAAAGTAGTATACTTTACTATTTGTGGGGTATATATATAATTATTGATTTCTACTTTTTGGGTTCCTTGTTAAATAATTCAAGTTAAAACCTGTTTTCCCTTCAATCAGTAGCTTATAGATTCAACTTTTAAATTGATGAATTAATAAGCATTAATATGAAAATACTTATTAACTATAAAAGTACTTTTGAATGTAGTAAATAGATACATACATATGTAAAGTATGCATGCATGTGTGTGTAAAAAAAGAGGTACTTGACTTATCTGTTTGTCTATAGCTTAAATGGTAAAATAGCATCTAAATAATTGCATTTCTCTTTACTATTTCTAAAATAATTGTTTGTTTTTCACTGATTTCCCTGTTTTTACTTAATTTGTGTAATTTCACATTAGCTGTCCGGTCAGTCCATTTATGAAATCTTGCCACTAGATTTCAAATAATGGTACTATTGATAAAGTTATGATTTACAAGAATATAAATCATGGGTTACAGATGTTTCCTTTCAAAAAATACCCCACAAAGTACAAACCATTGGCTCGTATAATTAAAGAGGAAATATATCTACCTTTTTAACTATTCATGGCTGTAGAAATAATGGGTGATTATATAACAAGACTGGTAATAAGTAGCTTCATCCTTAGACATCAAATAGGGTTAGTAATATCATCAAATATTTATGAGTTAAGGGTGTAGGGTTCTTGTCCAAAAAAAGGGTGTAGAGTTTAAGAAGAGTTCTTCGATATTTGTAATTTGACAAAATTTTCTTTTCACTGGTACAGAATGAACTTGTATACAACAGCATTTAAAATTTTAAACTATGATTTCGATGCAGTAACCTCACACTGAAAATATTAGAAAATAGATTGATAGCTACTTAGATATATATAGTTGCATAAGTCTAATCATACTCACGGTTGAAATGAAACCGATACCCATAAGCTTTTGTTCTTCAGCTACTCTAGATGGCAAAGTATGAAACATTGCCATCAACAAACGTTATCATGAAGAAAGAACATTAAACTTTCAAAAGTTTTAAGTTATTTTCTCGAAAAGTAAAGACATACTTGTTTTAAGTCATGATTAAGAATATGAATTTCGATGAAAAAGCGAGAGGGATCATTACACTTTGTACCAGCACAAGAAGAAGCCAAAGCTGTCATTTATTAGAGTTTTTAACTTCTAACAGATACATCCATCATCCATGGTTATGACAAGGAATGTTTCACGAATGCTTCATGGACCATAAAAGAGTACTATCACCTATCTATGGCTTACACAAAATGATGAAACTTTGTATGGATCGTACGACTAGAACTTTGCAAATTTGAAAAAAAAAACGAAATATTATGGTTATTATATATAGGCTAAAAGAAATACAAATACTCAAATCACATATGGATGATATGCCATCTCTTTCTCAACTTCTAAAGGAACCAAGTACAAATTGAATATCAATGATATATAATAAGGGGTAATAGTAATGAAAGAAAAGAATCCAAATAATCCTACAAAATGTCAAAACTCACACAGAGGATGTATCAACAAGAACATCATTAAGCAAATTATCATCACCATTAGCCATAGCAAGCAGCTCTGCATCCCTATCCTCCTCATTAGAGAAATCTCTTCTCTCGAATTTCGAATTAGCCGATATAAAGATCAGCTTCTGAGCTCTATCTATAGCTGTATGTGACCGTCCATGTGAATTCACCCATTTCAAAAGAGATGAATTGCATTTGAACCCACAAGTAGTTGCATGGAGGAATATGAGCCTCACAGCAACTTTCCCTAGTGACCTAAACTCACTAAGATACGTCTCCCAAACAAGCCTACTGCTTTGAGGATTCACTATCTTCATCTTACCAGAGACCGGGTCATGCTCTTTCATCTGAACTGCCCTTGCATACATAGGATCAAGCCCTTCCGTTCTCCATTTCATAAGCTCCATCAACGCAATGTGTGCCTCGTCTCTAGAAACAAGTCTTGTTATCAACTTATCCACATCTTTCTCTTGCTCTGGTGACAAACACTTGAAGGGAGGAAGATACTTCCCGGTGCTATCTCTTATCAAGTAAAGAGGGTCTAATATGAAAGCAGCAGCCCAAGCTGGATGATAACACTTATTGAATCTTCTCTCAACAATCTTCTCAACAAGTCCTTCCCCTACATTAAACTTAGAATCCCAATCTTTAATCTTAGCTCTTACCTCGTCCCATAGAGGGAGACACTGCCCAACAAGCAGCTTCTCTTCCTCTATCCTCCGAGCCATCTCTTTAACAAGCTTGATCAAAGTGTGAACCGCCTCTACCTCGTTCCAAAACCCTTGGTCTCCAACCATCTCTCTAACCTCCCTAGCCCCATGATCCTCTATCAAAACAGCTTTACAAGCATCATCATGCATCACCATCTGAATAGCTCTAGCGGAACACAACACATCCTCAAGTAGATTAAACAATGACTCACTACTACTACAATGTAAAGGCAACCTAAGCATTATCGCTTCGCCGTGTTCTTGCAACTGATACTTACAATGTGCGTTACGTATCTGCGCCGTGTTGTTGATGAACTTAGCTAACCTCACACAGTTTAGCGACACGGATTTAAACAAAGGCAGCTCTTTCACAAAGTCTTTGATAAGACTGTTAAGCCCTTGGAACTGACAAGACAAGTTAACCATCCACTGATGCTGTCTCTCAAGACTCCTCAAAGCTTTGGTCTTAAACTTATCAGAAACTATCCCAACACACCTCTGAGGTGAATTTCCACAAATACCCTTCACAGTCTCCAACAAAACCTCCTCCGCGTAGTTAGACGGCACAACTCCGTTCACCGGAACCGCCTTTCTATACACACTCGTCCCGTTTGGTAAATTCACGATCAGATTCACTAGTCCTTCCCCTGATGAATCCCAGCCGTCAGATGAGATTTGGAGGAACATAGCGTCACGGATTCTTGACTCAGACTCTGCTTTAGCTTCCTCGTACTTCACGTCGAGCCTCGTCGTGGCGAAGTCTCTCTTGGAGATGATCGGTAACCCGACTTGGGTCAAAAAAGCACGAAACTTCGGATGCTCCAGACCCGTTAAAGAAACAGAGCCGCAAGATTCGTAGACCCACTCGGAGAGAGAGTTTAAAGCCGTCTCTATCTCCGATCTCGTGAGAGACTGAGTGTGAGACGGTTTAGGACTCTTGAGCTTCTTCACACTGTCTTCAAGCATAGCCAAAGGACCCAAATCGTCTTTCCCGCCGGAGAGCATCAAATGCTGCGGCGGAGGAGGAGGAGGAGGAACAGAGTACTCAACGCAGAATCTCGAAGGATCCACGACGGTTATCGGCGTCACGTGGTAAGAAGGCTGCTGCTGAGGAGGAGGGTTGAGACGAGAAGGAACGGCTCCGCCGGAGGAGTTTCGTTTCCGGTTGTGATGAGAAGGAGAGGAAGAGGAAGAGGAAGGAGAAGGGCTGACGACGACGGCGGCGGCAGAGGAGGAGGAGGAGGTGAAGTTAGGACACGTGCCGCGTTTGAGATGCTCGGAGGCTGTGCGAGAAGGGTTAGAGGCGGAGAAAACGGCGTCGCATAAGGAGCAGCGGAGTTTCACGGCTTTAGGGAGGTTAGTGTCGGTGCTGCGTATTAGGATTGGTTCGAGATGAGTCCAGTACCACGCGCCTTTGCCTTTCACTGCTTTCGTTCTCACCGTCATTAAACCTTCGTATCTTTTGTTTAAAGCTTTTGCTGTTAACTCGTCGGTTGTTAACACGTCGATCGAAGTCTCCGGAGCCGTCGTGGGAGTGTTCGTCGTCGACATTGTGGAGTGGGAAAAAAAAAAAACGGAACTTTCGAGGTGGGTTTTTGAGAGGAAAGGAAGGTTTGTGTTTTGTTTTCTTGTTTCTGTGTCTTTAAAAAGGGGTTTAAGCGGGAGATATTGTTGCCTCGTAAAAAACGTGTGACATTTTTCTTAACCGGGGAAATTCGACGGAAGACGGTTTATTTCTTCATACCGGCGAGTAGTACTACAAGACATTTGTCTAGTTTCCTTCTGATGGCTTTTTCTTTTGTTAAATGTGTCTGATGAGAGATTTTGGAAGAAAGAGACAGCGGAGAGAAGAAGAAGAAGAAGAGAGTTCAGAGTTTCAGACAAGTGATGAGGGAAAGTTATGCGCGTGGAGCGGAGGTTTTTTTTTATTTTTTGAAAGGAACAAGGTGAAAGCAGAGCCCCCACGTCGTACGAGAACCCAAGCGTTACATTGGTTCATACACTCTCTCACTTCCCCATCATTGGACCGTTTTGTTCACGCGCTTCTATGTGGTTTTCGGACATTTTTTCACCTTTTATTGTCCCTTTACTTTCTTTTTTGTACTGGAACTATTTGGGACCTTAATTTAATGCATTTTTTTAGATTTTCGTAATCTATACATGTTTTTTTATAATATTTCTAAATTACGTTATTAGATTTTACCACAGAAGCTAAGCTATAAATTTACATAAAGGTTTTGTTGACAAAAGAAGGAACTGTTTTAGAAAGGTGAATTCGGTTTTACAGAGTTTAGTTACTCATGCAAATTTACAGGACTTTTGAGTCTTTCTTTGTTTTAATATTCGTTACTAAATTAATACTGGTGAGTGGGATTTTCCATTTGTGTCTTCTTGTCTACGTGGGATGTGTTCAGATTTTGGACATGTAAAAAGGGTATAGTGGGGATTTAATTTTGTTTGTAGGTAGACAATGTGAAAGACATTAAAGGGGAGAGAGTTTTTCTTTTGTGTTGACCATTTTGTTCTTGACTCGAAAGGACATTTCTTGGTAAATGATTTTTCATTTCATTACCAACGATGTTGGTTCCTACTTCTTGCCATTCTCTAAAACATTTTTTATTTGTTGAAATTTACCATAGTTGTTGCTTGGTTTTCTTTTTCATTGATATTGTGTGAGAATTTCATGAATGTCACGGCCGTCGCTAGCCGTTTGAAATTTCAACTCATGTGTAACAACACCCACTACGTACTCTTCACAATATTCACATTTTCTTTTTCATTTTTGCAAACAGAACACAAATAACATAAGCACACACAAAAATATCATTGCGGTTATTTAATCTTTAAACCAATGTTCATTAAAATCACACTCGTGGTGTGTCATCGTTCACTATGCATTCCTACTTTTTTTTGGCATCTTGTTTGTAAAGGATGGTAGAAACGTATACCAATACAATCACACTTCTTGTATCACATATGACAGATACAGAACAATACAAATAACAGTTCACAAACGAAGATAGCACAACATTTTTTGCGAAGAACATAGAATGTTACACGCATCACATTTAAAGGACACTTTGTTGATTTCAACTATGTAAACACACTTGATCACAAGTTTTTGTCACTATTTACATTGGACAAAAATAACCAATCAGATATAACTTGATTTTAACCTTCTCTCATCACTCAAATTATTCAATATACTGCGGCCCAAGCGGCATATTGTATTCACAATAAGCGATAGTATTTCGTAAAAAAAAAAACTCTAGTTATAACGCTAACATGTATTTGGAACAAAAAACATCGTCAGATACAAAATCAAAATGAAGATAACTAAAACAATAATTAAAGTAAAAGGTGGAGGTTAGTAGAAGTCATGTTTTAATTGGTCAATATATAATGTCGTATTAAACCACATGTCACAACTGTCTCCCACTTTCTAATGTATGCATGCTTATATATATGTAAATGATCCATGGATTCTAACTTATAAACATACATATACCATCAAACTAAAAGCATAATTCGATTTTGTTAGCAGATAATTTAGATCAGTCCAGTCTTAAAAGATGGATAGTACAATCTGTAAGAATGATCTTGTCTAGTACATACAACCACCCAAAATCCATGCATTATAACATACATCTATCTCTTTTCTCAAATAAATTTATCATGCTGTGAAACACTTGATCAAACACACACACTAAGCCTAGTTTAAAAGAATACTGAAGAAAATGTTTACTAGCAATAGTATAGTAGACTTAGATATATAATATATAATACCTTTTTACATTGTATGAGATATCTTAATTCGCTAGATGAATATTTCTCTGGATTGCAACTTTTAACTAACTGACTAACTTTTACCGTAAAAAGTAACTTCTGACAGAAATAAGAAATCTGGATCTTCGTTTTTCATGAAGTGACATATTCTTGAAACGAAGACTTAATCATCATAAATAAATATATTGGCATTAATTAGAGTATGCGATCAACGTAATTTGCTTGAATTACAAGATTGTATGAGAGTTTTCATACCTCAACCACTCCACTATATACTGTTTAGAACTGAAATAAATATACCAAAAAAAACTATATAATTAATTCTCCAAAAACTATATAATTGTCACTAAGAAATCAAGGACACCTTTCTATACTGATAGCGATAGTAAGGAATTATCAACTTAGTGAACTTGGATAGTTTGACTAGCCCTAGCCTTGCAAAGAAATCTATCCTAGATTATTAATTTGAAAACTGTTGAAAGTAAAGTTATGGTAACTGGTAAAAAAACATGAGATGAAGCTTGTTTTTGCTACTAACGAAAAAACAGCTGGCATTTTTATCACTCACATGATTTAAAGGTTTCTGGGCCCCATTTTTGTCTTCTTAAAAATTAGTTATACGACTCACAGGCAAACAAACTATTAAGATTTGTTTAGGCCGAGCTCTATAGGCCCATGGGCTTCTAAAAGCCTACTGATATACTAAACCGGCATGGACCGGAACGGTATTTCGATCGAGTAAAAGAAATCAGTTATGACCAAAATCAAACCGGAACATCGGGAAAAAACAGAACCGGAAGTCGCGTGCCCTTCTCTTGTTTGTTTCCGACCAGAATCTCGTAACCGAAGCCAAACTGATCTATATCGAAACTTCTTGTCTTAATCGAACTTTTAGTTGGAGAAGAACAAGAAACACATCGGGGGAATAGATCAGAGGCAGATGGGAGATATTTGGACATGGCTTATTTCCTTCTTCTTCCTCATCGCTCTTGTCGGAATCATCGTCTATCAGGTTTTAATTTCGATCCGAAATCTCAATTTTTAGTCAAGACTAAACCCAAAGTTAGAAGCTTTGTGCTTTGCCACATGATTATTATTGGTAAAGTTTAAACTTTTGGAATGTTATTAGTTGCATTGACTCGTCGTAATGTTAGTGTGTTTCTGAGTTTTAGACTATGTTCAGAGGAGTCACTGAGATTTGTTAAGCTAACAAACCGAATATTGCATTTTAAATAAGCTTTGATTAATTACACAATTTGTGTTTGAAAGAGAGAAAGACATGTTTCTAAAGGAAACTAACTCTTTTAATTTTTGCAGCTTGTTTGCTTAGCGGATCTTGAGTTTGATTACATCAACCCTTACGACTCTGCATCGAGGATAAACTCAGTGGTGTTACCAGAGTTCATTGTCCAAGGAGTTCTATGTGTATTCTATCTCATTACAGGACACTGGTTCATGGCACTCCTTTGCCTCCCTTATCTCTACTACAACTTCCAACTGTAAGTGAAGCCTCTCTCTCTTTTCACAACTTACAGTATCTCCAATCAATATTGTGATGATGTGACTTCATTTCTCTAATTTTGTTCAGCTACTCGAAGCGACAACACTTGGTAGATGTCACAGAGATATTCAATCTGCTTAATTGGGAAAAGAAGAAACGGCTTTTCAAACTTGCTTACATAATCCTTAACCTCTTTCTCACTATCTTCTGGTAATAAAGAAAACATCTCTTTGCTTAGCCCTTTCTTCATTATAGATCAAGTCAAAGCTAAAACACTTTCTGTCTGCAATTTTTTGTTGTAGGATGATCTATTCAGCGCTGGATGATCACGATGACTGATTGATCCATTAATCTTCTTCGGTGTCTTTTTCCATCTGATTAACACCGCGCTTAAAGAGACAGCGCTGTGCTCGTGGACATGAGTTAAATGGAAAGAAACAAAGTGTTTGTTGTTGATACCAGTTTGTAAGATTAGTGTATTTTTTTTTCTTTGTTTGTTTTACGATCAAAAAGTATTTTTTCTTTCTTTCTTAGAAACGTTTTTCAGACATGAAGTCGGAAAAGTTCAAAGTTTTGTTGTCTCATTAAACCAAAGTAAAAAAAAAAAACTAATTTAACCAAATACAATGGCACATGTAAACCAATCGGTTAAGGTAAACCAAATATGCATTTAGTTGATATTTAATAAACCCATTCATCTTCTCCAGCAATATTACCGAACCACCCAATCTGTGTTCGGCTCTAACACTTCTCGACGACCATGGCGGTCTCGTTTAATACAACACTTCACCAGTGTTCTCTGAGTCCGAGGTCTTGTAAAGTTTACATCTTTATGTCTCTGTTTCTACACACACAAACTTGCATCTGATTAATTTTTTGTAATGTTTTTTTTTTGCAGCTGTAGTATAAAGCTTTATTCTGGGTTGAAGCCTCAGTCTGCAAGTTTGTTCCTTTTCTTCTTTATTTGTGTGAAAGTTTTAATTTTTTAATCGAATTGGGGTTAGTGCTTATGGTAGGGAACTGATTATTTCGTAAAATTTTCAGGCTTTTTGACAAATGGGTATCAGAATTTGAATAAGGAATTCTATGGCAGAATCCACAAGAGTTTGGAATCCGGGTAATTCCACCTTCATCTATTTTGCAGAATTGATTCTAGACTTAACAAAATCTATGCTTGATTAGTGGTGAAAGTTTCTGTTAATGAGTTATAGACTGTGAAAGCTAAGACTTGTATAGTACATGAATAGTAGGTTTGTCTTGGAATGTTATGGTTCATTCTAGTTGCCTGAGTGGTGTGGTTTATGTGTTGTTGCAGGACTGGGAAAGCGAGTAGGTCAAGGGTAAAGATGATGCCAATAGGTACACCTAGAGTGCCTTACAGAAACAGAGAAGAAGGCACTTGGCAATGGGTTGATATATGGAATGCCCTTGTAAGTATATACGTTTCTTTATGACATGTGAGAAAACAAAAGTATGCTAAATTTGATTATTTTTGTTGCAGTATCGAGAGCGTGTAATCTTTATTGGACAAAACATAGATGAAGAGTTTAGCAACCAGATATTAGCAACTATGTTGTATCTTGATACTCTTGATGACTCAAGGAGGATTTATATGTACCTAAACGGACCAGGAGGGGATGTGAGTTTCTCTCTCTTTCATTCTTTGCTTAACACTTGTCTAAAGTTTTGAAGATTAATTTTGTATTGACAGCTTACTCCAAGTCTAGCTATCTATGATACAATGAAGAGCTTGAAGAGTCCGGTGGGGACACATTGTGTTGGGCTTGCATATAACCTTGCAGGTTTTCTTCTTGCTGCTGGAGAGAAGGTAATCAAATCATATCTATGCATCCTAGAAACCAAATGAAAACTTATAATGCTAGGACTCATTTGGAAGTTGACTTATTGTGTGTGTTATCATTGTTGTTTTATGTGGAAAGGGTCAACGGTTTGCGATGCCATTGTCAAGAATCGCCCTCACGTCACCAGCAGGTGCAGCTCGTGGTCAGGTAAAAATTAACTGAGCTTATATCTCTCGAGTTGTGGACTATTCATTATTTTGATTTACATGGTGAAAACTACACACAGGCTGATGATATACAAAATGAAGCAAAAGAGCTTTCAAGGATCAGGGATTACCTCTTCAACGAGCTAGCCAAGAATACAGGGCAGCCTGTTGAAAGGGTTAGTTTTATTGTTTTGACATATTAATAACCAAACAGTAAACTTGTGAGAGCATATGATGATGAAACAATGATGGTGCAGATATTCAAAGACTTGAGCAGGTTGAAAAGGTTTAACGCAGAAGAAGCAATGGAGTATGGACTTATCGATAAGATTGTTAGACCACCACGCATCAAAGCGGACGCTCCTCGCCAAGACGAAACGTCAGGTCTCGGTTAATCTCTTTGTTTGTAATGTAATAATAATGTCTGAAGTTTTTTATACAATGGTTGAAGTCGATGATTGGTTCTTGTTGCCGAAGAAAAATTCACATTTTTCCTAGTTATTTGATTCCACCTATTTTCTGGCTTCAACAAACATTCTCTTTTAAAAAAATCCTGAGTAAGAAAGATATATAGAGAATCAGCCATAAAAACTCTGGCTTTCTTGGTTCTGTTATACCCTCCTTGAATGACTGACTGAGATGTTATTGTGGAAGAAGAAAAGGTTCTTTTGTGATGGTCAACCAAATAGTAAATTGAAACACTGTAAAAGTAAAACACAAGTAAAGATTGAACCGGACATGATATATCTCACGCGGTCAGGCTTTATATTAAACCGGATTGAACCGCTTCTGAAAACAAATTAGATTCCCAGAACCGGAGACACGGTTACATTATTACATGAACACTTGCTTGTTCTTGGTTGGTTGGGGATCTAAAATCTCAGACTGAGAAGTTTAGAATTCTTGTCCATCTTGTAGAGAGGGGTTTTCAAGATTCGAAACCAAACAAACAAATATGTTGTGTCGGAGATTGGTGCTTGTGCTAACCGTCGCGGCGATGGTAAGCTATTAAAGGTTCTCCCATTTTTATTAAGAGGAGTGAATTTCATATTTCAATACTTATAGGCTTGGATTCCTCTGTCATTCAAAGTTAGGTCTCTTTCTTGTCTCATTTGTGTGACATTTAATTTCTTTCTAAACAGGTCTTTTAACAGCTATCCATAAGGACTACTTTGAACTTGTAAGTTACCGGGAGCTGCTCTTTAACGATTTTGGAGACCGTGTTGCTCAGCTCTTACATGTCAGATCACTTGTACCCTTTCCGCTCAATGAGAAACAAATTGTTCAACAAGAAGTTCTTATAGTGAACACTCATCTCTTGTTTCCACATGATTCTAGTTTATCTATTGCAAGATTGCATCAGGTTTTGCCATCCTTCTTATCCTTTTGCTTCTTTTTTCTCTTTTTTTGGGACTGTAGATCTTGTGATTGTTGATTTGGTCATTTCTGCCTCTCTTGACAGGTTTACAAGATTCTCGAATATCTGGAAGCTTACCAAAAGGAAAAGAAACTTTCTCACATACCCATTATTCTCTGCGGGTGAGCTTTTTGTGATAAGGAGTATTTGTAATTGTGTCCCTCCACAAGTAGAACCTGATCACAGAGTTTGAATTTTAGTGACTGGAATGGAAGCAAGCGTGGGCATGTCTACAAGTTCTTGAGATCTCAAGGGTTCATATCATCATATGATGTTGCTCAGCAGTTAAAGAAGAATCAAGAGCCACTGGAGATGTTGTCCTTCTTATTCTTTTTCTTCTAGGGTTTGAAACCAAACAGACAATGTTGTGTCGGAGATTGGTGCTTGTGCCTCGTATTCTCCTCCTGAGTCCTGGAGGTACTCTTACAACTCCTTTGCTCTCATGCGAACGAAGCTTCTCTGGTGGCAGCGATAGAAGAAAGGTCTCTTCTTACAAAGACAGATTGAGTAGTGGGATTGTTGGTATTAAGAAAGATGATGCTGTTGCTCTGTTCCAAACCATGGTTCGGTCTCGTCCTCTTCCTACGGTCATAGATTTCAATAAGTTGTTTACTGCAGTAGCAAAAACAAAACAGTATGATCTCGTTTTAGGTCTCTGCAAGCAAATGGAACTGAATCGGATTGCACTTGACAACTACACTCTGAGTATTGTCATCAATTGCTTCTGCCGTCGGCGTCAACTCGGTTTTGCCTTTTCTGTTATGGGGAAGACGTTGAAGCTTGGGTATGAGCCCAACACAGTCACATTCTCAACTTTGATTAACGGTTTATGTCTCCAAGGTAGAGTTTCCGAAGCTGTGGAGTTAGTTGATCGTATGGTGGAAATGAAGGTTATACCAGATCTCATCATACTTAACACTCTTGTCAATGGTCTTTGTCTCCGAGATAGACTCTCTGAAGCAATGGCTTTGATTGATCGAATGGTGGATATTGGGTGTCAACCCGACGCATTTACCTACGGTCCGGTTTTGAACAGAATGTGTAAGTCAGGGAACACTGCCTCGGCCTTAGATCTGTTCAGAAACGTGGAACATAGAAAGGTCAAGCTCGATGTAGTCACATACACTACGGTTATCGATAGTCTTTGCAAAGACGGGAGCCTTGACGATGCACTCAGCCTTTTCAATGAAATGGAAACGAAAGGGATCAAAGCAGATGTCTTTACTTACACCTCTCTCATTGGAAGCTGCTGTAGTTTCGGTAAATGGGAGGATGGGGCACAGTTGCTGAGGGACATGATTACAAGGAAAATCACCCCAGACACCGTCACTTTCAATACTTTGATTGATAGTTTTGTGAAAGTGGGAAAGCTTACTGAGGCTAAAGAATGGTTCGATGAGATGATAAAAAGAGGGATAGGTCCTGATACCATTACATATAATACTCTGGTATATGGGCTGTGCATGGAGAACCGCTTAGATGAAGCCAACCAGATGCTGGATCTGATGGTTAGCAAGGGATGCGATCCTGATATCATGACGTTTAACATCATTATAAATGGATATTGTATGGCGAAACGAGTTGATGATGGTATGACACTTTTCCGGAAAATGTCAATGAGTGGAGTGGTTGCCAATACAGTGACTTATAACACACTCATCCAAGGCTTTTGTGAATCAGGAAAACTTAATGTGGCCAAAGAACTCTTCCAAGAGATGGTCTCTCAAGGTGCTCATCCTAATATTGTTACCTACAAAGTTTTGCTGGATGGGTTGTGTGACAATGGAGAATTAGAAAAAGCTTTGGAAATACTTGATCAAATGCACAACAGTAAGATGGAACTTGACATCGGTGTCTACAATATCATCATTCACGGGATGTGCAGTGCAAGTAAAGTCGCTGATGCTTGGGATCTATTCTGTAGCCTCCCTCTCCGAGGAGTGAAGCCTGACGTCAAAACATATACTATAATGATTGGAGGATTATGTAAGAAAGGCTCATTGTCTGAAGCGGGCCTGTTGTTTAAGAAAATGGGAGAGGATGGGATTGCGCCGAATGATTGTACGTACAACACACTAATCCGAGCTCATCTCCGAGGCAGTGAAATAAGCAAATCAGTTGAACTCATCGAAGAAATGAAGAGGTGTGGCTTCGCTGCAAATGCTTCCACCATAAAGATGGTTATGGATATGTTATTGGATGGTAGATTGGACAAAAGCTTTCTGGATATGCTTTCTTAGAATGTGTGATCTGTAGTTGCAAGAGAAAAGAGTCCCGGATAGTGTTTTGATGATGTGTATTTGGGCTTATTAGTGGAACTTAGTTAGTTTGTTTGTTTACGACTGAATAGAGCCCGCCCTTGATGTCTTCATGTGTTTCACTACTGATTCATGCTCATGCGTTCATTTTTCCTGAATTCGTATCTAGTGCGTGCAATATTCACTTGGGATAAACATGGTTTATAAGTAAGTGTGGTGTGGTGTCAAAATCTGGTGTGGAGGAGGCATACAGATATAAGGTATCATATATATAGTAAAAATAACCTTTTAACTGCACGGACTTGCATACATAATGTATGCTTTATTAGTTGTGGAAGTTCCTTATAAACGGTGAAAACTGAGCTAAGACTTGTAGTGTAAAACGAGATGTGAAATTGACATGAAAGTAGAGTTAGTGTTTAGCTTTGTGTTTTTTCTCTTCTTCACTGGAGGACTGGGCAAGCTAGTAGGTAAAGATGATGCCAAATAGGTGTACACCTGTATAATTCCCTAGAAAACTGTAAACTTAGAAAGAGCTCAAACTTAGATTCGAAAGAGTTTATACAATCTTGAAGTCAGTGGTTCTTGTCACCGAATAAAATCACATATTTCATGTTATTTGATTCCACCGATTGTCTGGCTTCAACAATCTTTTCAAAGTCCTGTGTAAGAAAGATATAAAGAATCATAATAAAAAAACCGCCATTGCAGAAGCTGAAGTTAAGATGGAACTTATGCCTAAACTCAGGCTTTCTTGGTTATGTTGTGATGGAGGATAGTAAAGTTATTTTGTGATTGTCAACAAATAAAAAAAAAAACTTAAACTGAGTAAAACAGAAGTAAAATAAAATCGGACATGTTTTGTTACTACGACAACTGTACTGTAATGAACATTGATAGAAGATAAAACTATTAAACCGGACATGATAGTCTGGCTTTATATTAAACCGGATTGAAAACCGCTTCTGAAACCAAATTAGATTTTTCCAGAACCGGGACATGTTAACATAAGTTCTTCCGAAAGAAAGAGAGAGAGAGAGAGAATCTTCTGGTTCAGATTTGTGGAACAATCAAGCCACTGAAGATGTTGTCCTTCTTCGTCTAGGGTTTGAAACCAAACAGACAAAATGTTGTGTCGGAGATTGGTGCTTGTACCTCGTAGTATCCTCTCGAGTCCTACAGAAGGTACTCTTACAACTCCTTTGCTCTCTTGTCTGCTTCCCACATGCGAACGAGCATTTTCCAGTGGTAGCGATAAAAATCTCTCTTACAGAGAGAAATTGAGAAGTGGGATTGTTGGTATAAAAAAGGATGATGCCGTTGCTCTGTTTCAGTCCATGATTGGGTCTCGTCCTCGTCCTACGGTTATAGACTTCAACAGATTGTTTAGTGGTATTGCTAAAACGAAACAGTATGATCTCGTTTTGGATCTCTGCAAGCAAATGGAGCTTAAAGGGATTGTGTATGATCTCTACACGCTGAGTATTATCATCAATTGCTTTTGTAGGAGTCGTAAACTCGGTTTTGCTTTTTCTGTGATGGGAAAGATATTGAAGCTTGGGTATGAGCCTAACACTGTCACATTCAACACACTTCTCAATGGTTTATGTCTTGAAGGTAGAGTCTTTGAAGCTGTGGAGTTAGTTGATCGTATTGTCCAAAGTGGACATTTACCAGATCTCATCACCCTCAACACTCTTGTCAATGGACTTTGTCTCAAAGATAGAGTGTCTGAAGCAGTAGATTTGATTGATCGAATGGTGAAAAATGGATTCCAACCCAATGAACGTACCTATAGTCCGATTCTGAACAAAATGTGCAAGTCAGGGAACACTGCCTTGGCTTTGGATCTGCTCAGAAACATGGAAGATAGAAAGGTCAAGCCTCACGTAGTCACATACAGTATCATCATTGACAGTCTTTGCAAAGATGGAAGCCTCGAAGATGCACTCAACCTTTTCAATGAAATGGAAACCAAAGGGATCAAAGCAGATGTCTTTACCTACAACTCTCTCATAGGAGGCCTCTGTAATGCCGGTAGATGGGATGACGGCGCACAGTTGTTGAGAGATATGATCAGATGGGACATTACCCCGGACGTCGTCACTTTCAATGTGTTGATTGATAGTTTTGTGAAAGAGGGAAAGCTTACTGAGGCTAAAAACTTGTATAATGAGATGATCACAAGAGGCATAGATCCTGATATCATTACATATAATACTTTAATATATGGGCTGTGCATTGAAAACCGCTTGGATGAGGCCAACCAGATGCTGGATCTGATGGTTAGCAAGGAATATGATCCTAATATCGTGACTTATAGTATCCTTATAAATGGCTACTGCAAGGCTAAAATGGTTGAACAAGGTTTGAGACTTTTCCGCAAAATGTCTGTGTGAGGAGTGGTTGCCAATACAGTCACTTATAGCACTCTCATCCAAGGATTTTGTCAATCAGGAAAACTTAATGACGCCAAAGAACTCTTCCAAGAGATGGTCTCTATTGGTGTGTCACCCACTGTTGTTACTTATGGTATTTTGCTGGATGGGTTGTGTGACAATGGAGAATTAGAAAAGGCTTTGGAAATACTTGATCAGATGCACAACAGTAAGATGGAACTTGACATCGGTGTCTACAATATCATCATTCACGGGATGTGCAATGCTAGTAAGATCGATGACGCTTGGGATCTATTTTGTAGCCTCCCTCTCAGAGGAGTGAAGCCTGACGTCAAAACATATACTATAATGATTGGAGGATTATGTAAGAAAGGCTCGTTGTCTGAAGCGGGCCTGTTGTTTAAGAAAATGGAAGATGATGGGATTGCCCCAGTTAGCGGTACATACAACACTCTTATCAGGGCACATCTCCTAGAAGGTGACTTGGTCAAATCAGCTAAACTTATAGAAGAAATGAAGTGTTGTGGGTTCTCTGCAGATGCTTCCACCATAAAGATTGTTATAAATATGTTATCGGCTGGTAGAATGAAGAAAAGCTTTCTGGATATGCTTTCTTAGAATGTTTTGGATCTTAGTTTGACTAGACAAAAGTCCCGGATTGTGTTATTAGTTGGAACTTATGCGTGTTTGTTTACTTCTAAACAAACTTGATCTCTTGTCCATTTTTTATATGAAATAGGACTGACAAATAATAAACCAAGAGAGAGATTCCAGAGACTTGATGATTGCAAGAAAAAAAAAACAAACACAAACACACTCCTCTGCACAAATCCGGTTAAAACCCTTCGTTTCCATCCAAGAAAGATGAAGTAACTGTAATTCGCTTCTTCTGATTCTTTGACCAGCTCTCTTCCAGATTCTTTATAGATTTCATGTAACCATTCTGATACCTTATCTTTTCCTCCTACACACATGTATGATGACTGAGTCAATACACCAAAGGGACCATCTCAATAGCAAGGTAGTGTTACAGAGAAAGAGATTTGGTTATGTGCATGCCTAGTTAGATTGTCTAGTTGTTACCTCAAGACTTTTAGACAATCTTTTGTAATCAAACTCTTCCTTTAACTTCACCATATTCTCCACTTTCATTGCCTAACCAAACATTAAACGCAGCCATAAAAAATAAAGCAAATCAAGAATTCAATCTAACAAGCAGTAACTAATATATGACAAGTTGAGAACCAGGTCTCACGGATAATGTTACCCTTCTCCCAAATATTATGGTGCTTCTGTCTTCCTCTAATGTATTTCTCGGTTAATCTGTTTGTTGTACTGTCTGGAAGTTTATACAATCTTGAAGTCATTGGTTCTTGTTACCGAATAAAAGTCACATTTTTCATGTTATTTGATTCCACTTTTTTTTCGGCTTCTACAAACTTTTTTTTCGGCTTCTACAAACTTTTTTTTCCAAGTCCTGTGATATTAAAACGGCCACTACAGAAGCTGAAGCTAAGATGGAACTTAAGACTAAACTCAGGCTTTTTTGGTTCTGTTGTATCCTTGAGTACCGATTTGAATGATTTGACTTATAATAATGATTTGACTGATAATGATTGTCAACAAAATTATTAACTGAAACTGTGTAAAAGTAAAACAAAATTAAAATGAATCGAAGATAAACTATTGTACCGGACGTTGACAAAGAAAAAGAAAACTAGTTGTACCGGACATGTTATCACGCGGTCTGGTTTTATATAAACCGGATTGAACCGGGACATGGTAAATTGGTTCTCCCGAAGAAAAAGGAGAATCTTCTTGTTCATTCATTACATGAACACTTCCTTGTTCTGATTTAGGGTCCGACTGGTTTCCCCGCTACCACCCGCAAACGCAGCTTTTGCGGTTGATGGCGGTTGCTAGCGTTTTGCAACAATCACAAAAACCGCTACAAATCGCTTTAAACCGCTCCCAACCTCTTAAAATCAAAAGCTGGTTTCAGCTAACGTTTGCGTTTGCGGGCGATTGCGGGTGGGTAAAAAAACTATTTTTCTTTTAAATTTAAATTTAAATTAAAATATAAAAATAAAAATAATATAACTAAAACTATATCTACATTTTATTTTTTAATTTAAATTCATTAAAAATATCATAATCTATTATAAAAACTTTAAATCAAGAATTTTCA
>CAKOAT010552931.1:69634-87283 GCA_932364175.1 Eruca vesicaria subsp. sativa
ATATAAATATATAAATATATAAATATATAAATATATAAATATATAAATATATAAATATATAAATATATAAATATATAAATATATAAATATATAAATATATAAATATATAAATATATAAATATATAAATATATAAATATATAAATATATAAATATATAAATATATAAATATATAAATATATAAATAAATCAATATATATATATATACATATATAAATAGATAAATAGATAAATAGATAAATATATAATTATTTATATTAGAATATTTTATTAATTATAGAAATTATATTTTCATCTAAATAAAAAATAATAAAATAATATTATTATTACTTATAATATATTAATAGTTATTATTTTTTATCATAACAGTATGTTTTGATATTTTTATAATGTTATAATATGTTAATATTGGAAATTTATTATTGAAACGCTGTAGTATCTCATAATCAACCAGTCATAAATGTCCCGCAAACGCACCAGTTTTTAATCGCTATACCAGTCGTACAAATCGCCTAATAACGCTAGAAACCGCAACCACCCACATCCACAAACTCCCGCAACCGCAATCGCAACCGCCGCGTTTCAACCAGTCACACCCTTAGTATCCAAAATCTGAGACTGAGGTTTAAAATTCACAAACGAGTATTGAGTTTTTTTCCTGCTTTAGGTGAAATTAGTTCAAATGTGCAGTTAAAGAAGAATCAAGAGCCACTGACGATGTTGTTGTTCTTCTTCTTTTTCTTCTAGGGTTTGAAACCAAACAGACGATGTTGTGTCGGAGATTAGTACTTGTGCCTCGTTTCACCCTGAGTCCAGTACGTACTCCTTTGCTCTCTTGTTTCCTTTGCGAACGAGGCTACTCTGGCGGCTGCGATAGAAAGATCTCTTCTTCTTACAAAGAGAGATTGAGAAGTGGGATTATTGGTATTAAGAAGGATGATGCTGTTGCTCTCTTTCAAACGATGATTGAGTCTCGTCCTCTTCCTACGGTCATAGATTTCAGTAGATTGTTTAGTGCAGTGGCCAGAACGAAACAGTATGATCTCGTGTTGGATCTCTGCAGGCAAATGGAACTGAAAGGGATTGCACATGACAACTACACGCTGAGTATTGTCATCAATTGCTTCTGCCGTCGCCGGAAACGGTTTTGCCTTTTCTGCTATGGGAAAGATGTTGAAGCTTGGGTATGAGCCCGACACAATCACATTTTCAACTTTGATAAACGGTTTATGTCTCAAGGGTCTAGTTTCCCAAGCTGTGGAGTTGGTTGATCGTATGGTGGAAATGAAGGTTATACCAGATCTCATCATACTCAACACTATTGTCAATGGGCTTTCTCTCCAAGATAGGCTGTCTGAAGCAATGTCTTTGATTGATCGAATGATGGTCATTGGATGTCAACCCGATCAGTTTACCTATGGTCCGGTTTTGAACAGAATGTGCAAGTCTGGGAACATTGCCTTGGCCTTGGGTCTTCTCAGAAAGATGGAATGTAGAAAGATTGCCAATACAGTCACTTATAGCACTCTCATCCAAGGCTTTTGTCAATCAGGAAAGCTTAATATGGCCAAAGAACTCTTCCAAGAGATGGTCTCTGAAGGTGTTCATCCTGATATTGTGACCTATAGTATTTTGCTGGATGGATTGTGTGACAATGGAGAACTAGAAGAAGCTTTGGGAATACTTGATAAAATGCACAAGAGTAAGATGGAACTTGATATTGGTATATATAGTATCATCATTCACGGGATGTGCAATGCTAGTAAGGTTGATGATGCTTGGGATCTATTCTGTAGCCTACCTTCGAAAGGAGTGAAACCTGATGTCAAAACATATACTATAATGATTGGAGGATTATGTAAGAAAGGGTCACTGGCTGAAGCAAACACCTTGCTTAGAAAAATGGAAGAGGAAGGGATAGCACCAGATAGTGGTCCATACAACACTCTTATCAGGGCACATCTCCGAGATGGTGACTTAACAGAATCAGCTGAACTTATTGAAGAAATGAAGAGTTGTGGGTTCTCAGCAGATGCTTCCACCATAAAGATTGTTATGGATATGTTATCGGATGGTAGAATGAAGAAAAGCTTTCTGGATATGCTTTCTTAGAATGTTTGGATCTTAGTTGGAAGAGATAAAGTCATGGTTAGTGTTTTATGATGTGTATTTAGGCGTATTAGTTGAAACTAGAAATTAAGTTTGTTTGGTATCGAAACACAGCTTGATGTCTTTAGTCTTGTCCTCTTTTTTTTTTACCGTTTTTTTCTTCATGTGTTTAGCTACTAATTCAGTTTGTAGTAATGAATTGCGGTAACACAACCATATACCAGTTTAACAACAAAGTCGTCTTTATACATGAACAAAACCCACCAAATCAAATGTGTGGTTAGGAATTAAATAAATAGATTAGCTGAGTATTGTATCAAATGCTCCAGCGATCATCCTGAGGGTCTGAGGATCTTGAGCTGATGTTGATGACAACAATAAACCAATATCTCCTTGATCCATGATCAGTCTTGGTTGGTTTCTAAGAATAAAAGTATATAAACTGACTTAGTAAGAAAAATACTAAAACATGAAGTGAAACATCCAAAAACAAGTAACTGATGGTGTGAAACATCATACATTACCTTGTTCCAAATAGTCTATCTACAGGAGTTCTCTTAGCATTTCCAGGATCTTGGATCTGAGAAAGACTTAATTTGAGACATAAAAGATTTCATTCAAACTAATTGAAAACATGAAACCCTCACAAAATTTCATTTAAACTGATATTGGAAAAAAAAAAAAATAACAGAACACTATGATACATAAAGAACATGCTTTAACCTCGTCAGCAGTAAAGACTCAACTGCAGTAGTTGAGTATGCAGGTGTAGCTATCTCCCCTTTTAGTTATTTTTATTTTTATTTTTGTTGTGTCTCAGTTTCCACCATCTTATGGAGTCTCATGATCTCAGAGTGTCCAACATCTTCTTCTGATTCTTTGACCAGCTCTCTTCCAGACACATATTTAATGACTGAATCAATACACCAAAGAGACCATCTCAATAGCACGGTCATGTTACAGAGAAAGAACTCATGTACCTCTAGTGCATTGGCATATCTCTTTTCAGCCTCAGAGACTTGGTTATGTGCCTCTACGGTTATTATTGCACCGAAGAAATCGTGCGGTCTGGTTTAATGAAAACCGGATTCCTACCGGTTCTGAAAACAAATAAAATCCCCAAAAACAAAACATAAGCCGAAGAAGAAAAAGCGAGAATCCTGTCTCACCTTAAACGACAACACTTTGCTTTCGTCGTCTTGTTTCTGCTGTAAATGGAAATTAGTTTAGTGAAAAGCGAAGAATCATCAAGTCAAGTGAAGATGGGAGTCGAATTGTTCTTCTTCTAAGAGTGGGGTTTTCTAGATTTGAAACCAAACAGACAATAATATGTTGTGTCGGAGATTGGTGCTTGAACCTCCTCGTATCCTTCTGAGTCTTGGAGGTACTCCTTTGCTCTCTTGTTTCCTTTCTTCATGCGAACGAGGCTTCTCTGGTGGCTGCGATAGAAAGGTCTCTTCTTACAAAGAGAGGTTGAGAAGTGGACTCGTCAATATCAAGAAGGAAGATGCTGTTGCTCTGTTTCAATCCATGGTTCGGTCTCGTCCTCTTCCTACCGTCATAGATTTCAACAGATTGTTTGGTTCAGTTGCTAAAACAAAACAGTATGATCTCGTCTTACATCTCTGCAAGCAAATGGAACTTCAAGGGATTGAGTATGATCTCTACACTCTCAACATTATGATCAATTGCTTCTGCCGGTGTCGGAAACTAGGTTTTGCTTTTTCTGTTTTGGGGAAGATGTTGAAGCTTGCGTATGAGCCTGACAGAGTCACATTCAACACACTCCTCAATGGATTATGTCTCGAGGGTAGAGTCTTTGAAGCTGTGGAGTTAGTTGATTCTATGGTCCTAAGTCAACATTTACCAGATCTCATCACTCTCAACACTCTTGTCAATGGACTTTGTCTCAGGGATAAAGTGTCTGAGGCAGTGAATATAATAGATCGAATGATGGAAAATGGATGCCAACCCAATAGAGTTACCTATAGTCCGATTTTAGACAGAATGTGTAAGTCAGGGAACACTTCCTCGGCCTTGGATCTACTGAGGAAGTTGGAAGATAGAAAGATGGAGCTCGATGTAGTCACATACAGTCTGATCATCGATAGTCTTTGCAAAGATAGGAACCTTGATGATGCACTCAGCCTTTTCAATGAAATGGAAACCAAAGGGCTCAAAGCAGATGTCTTCACCTATAACTCTCTCATTGGAAGCTTCTGTAGTTTTGGTAGATGGGAAGATGGGGCACAGTTGCTGAGAGATATGATTACAAGGGGAATCACACCAGATGTCATCACTTTCAGTGCTTTGATTGATAGTCTTGTGAAAGAGGGAAAGCTTACTGAGGCTAAAACATTGTACAATGAGATGATCACAAGAGGCATAGATCCTGACACCATTACATATAATTCTCTGATATATGGGTTGTGCATGGAGAACCGTTTAGTTGAAGCCAACCAGATGGTGGATCTGATGGTTACCAAGGGGTGTGATCCTAATATTGTGACTTACAGTATCCTTATAAACGGCTATTGCAAGGCTAAAATGGTTGATGAAGCTATGAGACTTTTCCGCAAAATGTCAATGAGTGGAGTGGTTGCCGATACAGTCACTTATAGCACTCTCATCCAAGGATTTTGTCAATCAGGGAAACTTAATGTGGCCAAGGAACTCTTCCAAGAGATGGTTTCTGAAGGTGTTCATCCTAATATTGTTACCTACAAAATTTTGTTGGATGGGCTGTGTGAGAATGGAGAACTAGAAGAGGCTTTGGGAATACTTGAAAAAATGCACAAGAGTAAGATGGAACTTGATATTGGTATATATAATATCATCATTCACGGGATGTGCAATGCAAATATGGTCGATGATGCTTGGAATCTATTCTGTAGCCTCCCTCTCAAAGGAGTGAAGACTGATATTAAAACATATAATATAATGATTGGAGGGTTATGTAAGAAAGGCTCATTGTTTGAAGCGGGCATGTTGTTTAGAAAGATGGGAGAGGATGGGATTGTGTCAAATAGTGGTCCATACAACACATTAATCCGAGCACATCTCCGAGATGGCGACTTAATCAAATCAGCTGAACTTATAGAAGAAATGAAAAGGTGTGGCTTCTCAGCAGATGCTTCCACTATAAAGATTGTTATGGATATGTTATCGGATGGTAGATTGGACAGAAGCTTTCTAGACATGCTTTCTTAGAATGTTTTGCATCTTATCTGCAAGAGACAAAAGTCCCGATTAGTGTATTTGATGATGTGTATTTGGGCTTATTAGTTGAAACCAAGTTTTTTTTTTGTTAACATCTAAACAGAGCTTGATGATAGCCTTCAGTCTTGTGCATCAAGTGCGTGCAATCTCCAATTGGGAGAAACATGGATTATAAGTGAAGTGTGGTGTAGAAAGGGACACAAATCTATGATTCAACCATACGCAAAATCTCATAATCTCATGTATAAATGTTGTCTGAAAGTTATTTTTAAAAATATATATATATAATTCGGTTAGTGGTAAGGTATTGGTAGGGAAGTGATGATATCTTAATTTCTTCAGGCTTTTTGAAAAACGGGTATCAGAATTTGAATGAGTTCTATAGCAGGATACTCAAGAGTCTATAGAGGCTTGAGACAACATAATGTCATAATGTATGCTTTTTATTAGTTGTGAAAGTTCTATAGCAGGATACTCAACAGTTTGCAATGCCATTGTCAAGAATCTCCCATAATCTCTGGCGTTCTTGTCTTGTTGGCAGCCTAACCAGAGCTGATTCTAAAAACCGAAAGAAAATGATCCGGTTTAATGAATGATTGGGGTTAATAACCAAGATTGAGCATGAACCGGCCTATCAACAAATAATTGGGGTTAATACCAAGAGTGAGCATGAACCGGCCAATCAACAAATAATTGGGGGTTAATAACCAAGAATGAGCATGAACCGGCCTATAACAAATAATAAACTGAAACTGTTGGTAGTATAAGAAAAATGAAACCCGGACATGATATCACACACGGTCTGGCTTTATACAAACCGGATCCATACCGCTTCTTAAACCGAATTAGATTTAATCTTAAAAATTTCTCAGAACCGAGACATGAGAGAACACTCTTGGCTTTGCTTCTTCGTCTTGTTGTTCTTCGCCGGGATCTACAAAATTAACCATGAAATGTTATAGATAAAATTAGTTCGGTGGTGAAGATATATTTTTGGTGAAAGGAGAAGAATCCTCCATGGGAGTCGAGTTGTCCTTCTTCTAGGGTTTGAAACCAAACAGAGAATATGTTGTGTCGGAGATTGGTACTTGTGCCTCGTATCACCCTGAGTCCAGGAGGTACTCTTACAACTCCTTTATACTCTTTTTTACTTTCCTCATGCGAACGAAGCTACTCTGGTGGCTGCGGTAGAAAGGTCTCTTCTTACAAAGAGAGGTTGAGAAGTGGTCTCGTCGATATCAAGAAGGATGATGCTGTTGCTTTGTTTCAATCCATGATTCGGTCTCGTCCTCTTCCTACGGTTATAGACTTCAATAGACTGTTTGGTTTAGTTGCTAAAACAAAACAGTATGATCTCGTTTTGGATCTCTGCAAGCAAATGGAGCTTAAAGGGATTTCACATAACAACTACACGCTGAGTATTGTCATCAACTGCTTTTGTAGGAGTCGTAAACTGGGTTTTGCTTTTTCTGTGTTGGGAAAGATGTTGAAACTTGGGTATGAGCCTGACAGAGTCACATTCTCTACTTTGATTAACGGTTTATGTCTCAAGGGTCTAGTTTCACAAGCTGTTGAATTAGTTGATCGGATGGTGGAAATGAAGGTTATTCCAGATCTCATCATACTTAACACTATTATCAATGGACTTTGTCTCCAAGATAGAGTATCTGAAGCTATGGCTTTGATAGATCGAATGGTGGATAATGGATGCCAACCCAATGGAGTTACCTATGGTCCGGTTTTGAACAGAATGTGTAAGACAGGGAACACTGCCTCGGCCTTAGATCTGTTCAGAAAGATGGAAGATAGAAAGATCAAGCCTCAAGTAGTCATATACACTATGATCATCGATAGTCTTTGCAAAGATGGGAGCCTCGAAGATGCTCTCAGCCTTTTCAATGAAATCGAAACCAAAGGCATCAAAGCAGATGTCTTTACCTACACCTCTCTCATTGGAGGTTTCTGTAATGCAGGTAGATGGGAAGAGGGCGCACAGTTGCTGAGAGATATGATTACAAGGGGAATTACACCGGACGTTGTCACTTTCAATACTTTGATTGATAGTTTTGTGAAAGAGGGAAAGCTTACTGAGGCTAAAGACTTGTACAATGAGATGATCACAAGAGGCATAGATCCTGACACCATTACATATAATTCTTTGATATATGGGTTGTGCAACGAAAAGCGCTTAGATGAAGCCAACCAGATGCTGGATCTGATGGTTACCAAGGGATGCGATCCTGATATTGTGACATTTAATATCATTATCAACGGATACTGTAAGTCTAAACAGGTCGATAAAGGTATCAGGCTTTTCCGTAAAATGTGTATAAGAGGAGTGGTTGCCAATACAGTCACGTATAACACACTCATCCAAGGATTTTGTCAATCTGGAAACCTTACCGTCGCCAAGGAACTCTTCCAAGAGATGGTTTCTGAAGGTGTTCATCCTAATATTATGACTTACGGTATTTTGATGGATGGGTTGTGTGACAATGGAGAAGTAGAAGAGGCATTGGAAATACTTGAAAAGATGCACGAGTGTAAGATTGATCCTGATATTTGTATATATACTATCATCTTACACGGGATGTGCAATGCGGGTAAAGTCGATGATGCTTGGGATCTATTCTGCAGCCTACCTTTGAAAGGAGTGAAGCCTGATGTTAAGACGTACAGCATAATGATTGGAGGACTATGTAAGAAAGGCTCGTTGTCGGAAGCTGGAATGTTGTTTAGGAAAATGGAAGAGGATGGGATTGCGCCAGATGATCGTACGTACAACACACTAATCCGAGCTCATCTCAGAGGCAGTGACATAAGCACTTCAGCTGAACTCATCGAAGAAATGAAGAGGTGTGGCTTCTCAGCAGATGTTTCCACCATAAAGATTGTTATGGATATGTTATCGGATGGTAGATTGGACAAAAGCTTTCTAGACATGCTTTCTTAGAATGCCTGATCTTAGTTTGCAAGAGACAGTCCCGGTTAATGTTTTATGATATTTGTTAGCTGAAACTAAGTTTGTTTGTTAACATCTAAACAGAGCTTGATGATAGCCTTCAGTCTTGTCCTTATTTTATTGCTTTAAATTATTAGCTTCTGATTCATGCTGATGGATATGCACTTAAACGAATCTGTATCAAGTGCATGCAAGTGTGGTGGTAGCTAGAATGAGACCCAAATCCATATCATGATTCAAACATAGACAAAATCTCATGAGATCCTACAAGAGGAGGCATACAGGTAATATAAATGTTGTTAGAAGTTAGAACCACCCTTCTTTATCCAGCAATCAGGTTCAGGTAAGTTAGAAGTTAAACTGGCTTACCGGATATCAACAGGGAGACGTCTGAGTGCAGTAAGAAAAGTGGGACTTAAAGAAAGTGAGAGTCCTGCGAGCAAGACTTGTTATGTCTTCTCTCGGACATTCTCTTGAGATCCTTACCAGCTCCCCATGTAACCATTCTGATACCTTAGCTTTTCCCCCACACACACATATTTAATGACTGAATCAATACACTAAAGGGACCATCTCCATAGCTTAAGTTTTATCCAAGGACATACTTTTTTGCTCTGTTGGGAATTTGGGTGCAGAAAGTAAGACTACATCAACTTTTCTGTCTTGAAACAAAAGTGAGACAGTTATAATGTTAACTTTTTCATTTTTCTGTTCAATCATGTGTCTATGACACTGCTACATCTGTTCTCAAGTGGTTGTGTTAAAATGTTCCAGGGCAATATCACGAGTTTAAGCATCAAAGTAGAAAAGACTTTGAGGATTTGGATTGTCTTGTTGTCACTCCAGGCCGGAGCTGCAGATCTGTTAGAAAATCATACTTTCTGGTTTTGGATCAAGCTGAGAAGAAGATGCTTCAAGCTTTGCAACAAAACTGGTGATCATAAAATGAATGATTCAAAGCATATTCCTTTTCAGGACAAAGACTTGTGCTGCCAAAACTATTGCTCATCAAGAGGGTCTGAAGTAGACATCTGCAACTCAAAAGTTTATGCATTGGCAAGTTCTATGAATCTTGTGGAGGATTATGGCTGCTGCGAGTTACTTGAAGCTTCCTTCTGCCAAAACAGTGCACAGCAGAGGGGCCTGAAGTGTAATTGCAGAGCCACTAAAAACGGCTCTATGAAGTATTATGACTGCTGCGAATTACTTGAAGCCTTCCTGCTGAGACGACAATCTTCTCTATTTTCCATGACATTGAAGCTTCCCCATCTGTGTATTCAAAAGTGTATGGCAAAGATATGCATATAAACTCCAAACTCACTCTACAACATCATCAGCTCTGTAGCTATCAAAATTACACAAATTTATAAACCATAAGCTACACAAAACCACAACTTCCAATGATTCAAACTTTTTGATAAGACCAAACTTTTTATTACAGAACAATAAATTATGAAACCACAAAAGCAGAATCCTAGATTTTTTTTTTCCTAAGAAACACTTAAGCAAATCAAATCATAACAAGAACAGAAAAAGAACCAAACACCAACACTTGAAAACAGAACACGATATTAAATATCATATCCTATCCAACCTATCAGCTTTCACCACAGGATTCGCCTTAACAATAGCTTCTCTAGCCGCTCCCTTAAAATCAAACTCACAGTCATGACTCTCCGGGTACCTGTGGGTCCCACAGAAAGTGCTCCCACACCTGCACTTGAACCCCGTAACACCTACTTTCTTGTTACAGCTCAAGCACCTCGTAGCTCTTGGCGGATCTGAGGAAGAAGATCCAGAGGAATCTCCAACGCTCGTTGACGTGGATGACTCTTGAGCGGTTTTGAGGCTCTCTTGTGGTGGTTTGGTTTCAGGTTTATTAGGGTTTAGAGATTTGTCCACGGCGGCTTTAGCGGAGGCGGCTTGTGCCTCTGTGGCTTGGATGTCACGGTAGCACTTGGAGCAGAGGTTCATGTTCGATGGTGTTCCGAAAAAGCCACATCCGTTGACGCAGAGCTTTGGCTCTGATGGAGAGAAGCTGTCGTTTTGCTCTGAACCCATTATCGAAAATCTTCTAAAAAACCTAAAAAAATATAAAAAAACAGAGGAAGAAAAGAGAAGAACACAAACTTTGAATCGAAGAACAGATGCAGAGAGATGGAGATGGAGAAACTATGGCTCACGGTCACGGGTGGTTTTTTATTTTATTTGTATCTCTCTTTTGACATATTCTCGCCGAGAAAATAAAGCAAAATGAACATATCCATAAAGAGAATAAAAGGTAGATTTCTGTCTTGTTACTCAAGCCAAAGACTTTAAATTTTTTAATATTAAAGAAGTTTCTGTTGTGACGAAACTGCCCTTGATCAGGAGACGGAGAAATGATACCAAATACCGCTTTGGATTCGCTGATAAGACAAAAGTAGAGAAACCAAAATCAAAGAGACCTTTTTTGGTACTTTACTTTTTGTCTTTGTAATTCTGTGCCTGAATGATTTATACGTATATGCGGTAAGGTGCAGGGGAGATTTAATGCAGCTTCTGGTTATAGTCGTAGGATGAAATAACTGGAGAGTAATGACTTCATCTTTCGATAATCTAACGGTAGGTAGTGATTGAACTTTTTTATGTGTGGTATAAAGTTGAGTGATAGATAGATAATGGGTGGGGTTGTCGGACTTTTTTTGGGTGTTTGTGACTTTGTGAATTACGATAAAGTTGGTCTAGTTTTTTTTAGTATATAATCGGTTTATATGAACCGGGTTTGGTTTGTGGAGCCAGAGCTTCGCTGGTTGATGATGACATAACATGA
This sequence comes from Eruca vesicaria subsp. sativa, assembly GCA_932364175.1. NCBI lineage: Eukaryota > Viridiplantae > Streptophyta > Magnoliopsida > Brassicales > Brassicaceae > Eruca > Eruca vesicaria. The sequence goes on from CAKOAT010552931.1 coordinate 80,735, forward strand.
AAAGTATATTAAAATAAGGAAAGGTGGCCTCTAAAAGCATGTTTAATGCATATTGCTTAGAGCATCTCCAATCCCACTCCATATTTTACTGCAAAATGGAGTGGAGAATGGAGTAATGAAGAAACAAAAATCTCATTACTCCATATTTGGAGTAATCATTTTTTTGTTTCTTCATCACTCAATTTCTCACTCCATTTTACAGTAAATTATGGAGTGAGGTTGGAGATGCTATTAAAGAGTTGTTTCAAATCCAGCATTTATATCCTCTTAAACAACTCTTTAAGTAACCTCCATTAAACATGCTCTAAAGCTATACATGTAGAACATTTCTAACTTAATTTTTTCCTTCTATCGAGTATATGGTTATTGAATCATCGTGTTGTAATAGTTAAAGTTTAAAATCTTCTATATCCAAAACTTCTATGTCAGTGTTTACAGATTTTAAGATGTAAAGTTTACCGAATTCCAGTATTTTAAAAACCAAATGTTTGGCTTTACAAACTAATACAAATGAAGTATCGAATATTTGTGTTTAGCCTTATATATCTTCAGACTATTTCTTTCAAGATGGTTTCATTATTTTTTTTAACCATAACTGTAACATACCATTATCTAGAGTTGAGTTTGAGCATAGGATAATAATGGTGTTGGCCTCCCAAATTTTTGAATGATTTTTACATGTCTATAAGTATCCAAAATTGTGAAGAAAAAAATACAAATTATGAAAATTCTTAAAGAAATATTTGTGGTCTGCAAAATCTTAGATCTGACTCTTGCCATCTGAAGGATATGTTATTGTGATAGTCATTAGTCACATATGATTTCATGATAGTGAAAATTTATTATTTCTATAGGGATATTCTTTTGAATTTGAATTTGCTTCTAAGTATCAATTTGGGTTGCTTTTCATTGTCTTGTTTCTGTAATGCTTTTGTATAAGTATTTGCTTTCAAGCAACTAATTTCCTTAACATTCTACATAAAATATGCTTAATAAAATCAGAATTCGAATACTATCTGACTATGTTACACTGCTACTTTCATGCCGTAATTAATAAACCCTAAAAAGATAAGTACCATATCTGATTTTGTGCTTCTTGTCTGATTCGATAACGATAAGTGTCAGAAAAAAACGCATGCATGGGACTTATCGTGACGGCATACGACAAGGCGAACATAAAGCAAGTGACTCAGCAACTGGTTTATATATATCGGGGCTTAGTGAGCAACAGCTAAGTAGTAACCTCGTGTCCGACTGCGACACCGGTTTAATAATTTTCAAAGTAAACCACACTAACTAATTATTGGGATATTATTTGTTTAAAGGGGCCTCGAATAAAAAAAAGATAAGCGAATAATTTAGATTCTTTTTGAATGGATTGCTCCTTTCTTGATCGAAAAGGTTCGTTCTTTATTTATTTTTTAGGGTTTAATGTTTCGAAATTAGGGTTCGTGTGTATTTATATTGAGCATGTTTTAGGTTTTAAGCGTTCAAATTGGTTTATCCTTAATTGTATAGCTATGTCTACGTTTCAGGAACTGATTCCATTTATAAATTGGGTGAGAAGCACATTCAGCATCCCAGTCCTAGGTCTTCTCCTCTTTGCCTCGGTTGCTTTATTCCCAAGCATTCTTCTTCCTTCTTCTCCTTCCATGTGGATGGCTGGTCTTACCTTTGGTTATGGGAAAGGGTTTCTATTGATTCTGTCCGCAGCATCAATTGGTGTTTCTCTTCCTTTCTTAATAGGACATCTCTTCCTCCACAAGATGCAAGTTAGCAACCATCCCTCAGTTACTTGCATCTTATATTGAGATTTACCCTTTATAGATGATCATGTTTTGTTTGTTTTTTTGTAGGGGAATAATGCTAAGAACACTAGCTGTTGCATCAGACAAAAGACACGGTCTTTCGGTGGTGGAGATAGTAGTGAATGTTCTTGGCTTTTGTGTAACTGCAAGCGCAACTATACTCTGCACAATCTATGCCAAGAAGAAGCTAAGTGCGATGCAATCAGAGGAAGTAGAGACATAAGATTATATCCAAAACTTTATTAACCCCTTTCAGCAGCCAAACGCTTTTTACCACAACATATCACCATCTAACACGAGCTTGGAACTCATCATATTATATAAATACAATGTTTTTTGTTTATATTCATTTGAAAATGAATCTCTTTTTTTTCCTTGTACTGTAAATATATTTATACAACTAAATTTTGAATTACTTGTTGTTTATGTCTTATTAGATCATCTTATTCTTCGTCCTTTTCCTTATATAAAATCCAGCTCATGGAGTTTATGTATATATGTATACAAACATAAATAAATGTGACGTATAAATATTAGATTTTCGACAGAAACAACTGATTCGTTCCATAAGAAACAACTACAGTAAAACCTCTATAAATTAATAATGTTGGGACTTTGAAATTTTATTAATTTATAGAGATATTAATTTACGAAAGTTTCCTTATTTAGATTTTTTTATTTATAAATTTTTTTTTTAGCATATGTACATTATGTAAATTTTAGAAATTTGCCTTTTATATTATTTTATTATCTTATTTGGTGTATATTTTTATGTTTCATAGAATTGTTACATGGTTTTTGATATAATTTAACTAAATATTATCAAAATATATTCAAATGTTTAAAAATTAAAAGTATTTTAATAGTAAATATAAAACTCCTAACTAAATATTATCAAAATATATTGAAATGTTTAAAAAAAATAAAAGTATTTTTATAGTAAATATAAAACCAACAATATAATGTTAGATTGTACTTATATAAAATTATATATAGCTAGATTATTAATTTATGATTTTAGTGGGACCATATATTTACATGGTAGTTTTAAAAATATTATTATCTTATTATTTTATCGATTTGTGTTATATTTTACACCGGCCCAAATTGGGACCAGTGAAATTTATTAATTTATAGAGATTGTTAATTTATCGAGTATTAATTTATAGAGGTTTTACTGTACTTGCATATAATAAGTATCTAAATTTGAATTTCAAATACAAATTCAAGTACCAATTCTTAATTTTTTTAACTACTTAACTTGTTGGCTGGACTTGTTATGAGGTATAACTATTCAACATGAGTGGGCCTTCATATAGTGGGAAGAAAGCTATATGTATGGGGCCATCAAAACATTATCCAAAACGTTTGGTGTCAATAGACCAAAAGAAAAGGGATAAAAAAAAGTTAAGAAAATTGGCTTCGCCCGGGTTCGAACCGGAGACCTTCAGTGTGTTAGACTGACGTGATAACCAACTACACCACGAAACCTGTTGTTATCTTCACCGAATCCAATGAGTTTTAGTACCTAGCTCTACGATTGCTGTCAAACTATCACTAATCACTGTATCATGTTGATTAGTTTGGTACAATACTAAACGCTTATGTTGTGTTTAAAGTCAAGCTCAAATTTTGGTTCAAAACAAAGGCTTAATTGCTAACAGTAACCTAATGTATTGTCAACTTTTATTACTAAGCCTTATGGTGTCACGAAATCACTGTTTGTAGCTTCCCAAATGACAGTACCATCACAAGTACACAAAGCTTTTTGTAGTTTTCTCCAACTCATGCGCTTCTAGCAATCACTGCAGCTGTTAATCCTGGTCCTGACTTCTTATCCTCTGTCTTGTAAACCACCACAGCTCGCCCTATTAGATCAGCAACCTTGAGCTTCTCTTTCTTTCCAGAGTATAACGCTTCTCCGTTTTGGTCTGCCTCTAGTGTTCCCAGGTCGCACAATGGCTGACAGAAAAACAAAATGGTTATAAGAGAACTGAGATGATATTTGATGTGGTTTTTTTAAAAGTGAGCTTGAGGAACCTCTTTGATTGTAGGATGATCTTGAAATGGGTTGTACAAGTTCCCTGTGCTGGCTGCTCCGTTTGTGAGATCTCCATACTCGTTGATAGACCAACTATGGTTCCCAGGAGCCAAGCCTGTAAAGTTGGTTTCAATCCTTGCAAGCTGCATGCTGACCTGAGCAAATCTTACTACCCCAAAGATGTCTGGGACTTTGAACTCCGCCACTGCAGCCGAGACCAAAAAGTCTGCCAAACACATCACAAAGAAAAGTTGCCATGGGTTCAGACTACAGAACATAGATCTTTAAGTCTTGCTGTTTGGTTCAATTGAGTACTGAAACTTCACACAAACCCAATCTAACAGTTCCTACATGTTCTATGAGATAAGAAAAAGATATCTAACCTTGAGGAACACCTTGGCCAATCAAACGAGCTTTTCGACCGGTTTGGTTTAAAGCTTGAGTGACTCATAGTCTCAGGGGAAGATCCAAGTATCCTCACAACTTGGTTAGGCAAATCCACATCCACTTTTTCAATGCCTATCAAATATCAAAATGTCCATTACACATGACATACAAAACAACAGAGTAAATTTACTAAAATAATAACCAAAGCTGTTCATAACAATCTCAGGAAACTAACCTTGAATGGTTTCTAACTTGCTCTTCACGGCGTTAACACAACCCTCACATTTCATATCCACCATAAACTCAGTCTAGGAACAACAACATTTTCAGACACACAACATAAAGGTTGAGACTGGTAGGGGAAGAAGAGGCAATCGCGATTGGAATCGCGACGCAACTGTGGTCGTTGCCACTGACCGTAGAATACAAGCCATTGCTTTTATCTTCGAACCATTCACATTCACAAAGTCGCAGCCTTTATATTTATCATTTTTTAATTAAAAAATAACAGAATAAATCGGTTGTTCTCACAAGATTTGAGTTTGGTGCTATTATCTTACACAAAAAAATAAATACTAATTAAAATGTTTAGCCAAAACCAGGAGGGAGTTCAGGATCTTCTTCTTCATCACAGTTGTTATTGTTGTCAGTGTAACCAACTCTGTTGCTAGTACTGCTACTACATGCTGCTTCTCCATTGTTTTCTTGTACATATCCTACTTGAATCAGTTCTTGCTTCTGTTTACTTGATGGATCAAACCTGGATTGCTTGTTATCTAAATGGAGAAGAGATGAGGAGGTTTCACCTTTTGTGACCGGTGCTGGGATGTTATGTTTCGCCGCTTGAACACCTCCAGGGTTAGATAATGTAGTGTAAACAGATTGCACGGTTTCTCTGATCTCGTTCTTCATCCCGTCTTCTGATCTTATAATCCCCCACAACCCATCTGAGAGCTGGCTCAACATCTTGCTCCTACAAGAGATCTAAAACTTATTAGTATGCTTGCCATAAGTCATAACCATTTACAAGAACAAGAGAGTCAGTCACTGAGTCTAATAAACAATTCTGTTTTGAACATACCCAACTTCTTGGAAGATGGCATCAGAGAGTTGCCTGGTTTTCATATTTTGAGCATCCGGTCCATTCAAAGCTGTTGATTCCTTGACAAGTGATATCATATTGTTTCGTAACTCCTCCTGCAAATCAAGTTACAGCTTTATACTAGTAGTCACAAGTACGCTAAGGAACACACATGCAGCCCAAGAAAAACTGAAAATCTCTAGAGAGACGTTAATCAACACCTTTAAAAGAACAATCCTTAATGCCTCACAAAGTAAACCAAGTCTTTAATCTCAAAATCCTACCAAGTTGCGGAAACGAGAATGCCCATTCGATTGATTTGGTGTAAAGACCCATGTACCCACATCAACTTGACTAATCAATCACACAACTAAGTACAACTGAAAAACTACCAGGAGAGTCAACTATAGCTGTGAACTAACTCCAATAAGATGATAACAGTCTCCTAGATGAGCTAAGTTGACGACAAAAGAAGTAACATCAAAGCTCTCCAGAGCATCATAGGTTTGCTAAAAAAATCTCCAAACTTTCAATAAGATATATACGAATAATCAAATAAAAAATTGACTAAGTCAAAATCACATTACTTTCCAAACACAGATCTTCTGTTTGACAATGCAACTGAACTGATCATTACGGTCCTAAAGCCATGAATGTATTTGGGAATCGAGAGAAAGTTATAAAACCCTATTCAAAAAGAGCAAAGTAAAGACTTTATAGAGAGGAGAGATATACGTTATCTTTGAGGCGGCGTATGATTCGGAGACGGAGACTGTCAAAATCTCCATCGTCCTTAAGCTTCTCTATAACTTGTTCCTTGCTTATCTTCCTCCTCGGAGCCGCCATCGCCACTCCTTCCTTCCTCTCTTGATTTCTGATTTTATTCCTTTTTCTTATTCCGCTTTTGTAATTGCTCACAATAATAAATGTAAACAAAAAAAATAAGTTTTCGCCGAAATAATAAATAACTAATTTATGAGGATTAGTAAAAATAAGCTTAAGCGTGTCTGTTTCAGTGTGGCGTTGTGTGTTCCTGCCGGGTTTGGTTCATGAGAGATTGTGGTTTCGGCATTTGTTGGTTTGTGGCCTCCTCAAGTCTCTCTTCTGTTCTTATGGTCTCGACCCGTGTATATTCAAGTTCTTTGGAAACGCTCGTTGGATTGTCGTCTGTATGGAGTTTGGTTGGTTGGTCAGAAGATAATCACTTGTCATATTTTTAGTGATGGTTCTTC
>CAKOAT010552931.1:87383-99669 GCA_932364175.1 Eruca vesicaria subsp. sativa
ATGCAATTCATAGATGACAAAAAAAAAAAAAAAAAAAAAAAGCTTAAGCTTGTCTACACTACAACATGGTAAAAGAATGAGCATGCTCGTAGTTATGATGATCACCGATTCACCATATGTAAGATGAAGCAGAAGAAATGGACCGCATCTCTATAACATGGATAAATGTCAGACCTCATCCCTTGCCCTTGTATCAAATCCCTTAAATTCATTGAACTCCAACTAGTTACTGAAAAAATCATTTATCATCCTTGAACCGTCCATCCTTTGCAATTAGAGTAGACTCCAAAAAAATTCTCTATTTTAAAATTTTCAAAATTCTATATTTGAAGTTTCAAAGTATTTTTCTCCAAAAAAAAACTTCAAATTTAACTTCAAAATTATTTCTATTTTACATTTTAATCCTTACATTTGTTATAGTTAATATAAATTCATAAAACATTGATAAATAATATACACATATATATAAATTATACAACAATATTAATTAATAAAATATTACACTAAAATATAAAATTATAAATACAAATACATGATTATTACAAATAGAATACCACATTTTTGTTGTCTAATTTTAATTTTAAAATATTTAAAAATACTAAAATACAAGTAACTATTTTAAATTTTATTATAAATATTTATTTAGTTTTATGTCTAAAACTTAAATTTATAAAAGGTAAAGTTTAATTTGAAATATTTATAAGGTTTAAAGTTTTTTTATGGATTAAAACAATAAACAAAAAAAATATTTATGAATTCTAATTTTTATTTGTAATTGTAAGAACCAAAATGCAGTTAAAAAGAAGAAACTTCAAATTTAGAGTTTGAGTATTGAAACTTTAAATATAGAATTTCACTCTTAAAAACTTCAAATTTGAAGTTTTAAGGTATCTTTTTGGAGAGCAAAAAAATTATATATTTGAAGTTATAGAGTTTCTTTTGGAGATGCTCTAATACCATAATTAATCTCGGGTTCTTATGATAGGGTCCTTAGTGGAAATTAAGAAACTATTTTTTAACATTTAATTAAAAACGTTTAGAACCGGTTCTTAAAATCCTTATCTAAGAGTCAGTTCTTAAAGTCCTTATCTAAGAACCAAATCTTAGTTTTTTTAGTTAAAATTTAAGAAACATTTTCTTTAATTCCGCTAAGAACTTTTTTAAGAACATCATTGACAGTTTCCCAAAAAAAAAAAAAAAAAATATATATATATAAGAGAAACTCTTATTGAGAAATTGCACTATTTTTTTGAGAGATACATTTAACATTTATCAAAAATAATAATTTATTTTATTTTAATATTGAAATTTAGTTTGAGAAATTCAATAGATTTATCACCACTGCTGAATTACGAATATTTTATTTATATATCATACCATTATCACTAGAAAAGGACATTTTATGTCCTTATTACTATTTGATATATAAACAACCATTATTTTATGTCCTTATTACTATTTGATATAAACTACCATTTAACTTTTTGCATGAATTCACATAAATCATATAATACCAACTTTTTCTTCTGATGAAAACTGTAAAGCAATATGTAAACTATAGGTCTATGATTAAATTGTTACTGGGCGGCCTAAGAAATAAATAAATATATTTCAGCATCCTTTACAATCATGAAAACGACATATTTTTTTCTATAATACGAAGTTATTAACGTGAAATATATTATGAGTTAAAACGATTGGACGATTTGATTACTGGTTTCCTGACTAACCCCATACACTCGTCCTCGGTTCTTTGGATCCTCACTAATTTTGAAAATAACATGATATCTTGCTTATAAATGATCAACATTAACTAAAAACTATGATATCTTCGCACTAAATTGTTATTATAAAAAAAAACATTTGGGTCGGGAATGTAACGTTATAGTTATTTGATGATGGGATCATACCGTGATATTTGGATCAATCACATAATAAGGATACGATTTCTTTGATTTAATCCAAAAATCATGTCACAAAAGAGTGTTACGTTTAGCTTGGATCAACATATAGTAACATATATATATATCAAATGTAATGTTGGATTAGCTTTTTTTACACTTACAGTTATAGTAAAAACTTAAAACATACGCTTTTTAAAAAAAAAGAACCGTGTTCAAATTAAACAAAATGGCTTATTTGTTTATTTTATTTTTGGAATCCAATATCATTTTTCAGTACAAAATGTCGGATGAAACAAAAAGATATGCTTCAGGCACATTTTAAACGTATGTTCCTTACGTATATACTAAATTGATAGCCGCTAAATGAGCAGCTTAAGCCTTAAATTTATAATTAGTGGTTGATCAATTAAATTAATTTAGTGATTGATAGCCGCTAAATCAGCAGCTTGAATCTTAAATAAATAAATAAGAATGCTATTTATACCATCAACTACTTACTACTAGTGGCCTACGTAGGGACTACTACACACTCGTATCTTTGGGAGATTTATAACGTTGTATTATTGGAGGTTGTAAATCTGCCGTCACATCTTACTAAGAAGGAAATTATTATCACAAGATCAATAAAATAAAAACTTGCATTGTATAAAATAACTCATCACATCATTGCTATTGATATTATACATAAACTCATAACATCCGAAGATCCTCTCAAACCAAAACAGTTACGCAACTAACCCATCATCCTATGGATTTTGCATCTTCTTCAATGTTCGCATCAGATTTTGCCAATGAAAGTGAACTAGATCTATCGAGTTTGATAACTCCTTCAACGTTTATACCATTCCAAGAACCTAATCCATCTACACGGACCATTCACTGTGCCGTTGCTGAAAACGATGGAAGACAAAGCATCCGTGAAGAGACCATGACCGATGAAATCACAAAAGAAGATGTTGAGCGGAAGAACAAGAGAGCGAAACATAGAGAGATTGAGAGACAAAGAAGGCAAGATGTCACATCTCTTTTCAAGAATCTAAGATATATATTGCCATTTCAATACATCAAGGTAAATACATTTTAACATTCTTATTTATCATCTTTATTGATTATATTCTTCATTCATATATACAATTAATCTTTGTTTTGATCTACAAAATAATTATATACGGTAATGCGTAAATAGGGCAAGCGTTCTTCGTCAGATCACGTTCAAGAAGCTGTGAATTACATAAAAGATTTAGAAAAGAAGATTAAAGAGATCAGCGAGAAGAGAGATCGAATCACGAGATCTATTACTCATCCATATTCAACAGGAGTATCATCATCATCATCATACTGTTCTTGTGTTGGAGACACACATCTCGATGTTAAGGTCAGGACTTGTTTGGTGGGTATCGAGATCGTAGTAAGTTGCTGTTTCAGACACGAATCTTGTCTTTCAAGTATTCTTCAGCTTCTGGTTCAAGAACAATGTCTTAATGTTGTTAGTTGCATCTCAGCTAGACTGCACCCACGATTCATACACACCATTGTTTCTGAGGTAGTTTTTATTTTCATTGAAATTGTGAAGTAAAATGGTATACATGTTAGTTTTAAGGAGACTTGTAAAAATTTTGCAGGTCGAGGAAGGAATAGACATTAACTTCTCAAAGCTTCAAGAAAAGATAAAACAATGGGAAAGTAGCAGTTAAAAAAAATGCTGATATCTACTTTTAACTAAGTACACATTAGAATTAATATTTTGCTCATGTGTTATTTATGCAAAATGTCATTTTCTTTTATTATGTGTCTGGAATATTTATTAATGGTATATTTTGATTTTTTTTTTACCATCTTTTCAAATTTATTTAGTCTAAAATCACTTTTTATTAGTAACAAAATAAATCAAAAGATCCCCAAAGATAGGGGAGTTTGCTATTATATACCTGACATGCAGAAACCAAGTGAGATTTAAGAGATGTATTCAACTAAAAATTTGATGTGATATGCATTAAAATGAAAAATTTACTGTTATTTAAAATTGATTTTTCTAAAAAAAAATCATCGTTATTGAACTTATTATTTGTTAACTACTAATCAGAAATTCTATGTTATTAAATATATTTTAAGTTGTATATGTTAGGGTATATCTAGTTATTTTAGAGTGATTGGATGAAGTTTTTAAATTAAAAAGATAAAAATCTGATGATGAGATTTTTTTTTGAAAAGTACAAATTACTTCATATTATAGATTGAATACACACTCTTTACTTTGTAACAACTCCAAAAAGGACATAGCAAAAATAGAAAAAGGGGCATAAACACAAACAACATTTTCAAACTGTGTCTTGTCATATCAAATAGCATATTTAAATCAACTTTTTCTATTTATCAAAAATACAATTGTTCTATTTATCAAGTCGAAGACGTTTAGGTTTGTTTATTTATATTTATATATGAGTTAAACATCTCCTGTATATTTTACAAAGTCTACAATTCTACAAACAATAATGTATAAACCATAAAATTTATCTTTCTTCTCTAAAGCTGTTCATATATCTAATTATTTTTTAAAAAAGTGTATGTTCCAAACGTTGCAAAGAATAAATTGATATTGACAACAATATTGACTAACAACATATAACAAAGTATATTATATATTAAAAAATAATAGTATCAAAATAAACATAAAAATAACAGTGTTATAGATATATAAAATATATAATAGTACACTATAAACGATATATTTAATAATTTTATCATATAAACTAAATTGTATTAATATAAATTAAATATTTTTTGTATGTTTGTATTTTTTTGTAAAGCTGTATATATATAGTTTATTAACCTTTTTTCTGTTTGTATGTTTGTGTGTTTTTGGTAAAGTTGTATGTATATAGTTTATTAACCTTTTTCTGTTTGTATGTTTGTGTTTTTTGGTAAAGCTGTATGTATATAGTTTATTAACCTTTCTTAAACGTCAGATAAGCATTCTTGAACCTTTCTGTTTTAAGTAGTTTCTTTCTTTTTTCTAACGAATCTGGGGATAGTTGTTCAAATATATTTTTCAGAATGTACATTTATTAGTCTTAATAAATGTAATCAGTGGTATTAAAAAAGTTATTTATTATTCCCTAACCAAAGGAATAATAGTTAGGTGGGTACACGTTAAGTAATATAGCGAGAAAGGCCTCACCATACTCAACACTCCCCTCAACGTCAATGTCGGAATCTCCACTCCTCCTCGTCCACCGGCCACCGACAATGAAATACATGGACGAGTCTCTGACTCGTTACTATCGTATTCTCACCACTCACACCTCATCGGATCCACTCCCGATCTTCCTCTCCCGTCACGCCTCCTCCGTCAGAGCCGTCGTCAGCATGGGCAGGCTCAAGATCGACGCCGACTTCCTCTCCCACCTCCCTTCTCTCCAGCTCATCGTCTGCACCAGCGTCGGCACCGATCACGTCGACCTCCCCGAGTGCAAGCGTCGCGGCGTCGCCGTCACTAACGCCGGCGGAGCTTACTCGGAAGACGTGGCGGACTACGCCGTCGGTTTGCTGATTAGCTTCCTCCGTCGGATTCCGGCGGCTGATCGTTACGTAAGGTCTGGTAAGTGGGCGAAATGCGGAGAGTTCCAGCTTGGAATCAAGGTTTGAATCTGATCTTATTACAGTGAGACAACTCTGTTCCAATCATTCTTGGAGAAAGATGAGAACTTTCTTTTGATGAATCTTTCTTATTAGGAGAAAGTAAAGAATTTTCTTGTGATTAATCTTTCTTATTTGGAGAAAGAAGATAACTTTCTTATGATGAATCTTGTTGTGGTCTACTCTACTTGTCTTCCTGTTATGATGATACTCTGTTTTTTTTTTGCTAACTTACTCTGTTTTATTCCAAACTTACTCTGTTTTCTCTGTTTTCTCTGTTTTTATTCCAAACTTACTCTGTTTTCTCTGTTTTTAATGCAGTTAAGTGGGAAGCGAGTTGGGATACTTGGACTAGGAAGCATCGGCTCTCTTATAGCTAAAAGACTCGAACCTTTTGGCTGCATCATCTCTTACAACTCGACATGTCGGAAACAGAGCATTCCCTATCTTTACTACCCGGACGTTGTCTCCTTAGCAGCAAACAACGATGTCATCATCCTCTGCTGCGCTCTGAATGATCAAACGCGTCACATTGTGAACAGAGAAGTGATGGAGGCGCTTGGGAAGAACGGGATTGTAATCAATGTGGGACGAGGAGGATTGATTGATGAGAAGGAGCTGGTTAAGTGTCTGGCCGATGGTGTGATTGGTGGTGCCGGTTTAGATGCGTTTGAGAAAGAACCGGGAGTTCCTGTGGAGTTGTTTGGTTTGGACAATGTTGTCTTGTCTCCACATGCTGCTATAGCCACGCCAGGGTCTTTCGAGAATGTTGTGGAGCTTGCTTTAGCTAACTTGAAGGCGTTTTTCTCCAACCAGCCTTTGATCTCTCCGGTTCGATTAGATTGAGAGAACGTATGGTTTGATCAAAGGGGCTAATTATCAATCTATTTTTTAACTATTGAACTACATGAGAAAGAAAAAAAAAAGAGAAGTGTATTGTTTATCATTGACTCCTATATTATAGGAGAGAATACATAGAGAGCTGCCTGGTTATCATTGACTCCTATGTCATAGGTGTTTATCCAACGCTTTTGTCAATTGCATTAGCATTTTTATTCATGTTCAACTGCCATTCTGTGCTTGTCATAAGTCATGAACATTTACAAGAACAAGAGTTACTGAACAGAACAGAAGGAACATTCTCTTTTTAACTTACCCAACTTCTTGGAATATGGCAACAGAGAGCTGCCTAGTTTTCATATTTTGAGGATCCATTCAAAGCTGTTGACTTCTTGACAAGTGATATCATGTTGTTTTGTAGTTTACTCCTGCAAACAAGTTACTGCTTTTACTAGTAGTCACAAGTATACTATGGAAACACATGCAGACAAGAAGAAGAATGCTCTAGAGGGACGTTCATAAAAAAAAAACAATCCCCACAGAGTAACCAAGTCTTTATCACAAATCCTACCAAGTTGCAGAAGCGACAAGGGATATTAGTGTAAAGACCAATCAAAGTTGATGAATAACAAATATTATGTACCACACACGCAACTTAACTAACAACAAATTGACAATAACCACGACTGACAAACTGCCAGAAAATTCAGCTATAGTTGTGTGCTCTTAAACCCCAATAAGATGACACTCTCCTCAAGGAGCTAAGAATCTAAGAAGTAACTACAATTCCATTTTGTAATCTCTCCAGATCATCATTGGTTTGCTTAATTGCTTTGATAAATGACGAAATCAAATTTAAACAGTACACTTATCCTAAAATGTTCCCTATCTATGATTGGTCTCCAAAAAAAAGGCAACCAAACAAATAAGAGAGTATAGTTTGGTGGGTCCACATAACGTAAGTGATATAAAGATAGACTCAGGTTCTGAGGACCTTTACCTTATCAAGAAAGTATCAATGTCTGAATCTCCACTCGTCCTCGTCCACCGGCCACCGACATTTGATTACATGGACGAGCTTCTGAGCCATAACTTCCGTATTCTCACCACTCACCAAACCTCATCGGCTCCACTCCCGGTCTCCCTCTCCCGTCACGCCTCCTCCATCACAGCCGTCCTCAACATGGGCATGCTCAAGATTGACGCCGACCTCCTCTCTCACTTCCCTTCTCTCCAGCTCATCGTCTGCACCAGCGTCGGCACCGACCACATCGACCTCCCTGAGTGCAAGCGTCGCGGCATCTCCGTCGCCAACGCCGGCGAAGCCTACTCGGAGGACGTGGCGGATTGCGCCGTTGGGTTGCTGATTAGCGTCCTCCGTCAGATTCCGGCGGCTGACCGTTACGTCCGGTCCGGGAAGTGGGTGAAATCCGGAGACTTCCAGCTAGGGAGCAAGGTTTTTTTCAAGAAATGGCATCTCTTTTTAATCATTGTAGGAGAAAGACGATAACTTTCTTATCAAGAGCGATGATGCTCTGTTTTTGTGCTCTGTTTTGTGGTTTTGATGATACTCTGTTTTGTGGTTGTGATGATACTCTGTTTTTGTGCTCTGTTTTGTGGTTGTGATGATACTCTGTTTTTGTTGCAGCTAAGCGGGAAGCGAGTTGGGATACTTGGACTAGGGAGCATCGGGTCTCTTATCGCTAAAAGACTCGAACCCTTTGGTTGCATCATCTCTTACAACTCGAGGAGACAGAAACAGAGCATCCCATACCTTTACTACCCGGACGTTGTCTCCTTAGCAGCAAACAACGACGTCATCATCCTCTGCTGCGCTCTGAATGATCAAACGCGTCACATTGTGAACAGAGAAGTGATGGAGGCGCTTGGGAAGAACGGGATTATAATCAATGTGGGACGAGGAGGACTGATTGATGAGAAGGAGATGGTTAAGTGTCTGGTTGAAGGTGTGATTGGTGGTGCCGGTTTAGATGTGTTTGAGAAAGAACCGGAAGTTCCTGAGGAGTTGTTTGGTTTGGATAATGTTGTCTTGTCTCCACATGCTGCTATGGAAACGTCAGGGTCTTTAGACAATATTGCGCAGCTTGCTTTATCTAACTTGAAGGCGTTTTTCTCCAACCAGCCTTTGATTTCCCCGGTTCGGTTTGATTGAGAGATCGTCCGGTTTGATCAAAGCAGCTAGTAACCAACCTATTTTATTTTTTTTAATAATGTGATTATGAAAAAAAAAAGTATATTGTTGATCATTGACTCCCATATAGGAGTTGACAAACAAAAAAAAGACTCCCATATAGAGGAAGACAGGGAGAAGATATCAAAGTCAAGATGCTAATGCGTAATTATAGAAGCGTTGTGTGGAGGAATTAAATTACTTCCAAAATATTTTAATGATCAAATAATGATTTAAAGTTTTCGAGTTTAAAATAGTTAGAAGTCAAACCGAAAATGTCTATATTCCAGTTTATATAGGCTTTTGCCAATTGCATTAGCATTTTTATCCGTGTTATCATGTCGTTTGCTATGTGTGTCTGTTTTTTTTTTTCCTTTAGAGTTGTACTTTTTGTTAAATTGATATGAACTCCATATGGAATTAGTGATTTATATACTTGTAATTTTTTGGATAAATAAAGTTGTACTATACCTGACAAAAAAAATAAGCTCCATATTCGTTTTCCATGTGTTTTATATAAAAAAAAACTTTCATTTTATAAATGTGTAAGTTTATACTACAACTTCACTAGGAAACTACTCATGGATATGAAACTGAAGATGAACCGATTGGACGACCATTTCCATTTATTAATTAATCTCATCAAATCCCAAATGTCGTTGATGTATTGCTTACCTCATCAATCCCATATGCCAGTAACGTCATACTGCGCATTGTCACGAAGACACACCTTGGAGTTTAAGTACATTTGTCAATGAGGAAGAATTTAGCAGACACCATTTCAATAATTAGACGAACACCACATTACCATTCAATAATTCCGCACACATCACATTTTTTACGCCACTTTGTCCGTCTTGTGGCATCACAATTCGACTCCAACTTTCCTTAAATGATTGAATTCGGCCATGTGAGTCTAGACAGAAACACACACATGCACCCATTGTTCCAATAGTTCTCTCACAGCGCATATAATGGACTCAACTCAATGATTCGTTAATTATTAGTCGAAACATAATAATTTATTTAGATACTCGTAGTTTTTTAGTAAAACTATATAGGCTGAAACTAACTTTTGTGTCAAAATGTAGAATTTGAGTTTACATGATTCTAGTGTTAGTTTTCATGCACTTTTAGTTCAAAATCAATAGTTTCGATCGAGTGAGTTAGTAGGTGTTTCGGACATTAATTGTCTTGTTCCATTGAGATGATGAGTATTTCTGTCAGATTAGTTGGGTTTCAGCCTATATACCCTAGTTAATAAACTTTTAAGATGTGCTTTTGCGTAAATATTTGATAGTGAAAAAAGTTTGATGTACATTATATAGACCTGCGTACACGCACGTATGAAGTGAGTATATATAAGACCCGGTTAATGTAAAAATTAAAAAAATACCTTCCTGTTAAAACGTATTCTTAAGATTTATTTTTCTTAACCAGTTCATAAATTAAGCTTTATATAAATGACTAATTAAGAGTTACAAGAAAAGAACAAAACGAGTTAGATTTTTGAAATGGAAGATGAGTCTTTAGTTTCTCCGGTCGTCCTGGTTCACCGTCCTCCGGCTATAGACTTTATAGATGAGCCTTTGAGTCATAACTTCACCCTTCTCTACACACACACCTCGCTGGTACCTATCCCGGACTTCCTCTCCCGTCACGCCGCCTCCGTCAGAGCCGTTGTCAGCGTCGGGCTTCCGATGACCGCCGAATTCATATCGAACCTCCCTTCTCTCGAGGTAGTGGTTTGTGCTAGTGTCGGCTTCGATCACGTGGATCTTGATGAATGCAAGCGTCGTGGAGTCGTGGTCACGAACGCCGGCGACGCGTTTGGGGAGGATGTAGCAGATCATGCAGTTGGTTTGCTTATTGGCGTTCTCCGCCGTGTTCCTGCCTTAGATCGATACATCAGGTCTGGTCAGTGGACGAGACTCTGGGACTATCCATTTGGGTTTAAGGTTTGTTTTCGACTATTTTTTCATGCATGTATTGTGGTTACTGGTTAGTTTAAAAATGGTCAAATGATAGTTTTTAACTAGTTATTACTTTGTAGAGTGTGGAAATGAAAGAAATATATCTTGCATGTGATCATAATTTTTAAGTTACAAGGCATGTTTGTTGAAAATGAAATATCAATATATGTTTGTTGAAAATGAAATATCAATATCTTGCATGTGATGATAATATATATATTTTTTAATTTATCATCGGGTTATAATACATGGATTTGAATCCGAATGGTGACAACAAAACAGCTTTTAATTAAAAATTTTTTAACAATATTTATTATTATTTTGTCTAACTTGATCTTATAAATAACAAATTATGTCATGGTTAAGTTAAAGACATTAAATTTTATGTGATAAAATACATTTTTGATGGAATACAACCTTTTTTCTCCAAATTTGTAGTCAAATGGTTGTCAATGTTATTATGGCATCAACTGGATTTAAAATCGCATATTAAATGCTATTAGCAAAAAGAAAATTGTTTTTACGCAATACAACTTCTTCTTGCGAACTTTTTAAAATATTTTCTGCATACTACATGTCTATATAGTAATCCCGGCTAATTTGTTTTTACATTTATGATAAACTAAGATAACATGTCGACTGGACTGGGCCTGATTTATAATCAAACTATGGACTGGACTCGGCATGTACCCTCATTTTTCTTCTTCTGCAATTTAATTAGATAACCATGTATCATATCAACAGAAGAAAACCTGAGAATTTACAACTCCTTCCGTTTCAATTTAATTATCATTCTAGAATTTTGTACACAATTTAACAAAACAATTAATTTTACATATTTTCAAAATAAAAACACAATTATCTATACACCTAACCTCTTTTCAACCAATGAAAAAATAGAATAACATTTAAAATCAATAAATTTTGTATTGAAATTATAAAACGATACTTATTTTGAAACGAAAATTTTATTCTAGAATGACATATAATTTGAAACGGAGGGAGTAATCATTTTAATTAGAAAACATTTTCGTTCAAAATAAAAAAACAAAATAACTAGAAAACATTTTATAAAACGAAAATGAATATAAGTGAAGGTTGATATATTTACATCTTAAATAAAAATCCAATTAGTAAGACATTTGTTTTAACATTAGTTCTACTTTTTCCTTTTCTATACTAGTCCAATCTGACAGTAGGTTTGTGGTTATGATCTTTAACTGTAGTTAAACAAAAAGAAAGTGGGGATAGTTGGGTTAGGGAGCATAGGCTCTCTAGTAGCCAAAAGACTTGAACCATTTGGCTGCATCATCTCTTACAACTCGAGAAGCCGGAAACCCGACGTACCATACTTTTACCACACTGACATTCTCTCTTTAGCAACCAACAACGATGTCATCATCCTCTGCTGCTCTCTTACTGATGAAACACACCACATTGTAAACAGAGAGGTGATGGAGGCGCTTGGGAAGAATGGGGTTATAATAAACATCGGTCGAGGCGGGCTTATTGATGAGAAGGAGATGGTAAAGTGTCTGATGGAAGGCGTGATCTGGGGTGCCGGTTTGGATGTGTTTGAAAACGAGCCGGGAGTGTCTGAAGAACTGTTTAGTCTTGAAAATGTTATCTTGTCTCCACATTCTGCTGGAATAACGGCAGGGTCTTTGGACAATGTCACAGAGGTTGTTCTTACTAACTTGAAAGCGTTCTTCTCGAACCAGCCTTTGATTTTCCCCGTTCAA
>CAKOAT010552931.1:99769-156967 GCA_932364175.1 Eruca vesicaria subsp. sativa
TTTTTTTTTTTTTTTTTTTTGTATTTCAAAAACTATTCTACTAGTTTAGTTAATGTGTATGATTAACCTTATAAATAATTTTAAGAAAAAATCTTATTACTTGTTACTTCTCTATCAAATTCTATATAACTTTTAGAATCATAGCTTCTAGTTTTCATCATGCATTTCGTTAGGATACTTTGATTGAAAAAACATTTGTTGAATCATTATACCAACAATAGTTTTCACATAAGAGGTGGTTAAAGCTGGCAGTTCATATGTTCCTTATTTTCATTAACATGTGAATATCATTAACTTATGGAAAAATTCAGATTAATTCTCAATGAGAGGTATAGTCTACAGATAAACTTTTTATGAGTATTCAAATGGATGCTAAATAATGGACTCATATCCGCATGATCACATGATGAAGTGTAGTTGGGTACTTGCGAACCCATGTTGTTTAGCAATCCCAAACTTGTGTGATGCTAAACCATCATATCATGTGGTCAACAAGTTCGTTTGTTGCCTACTTATACATGTATTCAAGATCACAAGCTGAAGCCTTGGAGATGAACTTTTTTTCTTTCCCTCAAAGAGATGAACTTGTTAATCTGCTCTGATCTCTAAATCCGATTATAACCTTAAATTCACAGCCTAATCGTTATAACGAAATTTGACAACATTATAACGACAATACATACTCTAATATACATGTATTTGTCGACTACATATAATATATAAATCAACTAATCATTGACAATAAATTCATTAAAATTGAGTATATATGCAGTACTGTTTGATATACATAAACGCACGTTGGGGATTGGATAAAGTCGGTACGATCGAGAACCACTTATAGAACCTGCCCGCACGTCAAAATGAAATCTTGTACTATATTCCAAAACTTCACTTAAACAATAATTTGACTTGCTTTCTCTAGTACTTATTCAATGGTTCTATTTCAAAAAATTCAATGAAATGAAACAAATCCCAATCAGCACGGACAAAAGTCTCCAATAAAAAATGGAAAAAGAAATCATGGCTCTCACGTAGTAACCACCACTATAGTTGAAAATCCCCTCTATATAAGTTTGTCTCTAATTCGATTACTTCATCAACAAACAAACAAACAAATAAACCAAACCCTAAGAAAACCCATCGAAAAACGAAAAAGAAACTAAAGATGGGTACAATCTCAAGATCTTGGAGCTTTAAGAAAATATTCGCAATAGTCTTTGTTGTCTTCGCCATCTCCGGTGAATTCGTAGCCGGATATTACAGGCCCAGTCCGTGGAGGTACGCTCATGCAACTTTCTACGGCGACGAAACCGGTAGTGAAACCATGGGTACGTTAATAAAATTATTCACGCTCATTTACATATATACAAATATAATCACCAAAACCAGACGATAGTCTGGTGGTAAACGGCCTGTAGCTACAAGTACGGCCACTTAGGTTGGATTCGTTCTGGCCACCGCAATTTCACATTCGGGGTGCAGCGACACAGATTAGTCTCTTGAGTTTAGGAAACCTTCGGGAAACTGTGTATAATCAAAAAAATAAAATAATCACCAAGATAAAAAACATGTTCAATTGTTTTTTGAATATATATTTTACTCATCATATCTTCTTGTTGTTAACGTAGAAAAATTCTCAAAAGTAAATTTCAAAAGTTTATTCATACTCGATGATAACAATTTTGCTTACATACATACATACATACTCATACATGCAATCAGCAATATAACAACTAGTACTCAACTACGTATATATATGCAGGTGGTGCATGTGGTTACGGAAACTTATTTAACAGCGGCTACGGCTTGGACACAGCGGCGCTAAGCACGACGTTATTCAAAGACGGTTACGGATGCGGCCAATGTTTCCAAATAGTCTGTGTGAATTCGAAACATTGTAACTATGGACGCCCATCGACAGTGGTCACAGCCACCAACCTTTGCCCTCCAAATTGGTACCAAGACTCCAACAATGGTGGTTGGTGCAATCCTCCTAGAACCCATTTCGATATGGCTAAACCGGCTTTCATGAAACTCGCTTACTGGAGAGCCGGTATCATCCCTGTTGCATACCGCAGGTATAAATATTTTTAATAAACATTTTTATAAATGTTTATAGTCATCTTACTATATATACGAGTAACTAATATATGTTTATGCGATTGATATATGTAGAGTCCCATGCAAAAGGAGTGGAGGGATGAGGTTTCAATTCCAAGGCAATGCTTATTGGCTTCTTGTATTTGTTATGAATGTTGGCGGCGCCGGAGACATAAAAAGCATGGCCGTGAAAGGTAGCCGTACGAATTGGATAAGCATGAGCCACAACTGGGGAGCCTCTTACCAAGCTTTTTCCACTCTCTATGGTCAGTCTCTCTCTTTCCGGGTCACTTCTTACACCACCGGTGAAACCGTCTACGCTTGGAATGTTGCTCCGGCTAACTGGAACGCCGGTAAGACTTACAATAGTGGCGCCAATTTCCGTTGAGATTATCGTTTTGCCTTGGAAAACTAAACCGGATTTCTTCTTCTATGATTTTTCTCTGTTTTTGTTGTTGTTTTGTTTTTGGGATTTTTACAAGTTTCGGTGGCCTAATTATGTTGTTACTGGCCCGGCTTTATGTTAAACATCTACATGAATGTATAAAGAATGTATGCAATTGTGATATAACTCTTCATAATCGGAGTTGTGATGATGAAAACAAACACAACTTCTTGATCCAAGAATGTTTCATTTCGTTTCACATTTGGAATTATGGCTTTTTGGTGTGAGTGCGATAATTTTCTAACAATAATCACATTTCCATTTATTTATTTTTTGCTTAGAATCTTTTTCAGTTTGGAAAGGACTTGGTAGATTTTAAAACTAGTGTGCAAATAAAACATCATGAACAAGAAAATATACACATCAACTACAATTGACATGTAACAAGTTTACTACAGTTGACATGTAGCAAGTTTATAGAAACAAGTAGTAGTTAAAAATGGTTAGTTACTTTAGTTTGTCATTATGGTTTTCAAAATTTTACATAACTAACTGAGAGTTGTACAATGAACATCATTCTAGATGGATTTTGCTGATTGATTTATCTCCTATTAGTAGGCATATTTTTATTTTATTGAACAACTTTTCTATCTTAGTGAACTTTAAAGGACAAGTATTCAAGTACAGATACAAGATTAACCACATGACATGCTTACTAACTATCGTCATAAAAGCTAGTTGGTGTACGTCCCATCTTTCTTGCCGTTGGATATGGTTCCTCTTTTTCCTCTAGACTAATCCAAAAGGTCAGAATAGTTTAAAGGGGAGAGACTCTACCATATAGTTGATGAACTACATAAAATTTATTATTTGTCAAATCCTTCATTTAAAGCCAAAATTTGATAGAAACCAATGATTAAACTAGTGTAAATAACATTATTTACCTGCATTTTTAGATGGTTTTTGAATATATTTTGTTTCCTTCATATATTTTGAATATCAACTGAAGATATTTGATTCAGACTTTTACGTGGATAAATGGCTTCTCGCGTCGCGAATGGTTAAATTTCAGGATCGAAAAGAACGAGGTGATATTAGAATTAAACAAAACTAGATTTTGACCCGCGCAACCACGCGGGTGTTTGTTTTTGTTTATAGTTAGTTATATAAATATTTTTTTTTCACTTGTAAATTTGTATATATTATAGTAATCATATATTTACGATATATATAGTAAATGTTTTTCAAACATAATAATATTATATAATATGTGTTTTAATCAAATAGATTGTTTCAAATCTTCTATATTATACATGTTTTTCAAACATGTGTTTGTTTTTTCTTCTATATTTTATTGTTTATTAGATTAGTATTTCATTTTTAGATAAAGTAATATAAATAGAGCTTGATTAAATATTAGTATATTTTAATTTGCAAAGATAATATAAACTTCGAAGAATATTTTGCTAAAACTAAACCTATAGCTTCATAAATTTATAATATAAAGAATTTTATTAAAAAAGAATTTTTTAAACAATTTCTTTTTTAAACAATATAATTTTAAAAATTTACATCGAATTTAATTTATCTAGTATATATAACGTGTAAATTTTGTTAGGGTATATAAATATTCCATATTACGAATCTGTGATTTTTGTTAATATATTGTAGATCCATTTAACTATTATTGACATATTTCCTTATAAATAATAGAAGATTCCTAAACTTATATCTACTGACATATTTTGCGTGACTAAGTTGGAAGGTGTGAGCTAATTACCAAAACCAAATTGTTAAGCGTATCTTTGTTATTATAGATATGATTTTTCATAAGATATAATAATGATAAGAATATTAGAAAGTTAATGTAACATAACTTTCTAGTAATAGTCCATTTTTTTAAAAAATCACACATGAAGTCAAGTCATGACTTCTGTTTTAATATATAAGATGAGTGGTCTAAATTGTAATAAAATAAAAACCTCCTCGCTAAAGTAAGAAAACGTGAAGCTGCTGGTTCTCCCGGTAACCAGTTGACACGACATTGTTTTTGAAAGAGGCGAAAGAGAGATTGAGAGAGAGACTAGAGGAGAAGACTAGGTCTCTGCTCTATTCGCTGTTGCTTTCTCTCCTACGGATTCCTCTTCTGCTCAAAAAGGGTAAAACTTTCTCATAAATTTTCAATCTTTTCATCAATTTCTGCAAGTTTTCGTCTTTGTGGCTAAATCCAAAGCTTTCTAGTTGATTCAATTCGAGGGTTTTCGTATTCCAGAGGATTAGAGCTCTTTGATCATGAATTTGACTTATGTGCTCTGTTTTCATATAAAGCTGAAACCTTTCCATTTTTAGTTGCTTGGATCTGAGATTTAAGTCTTTAGTTACAGATCAGAGGGTTCAAAGGAGAAGGCAACTTATATAGCTGAAGTTGCTATAGCTGAAACCTATTCATTGCAGCCAAGAGAAGGTTGCTATAGCTGAAGCACAAGCTGTTTTTTTTTTTGTGGGGAGGGGTCAGGGTGTTTGATCTTTGGATATGGGTATGGAAATAGCTGATAAGGAGAACACAAGCCCACCTTTATTAGAATTCTGCAATTGCTACAAAGTTGCAAGCCTTACACAAACCATTCTCAACCCGGTCAACGTTTCCAGCTTAAAAGACCGTTATGTCCTTGGAGAACAGTTGGGTTTGGGTCAGTTCGGTGTGATAAGAGTATGTTCTGATAAGTTCACTGGAGAGAGGCTTGCTTGCAAGTCTATATCAAAAGATAGACTGGTTACGCAAGATGATATGAAGAGTATCAAACTCGAGATTGCGATTATGACTAAGTTAGCTGGCCATCCGAATGTTGTGGATCTCAAAGCGGTTTACGAGGAGGAGGATTATGTGCATCTTGTGATGGAGCTTTGTGCAGGAGGCGAGCTTTTTCACAAGCTTGAGAAGTATGGAAAGTATTCTGAGGTTGGTGCCAGGGTGCTCTTCAAGCATTTGATGCAAGTGGTGAAGTTTTGTCATGATAATGGTATTGTCCATAGAGACTTGAAACCTGAGAACATTCTCATGGCCACAGTGTCTTCTTCATCACCTATCAAATTGGCTGATTTTGGTTTGGCAACCTATATCAAGCCCGGTAAGATTATATAACAGTCTCTTTAAAGTACTTAAAGATAAGAAACTTGTGTATTCTAAGATATTGGTTTTCTTATGAACAGGAGAAAAGTTAAACGGGACTGTTGGTAGTCCGTTTTATATAGCACCGGAAGTGTTATCAGGGGGATATAACGAAGCTGCTGATGTATGGAGTGCAGGGGTTATTTTGTACATTCTTCTCAGTGGAGTACCTCCCTTTTGGGGAAAGACTAAGTCAAAGATTTTTGATGCTGTCAGGGCTGCAGATTTGAGATTTTCTGCAGAGCCATGGGATAATATAACTTCATACGCTAAGGATTTGATCCGTGGGATGCTATGTGTTGATCCTTCCCAAAGGTTAACAGCTGATGATGTTCTAGGTAAGTCATCCTGATCTATCATTCTTGTTGGAATATAAAGCTTGAAATGATGATTTGTGTGCAGCTCACTCTTGGATGGAGGAGTTATCTGAGCCAGGACAAGAACAATATGATCAAAATGGGTTTGGATGTGAAGGATTGGAGAATGGTGGATGTTCTTTCTCCACACAATACGTTTCTCGGGAGCAAGACTATAGCTTTAGCATGGGACAGCTAGAGGAAGCCATAGATAATGATTGTAGATCATCATTCTCCTCTTTCTTACCTGCGGATAACAACAACGTACTGCCAACTTCTGGTTTTGGTGGGTTCTCTTTTGATGGGGAACAAACGGAATCAACCTCTGTTGGAGTCACATCCATGCCAAGCTTTAGCTTCTTTAGTCAGAGTCCAACGACAACACAGAACAATAACATTCATGAAACAGATGGGAAACTTAGAGGTACTTCTTCCTCTTTTACTCTTCCTGGATTGCTATGTATAGTTATAGACCTTCTAAACATGGCAAATGATTTTGTCCTTTTTTACAGACTCAAGCCCAAAGAGGTTACTGCCATCACCAGACTCTTTTTCACAACTTGAGAGAGGTGAGGAAGAAAGTGAGAGTCAGACAGAAGCAGGAGGAAAGGCAGAGACAAGAAGGGAAAGAGGAAACTGGTCAAGAATATCAGGTCTGTACAGCAAAAGAAACAGGACCATAGGACTAGGTGAGCTAGACCAGTTGGTGGTGGATGTTGCAGTTACTGAGTCGATAATCCGATGGGCATCTTGCACTCATATTCCCACGGCTTCGTCCCTCACATTGCCGCTTGTCTGCTAGTAACAAATCGAAGAAGACTCTTATGAGCATTAATTATTCTCTGTACACATCTGATTTTGGTCTTGTTTTGTGTTTGTTCTGTAGTAAAAATCTTTCCATGGAAACTGACCTCGCCTGTAAAAAACAACCCGAGATGACTCAGAAACAGAATGTGGTTTGGATTTTATTTAGAGAAGTTATTGCTTGTGGTTTGAAAATGGATTGAAAAGAAGATTAAAAAAGTAGATGCGTCTGCCGGGAGTCGAACCCGGGTCTATTGCTTGGAAGGCAATTATCCTAACCGTTGGACTACAGACGCTAGTTGATATTTTCTTTTACGTACACAAAATTAGTAGGCTCATCTCGTAAGAAATAACTTGGTAGATTCCAACTTCATATAGATTCATAGGTATATTATACAGTCTTCATCATAGGTAAATTATTGGATCATTGTCAAGGCTGAAGCTTCTTGAGCTTAAAATCCCCTTTTCCACCATCTCTTCAATAACCATTACTAATTGAGACTATGCTTTTGTATATAGATATATAAAGGCCAATCATTTTATAAAATATTCTTATAACAATACAAAATCATTCCATCAAGAAACCTTCTAACTCAGGTAGAGGACAGAAAAAAAACCTCAACAAGGAAATTTTACAACTCACAATCTATTGCACACATTTACTACAGTCTATAGTATATGAATGTGAGTATCGTAGTCTCCCGCTTAATAACTGTAACTCCATAGTGACGTATCTTCATAACACATCTCTTCTCCCATGTAAACATTATTAGAAGAAGTCATGCCTTCCCCTTCCATATGAGATCGCGGCGGTGACATCAACGGCTCAGACGCCAGTCTCATCATCGTCGTCGACACTTCTTCCTCTTCTTCTACATATCCATACAAATTCCTCTCCTCCCATCCCGAACCAGAGCCCAAATACACCTCATTGCCGTAAGAGGGCAAAACCGTAATCCCACTCTCGAACTCCCTCGGCCTGAACATCTCTGCTGCCTCCGCTGCCACTCTCCTTATGACATCTGGTTCGGTTGTTTCCGGCACCGGAAGCCGCCAGGCGGAGTCTGCGAAATTCAAACACGCGGATCTCCCGCGCAGAGCAAAAGCCGCCACGTCGTGTGCACGCGCCGCCATCTCCGCCGTGGGATAAGTCCCTAGCCAGATGCGGCGTTGGTGCGTCGGCTCTCGGATCTCGCAGACCCATTTGTCGCCGTTCCTACGCCGTATTCCTCTGTAGACTGGGTGACGTGTCTCTTTGAATACTGTCCTCCCCGCACGCCTCTTAGGCCTCATCTCCGCCAGAGTAATCTCGTCGTTATGATCCATTACAATACTAATTCGATGGAAAATGAGAAAATAAAAATCGAATGATCTCACCGTATAAAAATCGAATGATCTCACTGTATACTATGAAAAAAGATGAAAATTCGATTTCCTCTAAGGATTAGATTCAAAGGGAGTAAAGATTGTTCGAGTAAAAACTCTTTTTTTTTTTTTGTATGTGTTTGCTTGTCGAAGTTGCTCTGTTTTGTTTTGAGTTATGTAGAGTAGTGAAGGAGAGTGATATATATAGGCAACGGTTTATGGGGGACCCACAGATAGAAAAATCTAAAGCGCGTAACACACCGGATGTTGCCACGTAGCAATTAGGGGTTTGATTCTGTCTCGTGAGTGTCACATGCGCGTGTCGTTCATACATCTTTTTATTTTTTTCTCTCTCTCTCTCTAAAGATTTGTCTTAATCATATTTAACTGAACATTTATAATAGAGTAATTTTACGCAACCATAGCCAAATCATGTGTAAACTCCGTGTTTTAATATTTTACCGAATTAACTGCAGTGAAAAATGGGTTTTTATTACTTCAAAATATATCACCTGATCGAGTCAGCCATAAAATAAACGCATTAATTATAGTACACGAATCGAATTCGGTTCGGTTTGAAAATAAACCGAATCAGAAATTGAATAAAATAAAAACCCTAATTTCCTCTGAATCCAATTTTCTTGTTTGTTATCTTCACTACTCCTCCTCCTCCTTGCTCGACTTGTCGCGCCGTTCTCTATCGTCGTTACCTTTACAGATTCTCTGGTTAAAAGTAAGTTTATAATATTGTGTATTGTTACTCTGTTAGGATTAAGAGCAGTAGAAGTTGGTGGAATGATAGTAATGCAATGCTCTGTATTCGTTTTAGGTTTGGTGTGTTTGACAATGAAGGGAGCTAATAAGTTTGAACCGAGCTCGAGTAAGATTGTTTTTGACGACAGTGAAGATGATGACGAAGAGCAGTCGTTATCCTCTCTGTCTTCTTCAGATGAGGTCTGTCCGAATCTCTTACAAAAGCTGTTTTTTTTTATTAATTTTGAAGAATTTTGGTCTTTTTAATTTGGGATTTAGGAGGAAGAAGAAGAGAAAGAGAAAGAGTTAACATTGGAGGAAATACACAGACTGCGTGCTGATGGATCTCGTCCTCGTCCTGCTGCTCCCTTGAACTCATCGTTTTCTCAAGTGAAGAAGAACACTGGTCGTGCAGACAATAACATAACCTTCTCTGAAGCGAAGAAGCCTGCTCGTGCAAACAAGAACAGGTAACTTACTCTTTGTTTGGTTTCTCTCGTCTTTTAATCTTTATTTGTCTTTTAAATCTTTGTTTGTTTCATTTGTGATGTAAAAAGACCAATGGAGTTGAGTTCTAGAAGACCAGTGAGTCGTTATAGAGAGGTTATTCAAGCTCCAAAGAAGGTAATGTTAATAAGTTCGACCATTGAGAAAGTTTTTAAATCTTTGTTTGTGTAAATCTTCTCCTCAATGTTGTTGTTGTTTCTTTATTTGTATTCAGGTGGTTCGCGATCCTCGTTTTGATTCATTGGCTGGAAACGTTGATACTGAGGGGTATCTATCTAACTATATATTTCCCTCTCTTGTGAAACATGAAAGTAGTTTTATAGTTTGCTCATTGTTCTTGTTTGAGGTGAAGATAAGTTTTGTGTATCTTTTGTAGGTTCAGGAAGCGATACAGTTTCTTTTTCGAGGAGAAACTTCCTGTAGAAAGAGAGGTATTGATTAATACTGAATTGAAAACAACTTCCACTAGATTCCAATTTCTAACGAAGCCTTTTGGTTTGTAAACAGGAACTGAAAAAGAAGCTAAAGAAAACAAAGAATCCAGAAGAGGTCGACGAACTCAAGGACCAGTTAACTTACGTTGTAAGTGGTCCTTTCTTTTTCATTCCTCTTGTCCTGCTGCTTGTTAATCTCTAATCATATGTTTCTTTACCTTTGCAATACCTCAGGAGAAGTTGTTGAAGTATGATCCGTCAACAAATAGCAAAGGAAAATCAATACTAACAGAGCACAAAAAGAGAGAAAGAGAAGCTGCAAAGATGGGCAAAAAGCCTTACTATCTCAAACAATGTATGTTGTTAATTTTCTACTCTAAAACACCAGTTTCGAGTTTTTGTTTGCCAACAATTTACTGATTCGTTTTCTTACATCTTAATGCAGCTGAGATCCGAAAGCAAGAACTCATCGAAAAGTACAACAGTCTCAAGGTATGTAAAATCAGTTTTGACTCCAAAGTTTTAAGAACTTTATAATCACTGAATCGCTTTCTGATGTACAATCCAGGAGTCTGGGAAGCTTTCATCGTTTCTTGACAAACGGAGGAAGAAGAATGCAACAAAGGATCATAGGTACATGCCCTATCGTCGAGCTGATACCTCAGAGCAGTAGAGACAGACAATATTGGTTTCGGGCTGAATGTTTACATTGGTTCATTACGGGCTTTGTTGCAGTCTTTGTAGCTTTACTTGTTTTTTTGTTTGCTTGAATTGAAAGAAGAAATCTAATACAAAAGCTGCTTAGACTTTTCATGTGGAGAACCACATAGGTGAATCAATATTTGGACCAAGCCAGTATTTTATCTATCTTTGCTAATATTTTCACGTTTCACCTATTACAGTTTAACTTGTAAAAGATAGCAGCCTCACAAAACCATGATTACAATACAATTATGAAATTACAATACAATTATGAAATACGATAAAATTTACAAACGTTTTCTAAAAGTTTGAGTATTTGTATTGGTTGTAGGAGGAACGAGTATGCATATCTTGAAATTATCTTAAATCCTCATGGCAATTTGAATATAATTTTGGATATAAATTTAAAAATGTTTTTCTATCAACTTATTTTAAAATGTTAATAGTATTAATGATACAGATATTATGAGAAATGTTTTAATAACCATGTGCACATTTATGTTGATGCCTGTAAGCAAACTGTGTTCAACAAACACAGGTATGTACATATTTCTGTTAATTAAACAACCACATTAACCATATACTAAAATATTTAGATTTTTTTATAATATACTATATTTTTTCTTTCTAAAATGACTATAAATTACTAAGTCTATTAAAAATCTCACAATAAAAGTTTTGTGATCAATAGTTTAACTTTTTTATAATAAAATCATATAAATATAAAGTATTATTTAATATATAATCAGATTAAATAAATATGTATATATAATTTGATATTGTTTAAATTAAAATAAATATCATATATAAAATATTAATTGCAAAATTTTCATTGAGTCGGAAGTTCAATTAAAAAATATCCATATTAATAAAATAATGTTTTTGTTACAGCAAATGTAAAAATATAAATAAAATCATATAAATACGAAGCCTCAATTAATAAATATTTGTATTAAAAATACTATATATATATATATCTGTCAATTTTATTTAATTTTAATTATATACCATATAAAATAAATAAATGATTGTTTTGATTTGTTACCAACAAAAATTAATATAATTAAAAAATGATTGTTTTTTTTATGTGCTTACTCCAATTTAATAGTTACTCGAATCCCAACTATTCAATATATTTTTTCTTGCATAATATGTAAATAAAATAAATAAATAATATATATAGTTTGTATACATAATAATATTCATTTCGCGTAAACGCAGATCTTATATTTTATTTGATCAAATCTTTTTAGAAATACAAATTTTCATATTGAGTTGAGATAGTGAATTGTAACATCCCGATAATATTATTGATGTCTAATATAAAATAAATAGGTTAAAAAATATCAAGATAACCTAATACTCAACAATCTTATATTGATGGTCCATGTCTCTATGACTATATTTTTAAAGACTTATAATGAACGATCAAAATTAATATTCAACAATTGTTAGTACATAAATTTCTCTCCACAAATGTGGGCGGATAATCATCTATCATATGCATACATCAGAAACTAGTNTAAAAAATATCAAGATAACCTAATACTCAACAATCTTATATTGATGGTCCATGTCTCTATGACTATATTTTTAAAGACTTATAATGAACGATCAAAATTAATATTCAACAATTGTTAGTACATAAATTTCTCTCCACAAATGTGGGCGGATAATCATCTATCATATGCATACATCAGAAACTAGTATTGTTTTATACTCGTGTTATTACTAGGTCGTTACTCTAAAAACGTCTGAATTTAAGTGCAATAGAATACGTAGCAATAAACGTAAGTATTTTTTTCACAGACATTAATACATTACTCTCTTTTAGAAATTGTTATCCAGGTTGTGTTGATGGTTGTGCCATTGACAAGCAATTACCAAAGTTACTTTTGTGTCCATTCACTTGTCTTTTTACTTGTCTTTCTCCTCCAACATCAAATATTCCTCCAGCTCCTTCTCAAATGATTTTGGCAAAGGATATAGATGATATTGATTATTTTTGCAAGCTTGGTTGTGCTACTCATCATTGTGCTTCTCTTACGTCTCTCAGAAATCCAAGTAAGTCTTTTTTCTTAATTTCTATCGTATGAGAATTATCTTATTACTCGATAAGCGTAAAACACTTAGTATCTTGCTGTCAAAACATAATATTTATTATGGGTTTTAGTTGAAGATTATATAATTGATGGTTTGGTATTTATTATGGGTTTGAGTTGAGATAGTGAATTGTAACATCCCGATAATATTATTGATGTCTAATGTAAAATAAATAGGTTAAAAAATATCAAGATAACCTAATACTCAACAATCTTATATTGATGGTCCATGTCTCTATGACTATATTTTTAAAGACTTATAATGAACGATCAAAATTAATATTCAACAATTGTTAGTACATAAATTTCTCTCCACAAATGTGGGCGGATAATCATCTATCATATGCATACATCAGAAACTAGTNTAAAAAATATCAAGATAACCTAATACTCAACAATCTTATATTGATGGTCCATGTCTCTATGACTATATTTTTAAAGACTTATAATGAACGATCAAAATTAATATTCAACAATTGTTAGTACATAAATTTCTCTCCACAAATGTGGGCGGATAATCATCTATCATATGCATACATCAGAAACTAGTATTGTTTTATACTCCTGTTATTACTAGGTCGTTACTCTAAAAACGTCTGAATTTAAGTGCAATAGAATACGTAGCAATAAACGTAAGTATTTTTTTCACAGACATTAATACACATATTTTTTTTACCATTCTTACACAAATTCATGAAAAAACATATATATATATATATATATATATATATATATATGTATGTTAACAGCTTGCACATATTTACGTTAATGCAATCTTCTACCTCTTAAATGGAACAATATAATCACTAAATCAGAAACAAATAAAATTAAAGACTTGTTAACAATTAAAGAAGATTTTTTTTTCTTTCTTTTCTGCCACCGGCTTATACAGAAGCTTCTACTATCCCTATATATATAAACAAACATTAGCAGCAGACATTAACAACATCTACGATTAACAAACAAGTTTCATAAATCTTATAATCATCTCTTCAACCGAAAAGAAAAGGAAAAAGAAAATGGGAAGCAAAAGAGTGAGCATAATGTTCATTACAATGATGATAGTGATGGTCATTGGGAACTTTGTGGTTAAGACAGAAGCTCAAGCTCAAGCTTATCCTTTTAGAAGTTGTTTCCCCGGTTGTATTGTGAGTTGTGTCATTGAGAAGAAGCTTCCAGCTGGTTTGACGTGTCCATTCACTTGTTTCTTGACTTGTCTTCCTCCTCCAACATCAAATATTCCTTCCCCTCCTTCACAAATGCTTTTGGCAAATGAAGAAACCGATCATACTGATTATTTCTGTAAGCTTGGCTGTGCTACTCATCATTGTCTTCCTCTTTCTTCTCTCCAAAATCCCAGTAAGTTTTTCTTTTCTTTTAAAAGCGATATTTTGTTGCTTAACAAAAAGTGCATTTTGTTTCTCGATAATATGAAAATTATCTTATTAATAAATAACCAATATATATACTCACTATCTTTCTTTTTGACAATATATAATATCTACTATTATGGATTTTAGCTGAAGATTATTTGTTTAATGGTGTCTTTTTGTTGTTTATGGAATGAGCAGATGTAGATAAAGTTGCGGACTGTGTAGATTCATGCTCAGACAAGTGTTCCAACCAGAACTAAAAGCAACTTTATTAAACCTTCTCGTTATGATAAAAAAAACAATGTCGTTTGTCCAGTTTAAAAAAAACAATGTAGTTTGTATCACAACAATAATCAATTCAAATTAATATTTATTTCCAGAATGAAATTATTTGTGTAAACAAAATGATAAAGATAGAGGATTTGATATTCTTGTGACAATTTTATAAATGGTAATATATCATGCATAACTGATCTGGTTTTGTTCCCTCCACTATCAACAAGATAACAATATTATTGCAACCAAGTTTGGTGCCCCTAAATTTTTAATAAATATATATTAGTGTAGAAAGCAAAATCCTATTTGGTTTTAGGACCGAGTTTGAGTATAGGCGATATAGTTATTGATAGACATTCACTAATTTTAACATTGAGCTCTCTTCGCTCCAAAATGGTGGAGTGGTTGCTTAATGTATAGGTTAGGTTTCTTCGTTTTGTTTTCTTGAGAGTACGTACTCATCTATGTATATCTCAGATCCGATTACAAACCGTAACTTGCAGTGGAAATTTTAACATTGGCTCTTATATAGGTTTCAATAATTTGCCTTCCAATCAGTTTTTACCACTTTGATGTAATTTATTTACCAGCTGTCAATCTCGAGCTACTTTAAGCAAACATTCATTAATTTTTATTGCAAATGTATAACTATATATATATAGTATATAGTATAACTGTATAAGTATTTCAAAATGTTCTTTTGTATTTGATGTTTTCTTCTTCTTCGGTTACAAGCAAATAAGTGAATAAAACTGTGAACCCAAAATTATTTTCGTTAAAAAATAGTTGATACTTATCTACGAGTTGTTGTCTAAAACATATTATTTTCTTTTGGATTAACCAAATAAGTTATACCAGCAGTATAGTAAATTTTAACAATGTGATGATTTTTAGATTTTAAAACTTAAATACATACATTTCTGTATAACTTACAAGTTTTAATTTAAAATATGTATGGCGTAATACGAAAAACATGCACGTGAATCATTTCTCATTTTATGAGAGATTATATTCAACATGCAACAAATAGAATTTATATCTACACTCTTCTCGTAAAACGTTAGACGGTTACTACTGTAAATATCTAAATTTATTTTTTATTTGTTTCAAAATAAAAAATAAAAAAATACATGATCAAAAAGTGTTATTGCATACACATTAATACATTTTATTTTTGAAAACATTATTATATGCATGAGACGTCAAAATAAGAAAAATATGATTCATGTATTTAAGTAGATGTATATATCTGAAAACAGCTTGCACATATTATGATAATGCAAACTTAATCACTAAATCGGAAAAACAGAAACGAACATTAACAACCAAAGATAACAATATATACGATTTCATATTCTTTCTTTCTTTTCTGTCGATAGCTTTTATACAGAAAATGTTAACTATTACAGATTCTTTCTGTTGATATCAACTAATGTTTATCAATTATTGTTCTTCTTTCGTTTAACTATTACAGATTCTTTCTTTCTCTTAACTAATACAGATTTTTTCTGTTAATATTGATATGAGCTAATGTTTATCAATTATTGACCGTATAGAAATGTTAACTATTACAGATTCTTTCTTTCTTTTCTGTCAGTAGCTTATTATACAGAAGGTTCCACAATCTCTATATAAAACGGACATTAACAACCAAAGCTAACAACATCCACAATCAACAAACAAATTACCTGGAATTTGATAATCATCTCCACAAACCAAAAAAAAAAAGAGAGAAAGAAAATGGAAAGCAAAAGAGTGAACAGAATGTTGATTACAATGATGATCGTGATGGTCATTGGGAACTTTGTGGTTCACACAGAAGCTCAAGCTTATTCTTTTAGAAGTTGTTTCCCAGGTTGTATAGTGAGTTGTGTCATTGAGAAGAAGTTTCCAGCTGGTTTGCTGTGTCCATTCACTTGTTTCATGACTTGTCTTCCTCCTCCAACATCAAATATTCCTTCTCCTCCTTCACCAATGCTTTTGGCAAATGAAGAAACCGATCATTCTGATTATTTCTGTAAACTTGGCTGTGCTACTCATCATTGTCTTCCTCTTTCTTCTCTCCAAAATCCCAGTAAGTTTTTCTTTTCTTTAAAAACCGCTATTTTGTTTGCTTACTCAAAATATGTTTTCTTTCTCGATTATATGAAAATATCTTATTAATTGTTAACCAATAGATATACTAAGTATCTTTATTTTTGTCAATACATAAGATCTTTCTCGACTATTTATTTGATGGTTTTTGTTGTTGTTTGGGGAATGAGCAGATGTAGACAAAGTTGCGGACTGTGTGGATTCATGCTCAGACAAGTGCTCCAACAAGAACTAAAAGCTACATTCTTTTTTTTTTTTTTGCTGAAATTAAAAGCTACATTCTTAAATGTACTTATTATGATAAACTGATGTCTAATTCTTAAAGGATACGAAATTATCGCTGCAATATTCGAATCAAAATAAATATTTATTTCCTGATTGAAATTATTTCTGTTACAAGCAAATAAAACTGTTGACGAAAGAAAAACAAAATGATTAATATTCTTGCGACAATCATATAACTGTAATAAATCATGCATAACTAATCTGGTTCTTTCCCTCCACCGCAATCAATAGAATCATATCGACAAGATAACAATGTTATTGTGCTACCAGTTTCCTTAAGTTTGGTGTCCCTAAATATATAGTAATATAAAAAGCACAAGCCTATTTGGTTTTAGGATCGAGACTGAATATAGATGATGCAACTATTGCTAGACACTCACTGTATCTAACATAGAGCTCTCTCCTCACCAAAATATGAATGACATAATATGGAAGGCAAGTAAGTAAATCATTATTCATTTTATGAGAGTTTGTATGAAAAAAATGTAACCAAAATATAATATATCTTCACATTGTTTTAGTAAAAATTAAGAGTTACATTAGAATATGTGACCATGAACAAAAAATTATTTTAACATACCATTACACATTAATGCATTATTTTTAGTACACTATTATAAAGATGCATGGGACGTCCAACAAGAAAAAAACGAGTAAATTCATGTATTTAAGTAGATCTATATCTGAAAAAAGATTGCACATATTTACATTAATGCAAAATTTACCTCACAAATAGGGAATAATATTATCATCAAATGGGAAACAAATAAAGATAATACGTAGTATATCTTTCAAAACAAGAAAAAATAGATTCATGTATTTGACTAGATGTATTTCTGGAAACAGCTTGCACATATTTACATTAATGCAAAATTTTACCTGACAAAAGAATAATATAATCACCAAATCGGAAACAAATAAAGTTAAAGATAATACTAACATGTGAGTTAAAAAATACTAACATATGATTACCAAAAAGAATACAAACATATAAACCACTCCATAATTACATATAGCTAATGCAGAACATCTATGAATTAATATTCGATAAATTAATAATCTTTATAAATTAATAAATTTCACTGGTCCTAATTTGAAGTGGTTCAAAATTCAACACAAATCGATAAAATAATAAGATAATAATTTTTAAAAAGTTATATGTAAATATATGGTCCCGTTAAAATTATAAATTAATAATTTATATGTGTACATATTTTATATAAGCAAGAATATATCAATATATTGTTTTTTATATTTAAAATGAAATTATCTTTATATTTTTTTGACACATAATATATTTTTGATGCGATTTAGTAATATTATATCTAAAATAACATTTAAATTATGTGCAATATATATTATATACACCAAATAATATAATAAAAATAATATAAATATTGAATTTAAAAAAACAATAATTAATGTCTATACACTAAAATTAAATAGCTTTCTTATCTTAAAATAAATATACCTTTAAACAAGAAATCTAAAGAAGGAAAATTTTGTAAATTAATATTTCTATAAATTATTTTTTTTTTAAAGTTTCAGCATTATCAATTTAAAGATGTTTTACTGTATGTAACTATTACAAATCCTTTCTTTTAACTATGACAGATTCTTTCTGTTGATATAATCTAACGTTTATCAGTTATTGTTCTCTTTTTTAACTATTACAGATTCTTTCTTTTAACTACAGATTCTTCTGTTAATATTGACTGTATAGAAATGTTAACTATAACAGATTCTTTCTTTCTTTTCTGTCAATAACTTATTATACAGAAGGTTCCACAATTTCTATATATAAACAAACATTAACAACCAAAGCTAACAACATCCCCGATCAACAGAAAAAGATTACCTCTAATTTTATAATCATCTCCTCAAATCAAAAAAAAAAAGAACAAGGAAAATGGGAAGCAAAAGAGTGAACAGAATGTTGATTACAATGATGTTAGTAATAGTAACGGGGAACTTTGTGGTTCAGACACAAGCTCAAGACACACTCTCTTTTAGAAATTGTTATCCAGGTTGTGTTGATGGTTGTGCCATTGACAAGCAGTTACCAAAGTTACTTTTGTGTCCATTCACTTGTCTTTTTACTTGTCTTTCTCCTCCAAGATCAAATATTCCTCCACCTCCTTCTCAAATGATTTTGGCAAAGGATATAGATGATATTGATTATTTTTGCAAGCTTGGTTGTGCTACTCATCATTGTGCTTCTCTTACGTCTCTCAGAAATCCAAGTAAGTCTTTTTTCTTAATTTCTATCGTATGAGAATTATCTTATTACTCGATAAGCGTAAAACACTTAGTATCTTGTTGTCAAAACATAATATTTATTATGGGTTTTAGTTGAAGATTATATAATTGATGGTTTGGTATTGTTGTTTGTGGAATGAGCAGATGCAGACAAAGTTGCGGACTGTGTGGATTCATGCTCAGAGAAATGCTCCAACAAGAACTAAAAGCGACTTTTTAAATGTTCTTGTTAATATAATCGATGTCTAAATATTGAAAGATATGAACTAATATTTTTTTTTTGTATCGCTACAATTAATATTCAAGTTGAATAAATATTTATTTCAGGATGAAATTATTTTACTACAAGCAAATCAATAGATAAAACTGTCGACCTAAGAAAAATAAATAAATAATAAACAAAAAGAGGATGTTTAAGATTATTGTGAAAATCTTATAGATAGAATT
Source organism: Eruca vesicaria subsp. sativa (assembly GCA_932364175.1). NCBI lineage: Eukaryota > Viridiplantae > Streptophyta > Magnoliopsida > Brassicales > Brassicaceae > Eruca > Eruca vesicaria. The sequence continues at coordinate 119,181 of CAKOAT010552931.1, forward strand.
GTAATATACCATGCATAACTGATCTGGTTGATTCTCCCCTCCCTTAAGCTCACACATTATCAATTTCTCTAAGTCTGGTGCTCATAAATTCTTAATAAATATTAATATATAAAGCACAAGCCTGTTTGGTTGTCGGACTAAATCTGAGTATTGATGATACAATTATTGATAGACACTTGATAATGTTAACACCGAGCTCTATTCACTCCAAAATGGTGGAGCAAGTGCATAATGTAGTTTTTTTTTTTGTAATGTAGGTTTCTTTGATAATGAAGTGAGTGCATAATGTTGGTCTCTTTGTTTTTTTTTTTTTCTTGTAGAGTACGTACGCATATCTACTTAAACCTAAGATCCCGATTACAAATGGTAACTTGCAGTTGCAATTGAACACACGATGCCTTTGATATAGTACCGACTCTGAGCATAGATGAAACAATCATAAGAAAATCATAAGAACGTTGGCTCTTATCATTGTCCTTCTTTCATTACACTGCAAGTTCCATTGCATTATCCAATAGTTTTTGTTTTAAAAAGAATATCTATGATTGTGTTGATAAGTAACTACATTTCGCTTTACATCCATTTTGAACATGTGCACTATCAAAGGACTGAACACAAAAAGAAATCCTATGGAGTAGCTTCGATTGGTCACTGGCCGTTAGGTGGATGAAAATATGAACAAAATGATAAATAAAAATGCATTTGAGGAATTGAAATAATAAAAATAGATTTTTTTGTTCCTTGTCAAAATTTTGAAGAGGAAAACTTCTCTTTATACACCCATTCATACAAGAACATAATTGGACTCTTCTGTCAATAGTTTTACTAACAAATTCAATCTATCTGGTATAAAATTTGAAGTATAAAATCTGAAGAACAAATAATTCACCACATTTTTGTTTTTTCTTTAACACAATTACCAGTTGGAGCCACAATGTTGTAACAATTATTGTTAACTGCATTTACCAAGATGCTTTATTTCCACGGTTTACGAAATAACCTGCTGGTAACTCCGACATATAATCGGATCAAACATTTTAGAATATTTCTATTTACATGATCTGTACAACATAGTCAGGAATGGAGAAGGAAAATCAGAATAAATCCAAACTGCTATTATGATATGAGATAATTAGTCACTGAGATCATATCAGGGTCAACCCGCGTGACTTTGACGAAACGAAGCCCATATGTGTGTGTGTGTGAGAGTGAAGCTGGTTAGGGTTTTGTCAGAAGGCTCGACAGAGTGTATTAGTAGTGGTCAAGTTAGAAGAGTGTTGTTGTTCAATGGGGCTGCTTGTGGGACTCCAGACTCTGCTTCTCTTTGGTTCTGAGATCCTCACGTTGGCAATTGCAACCACAAGCACATCTACCACACCGCTCTCATCTTCTTCCTCCTCTGTGTTGGAGAATGAATCAGATGTTGTCTTCTTCTCTCTGTTAACTCTGTTAAGGTCAGCTTTCTCTACTTGACTGCGAATCTGGAGGCATGGAGGAGGTCCTGTTTGATTCTTGTTCTTCGACTTGATACACATCGTCCTGAGTGTGCGGTCAGTGTAGAAGAGTATCCATGGATGCCCTGAAATGACAATATGGTAATTAAGCATTTAACAACGACACTGCACACTAAATGGACACAGAAAGTCACTGCTGCAACTGAAAGAAAGTTGGAAGAGATTTCAAAGGCTTTACTTAGCACTTCATCAGCTGTGATTCTGGAAGATTCTTCCCTCGTTAGCATTCTTGCCAATAGATCACGGGCTGGTTTGGACACGGACTCCCACACTCCCGAGTTGAAATCAAGCTTCACTTTCTTGATTGCTTCGAAAATTGCATCCAAAGAGTCTCCCTTAAACGGGAGTACGCCAGACAAGAGAGCGTACAAGAGGACTCCTGCACTCCAAATGTCGACTTTCTCTGAATAATTTTCAGAGAGAACTTCAGGTGCAACATAAGCAGGACTTCCTGCCAATCCAGACAACGTTTGACCTGTGCAAGACATAATAAACAAATATATAAGTAAAACCTTAAAGGACTAAATTAAGATAAGAGAAAAGGTCAAACTATGATCTCAAGTAGAATATGTCAAAACGATCATCTCTCGTGAAAGAAGAGGAACCATAACTTGTCAAGTAATAGCAACATAACCAATACTTTAATCACAATAACTAAAGCATGTATAACAACTATCTTATTCAGTCATATAAGACAAGATTTCTATAAACATCATTACCGGGAATGCAAGTGAAACTACCACAGGAGAAGACAAACTCAGGACAGCTACTTTCGTACAGAAATATTAAACTTGCGGTCGCATAAGTTTGCACCAGTAACATTAGACAATGATGCGATGCCAACAAATACATAAAAGTCACTGCACTTGACAATTTCATAAAGACACTACAACTCAATAAAATTGTACACAGAAATAACTAAGAAATCCTTTAACGCCTATAAACAATTACCTTTTGCAATTCTCATGGCAAGTCCAAAATCAGCCAGCTGTATCTTCCCAGCAGCGGTCAAGAGAATATTCTCAGGTTTTATATCTCTATGCACAACTCCCATCTCGTGGCAATATTTGATGACTAGCATAAGGTCCTTGAATATATTAGCTGCTCGCTGCTCAGAATACTTTCCCTCCTTAACCATCTGATCAATCAAACGTCCCCCAGAACACAACTCCATCACAAGATGAAAACGATCCGACTCCTCATACACAGCATGCAACGTGACAACCCGAGGATGACCAGACAAATGTTGCATAATCTCAACTTCCCTGTGAACAGTCTCCTCCCCTTTCTTCAGAGTCTTACAAGCAAAGTCAATCCCATTACTCTTCGACCTACAGATCCTAACCGACCCGAACTTACCTTTCCCAATATTAGGACCAAAGACATAATCATCATCAATCTTATTCTTCCTTCCAGTCTGCGTAGAAACGTCAATACACCCAATCTTCCTCTTCAAACCTCTCCCTGACGAAACCAAAGAAGACGCACCACAAGGAGGTGCGGTAGCAACCCCAGCTAGACGTCTCTTAAAGGAACCAACGGAATCCTCGTCAACAGTATCATTCTCCTTGCATCGTTTCTTGAGTCTAGCGTAACCCTCTAGCGAAAAATGTGACCTGAAGTTAGACGAACGTGACGCAGTGGCACATGATGACAAATCCTCTTGTGAATACTCTGAGCCCTCGGTTTCACTTCCTTTCCTCTTCTTCCTCATCAAATCAGCCAGTAACAAATCCTAACTAGCATCAGAATCACTTGTCTTTCTCCTACAAAAATTAGAAAAAACCAATCAGTCATCAGCGTAAGGGCATAGAGAAAAAAAAACAAAACTTTAACAAATACAATAATCTAAAGAGCAGTCAATGAAGCAGAAATGCAGATTTTCCCGCGAAAGACAAAAACTTTCCCGGAATACTACATCGAAACAGCTAAACCCTACACTCAATTCCTTGATCGAACTATAGAAAGAGGATGAAGCTAAGAAATTAGGGAAGATAACGAACCTCGAGACGAAGGCGATCAGAGGGACTGATGAGGGCACAATTGAGCGAATCGAGGCGAAATTGGCGATAAATCGAGAGAGGAAGCACGGAATCGAATCCCGAGAAATCAAAAGAGTAGCGAAGATCGAAACCCTAGAATTCTCGACGAAGCGATCTTTTGGGGGAAGAGAAGAAAAAAGCTAAGGCTGAATTTATGTAGAGCAGATCTTCGTTAAGAAGAAAGGTTATAAGGAGATTGTGTTGTTTATTTATATCTCTTTCTCTCTAAACCGGCGCAATGTCGGTCGTTAGAAATCCGGTTTATTATGATTTTGATTGAACCATATCGAGGCTTGAGATTGCGTCAATTTGTTTCTTTTTTTTTCCAGAACACCACGTCAATTTGTTTCTATTATTGTTCTTTTTGGTCAACTATGGACTAGTTACTTTTAGTAAGTGCAAATTATTATTTATTGTCTTACGTTTTCTTACTGTATATATGAATTAGTAATGCAGTGTAACTATATAAACATACAAAAAAAAAATCATTTAGAAGTAAAAAAAAAGAAGGTTGGTGGGAATGAAACTCACGAGCAGCCAGGGCTTTGATGCTCTGACGTTACCAGGTACCAGTGAGGCCAGAAAAGAGTGGTAAGGGAGGGAGACAATAGTGTTGCTTATGCATGGAACAGGAATTTGTGAGGTTGTTGATGGTCCAGATGGTGTGGCTCATGACCGTTCAGTCCTTGATGATGGAGCCTATGATTTTTGTTTTCGATGCCACCTTACAATCGATTAGACAAATCCTTATACTCTTCCAGTTTTGGTGACATGGATGTGGCTTTACCTTTGAGAGTGCTACGAGAATGACCACTTGCAATGAGTTTCCTGATACTCTGATTTTGTCAGGATATTGGGTTTGCATCCTCATATATGGAGCAATTCCAAGTAATATATATGGTCAAGACTCAGAGATCTTCTCTTTACCACCTCAGCTTTTCTAGCAGAGCTTCAGAATTTTGAATACAGATTTGAATATATTAACAGATACACAAAAGTGTAACAGGGGAAGTGTTTGGAGCACATGAAATCTATCGCAGTGCTAAGGAGTCATTAATCTTGCAAGTTTGGCTCAGTTGTAGTTACTATCTTGAAATTTTACACACCTTTCCTAAAGCATAAACAGAGCAAAACACACCTTAGATTAGACGTTCAAGAAAGCATATCCAGAAAGCTTTTGTCCAACCTACCATCCACTAACATATCCATAACCATCTTTATGGTGGAAGCATCTGCTGAGAAGCCGCACCTCTTCATTTCCTCGATGAGTTCAACTGAATTGCTTATGTCACTGCCTCTGAGATGAGTTCGTATTAGTGTGTTGTATGTACAACTATTAGGCGCAACCCCATCCTCTCCCATCTTTCTAAACAAGAGGACCGCTTCAGACAGCGAGTCTTTCTTACATAACCCTCCAATCATTATAGTATATGTTCTGACGTTAGGCTTCACTCCTCTGAGAGGGAGGCTACAGAATAGATCCCAAGCATCATCGACCTTACTTGCACTGCACATCCCGTGAATGATGATACTATATATACCGATATCAAGTTCCATCTTACTTTTCTGCATCTGATCAAATATTTCCAAAGCCTTTTCTAGTTCTCCATTGTCACACAACCCATCCAGCAAAATACCGTAAGTCATAATATTAGGATGAACACCTTCAGAGACCATCTCTTGGAAGAGTTCTTTGGCGACACTAAGTTTTCCAGATTGACAAAAGCCTTGGATGAGAGTGTTATAAGAGACTGTATCGGCAACCACTCCTCTCAAAGACGTTTTGTGGAAAAGTCTCATACCTTCATCCACCTGTTTAGCCTTGCAATAGCCGTTTATAAGGATACTATAAGTCACGGTACTCGGATCGCATCCCTTGCTAACCATCAGATCCAGCATCTGGTTGGCTTCATCTAAGCGCTTTTCGTTGCACAACCCATATATCAAAGAATTAAATGTAATTGTGTCAGGATCTATGTCTCTTGTGATCATCTCATTGTACAAGTCTTTAGCCTCACTAAGCTTTCCCTCTTTCACAAGACAATCAATCAACGTACTGAAAGTGACAACGTTTGGGGTGATTTCCCTTTCTATCATATCCCTCAGCAACTGTGCACCATCATCCCATCTTCCAGCACGACAGAAGCCACCTATGAGAGAATTGTAGGTAATGACATTTGGTTTGATACCTTTGGTTTCCATTTCATTGAAAAGGCTAAGTGCGTCTTCGAGACTCCCATCTTTGCAAAAACTATCAATGATGATACTGTATTTAGCAGCATCGAGCTTGATCTTTCTATCTTCCAACTTTCTGAGCAGATCCAAGGCCAAGGCAGTCTTCCCTGACTTGCACATTCTGTTCAAAATAGGACCATAAGTAACTTCGCTGGGTTGACATCCATTATCCACCATCCGATCTATCAAAGCCATAGCTTCAGATACTCTATCTTTGAGACAAAGTCCATTGACAATAATGTTAAGTATAATAAGATTTGGTATAACCTTCATTTCCACCATACGGTCAACTAACTCCACAGCTTGGGAAACTAGACCCTTGAGACATAAACCGTTAATCAAAGTAGAGAATGTGACTGTGTTGGGCTTATACCCAAGTTTCAACATCTTCCCCAAAACAGAAAAGGCAAAACCGAGCTTACTACGACGGCAGAAGCAATTGATTGTAATGTTGAGAGTGTAGAGATCAAACTCAATCCCTTTCAGTTCCATTTGCTTGCACAGACTTAAAACGAGATCATACTGTTTTGTTTTGGCTACTGCAGTAAACAATCTGTTGAAATCTATGAGAGTAGGAAGAGGACGAGACCGAACCATGGACTGAAACAGAGCAACAGCATCATCCTTCTTGACATCGACGAGACCACTTCTCAATCTCTCTGAGTACGAAACTCTACCATCACTGACAACAGAGAAGGCGGAAGACAAGAACTCGTATGGATTAGCAGTACGAGGCTGAATCAAAGTGAAATCTTTTCGATGAAGAGGAATCAATCTTCGTAACATCATCTTCTTCTTCAGATGAATCCTTCCTTTTTTTCTTAGGGCACGAAGACGATGGCTTCCATTTTTTTTCCTCTGCGGCGATCTGTGCTTGGGAGGAGACAAAATGAAAACCCGGTTCGATAGTCATGTACCTAAACCCGGTTCAATTTGGTTTTATAAGTAATACAAAACCAGTTCAAGTGAATTTTAATTTTCTAACATGTGAACATAGTTGAGAGATTAGTGAACTTTATCGACCAAACGGATTCAATTTCATTTAACCGGTCTCAATCAATCCGAAATATACGAGATATTTTGTTAGATGTATATATAAAATTAAATACGAAGATTTAAACCGAGATAATTGTGTTCGATTTTTTTTTTGGTTACCGACTCGATGTGCCACGAGCTTATGGCACACGGACCAACCCGGTATAATTTCATTCATTGTTACAGACCCATAACGGTCTGTTGGAAAACTGATATTATTATGTTCGATTCAGGCTTTCATTCGATGTTGGTCTTTATTTTCCGACTTGGTTTGATAAAAGCTCCGGTTAACTTTCCCTCTTTTTCTTGGATCAATTCCCATTCATTAAACCATTTCATCCAACATTCAACTTGATCTTAGCTAACAATTTCAAGATTCTTATCCATCGACCAAACTGAACTCGACCTTTGGAAAAACTTATATAACCACAAAGAAATGTAATACAAAGAAAAAACTGGTTGTAAGTGACAGATGATAGATATAAGATTTACAGTACTTGATTCCTTTCCAAAACCAAACTATAAAAACATACAAAACTGATAAAAAATTTGTATATATATATATATATATCAGTATCATGATATCACAATCAATGCTTCATAAAATAATTCATTTTCAACGCTCTTGAGACAATAGACAAAACACCACCAAACCACTAATAAGAAAGCATATCCAAAAAGCTTTTATCCAATTCACGGCTCGATAACATATCCATCACCATCCTAGGAGTTGAAGCATCTGAACAACCTACATGCATCATCCACCTTTTGTAGATCCTAATATCCACACTAAGTATTTTGTAGTGATTAAGAGTTCAATCCAGGGAAGACAAATGATGTGGGCAACGATACTCTTAGAACACAACGATATAATCAAAATTCGGTTGACAAAAATGGACTTTATTGAATATATGGTTCGATGTGATAATCAAGATCGATAACATCAAAGAGAGATTGAAACTATAAGCGAACTAAATGTTAAGATGTGATGTTGATGGGAGTTGTGATTTGTTTTAGAGTTTTTCCGTGTGTGTTATGATCCGCTGTAGCTCCTCTTTTATAGTTTCTTTCTCCTCTAACTGCTTCGCGATCTTCAAAGTGGTGGTTCAACCTCGTCGTGTTCGATTTAGATCGAATTGGTGATAATGGCGTATGACCTTGGACCTCTTTAATATCTTACTGAAATTGGATCCAACACCTTTCTACTCTTGCACATCCCCTCAATGATAATCGTATACATAACAACATCATCAAGCTCCATATTACTCTCTTCCAAATCTTTAAATATCTTCTACGCCTTTCCAAGCTTCCCATTCTCACACAAACCATCAAACCGAAAAAGCCATATATCCTGCCATTTGGTGTTTTTCATGCTTCTTCCTTGAGCTACTATGTTCCTATGGGCAGTATAAGATTTGCTCGTTTTTAGTTGTGTTTGTAACACTTTATCAAAGACTTCCCACAAGTGAAGCTCAACCTAAAGAGCTACCCCGGCAGCAGCAAGCATTTCCTGTAACACAATTTACATATGGCCAATTCTATGGATGTTCAAGAAATTGCTTCTTCACTAGAACTTTTACTATACAATTCTCTTGTACTACGGATTAATTTCTTCACATGATTTGAGTAAGTCCATCTCGGGATTACACAATTAATGTCTAGGTTTACGATGAACTAAAACAAATAATTTGCAAATGTGCTCTGCAAGTTCTCAGTGGTGTGGTGGTTGTATTCGTTTTCAATGACAATTGCATCAGTAACAACAATAAAGTGTGCAGACGAAGCAGTACACTGACTACTGTTTCTTAATGCTGATATGACTAGGAAAACTTACTATTGAGGGAGATCGAGGAAGAAAAATACATGTACACGTAATAAGCATATAACAACATACAATATGAAGAAAGAAAAAGTAAATAAGTTGCTTGTAGCATTACTTAATGTCATTAACTAAAGAAATCCAAGTCAAGTAATAATATGAAAACAGACCATGGTGATTGTTGCCATGCCCGGAAAATGTTCAACGCGCCTAAGGTTCACTTTGCCCAAACTTGTTCGTCGTAACTAGAACGGTAGATGATGGGTTATGAACAATATTAGGTGTATATATACTCCTTCTATTTCATTGTCACTTTGAAAAAAAAAAAGTATTTTCTTGTCAAAAATTGACTTGTTCATCCTTTTTATTTTCTTTCTTGGTTAATGGATCCTTGAGTCAAGAAGAATCATCTAATCAGGTTAGTTTATATCCTCTATTCAAATTCTCTACACTTCAATGCGGAACTTGCATTCCAAGTCAAGTTGTGTTCTGATATGGTCAGTAACTTTAAGACACTACAAAAATATGTATATTCTTAGTGCAGAAAATATGTTATAGTTGGTGTTTCATGGAGAATTCGTAAATGATATGTCATCGACAGCCATCGTAAGTGCTCATACATTTCCTTGGTTTCTCATTTTTCTCTATTTTGGGACTTTTCTTTTCTTTGTAGGTACTTACCATCATGCATGAAAACAGTACACATGCACTTTCCCTTGTTGATATTTGCTTGAAAAAGCTAAAGGTGTCTCCTACCGAAGCCAATGTCGATTGGATGCCACTTCACTTCTCAAAAGTCTTCTAGATATGTGTACTTTAGAAGAATTCCTAAATATTGATGCCAACAACGACATTTCTTCCCTGATGTCAGACATCTTTCAAATGGAGCGAATGCTTCCATGAAAAATGAGGCAGTTTATAATAAATTTCATTTTTCACCAATGGCCGGTAAACCAAGTAAAATTCTTTAGCACTATCACATGCTTATCTATAATGAAATGGAATTGATTTTAATAGTAATGAGTTATGGGTATTATAACAGTAAAAAGATTATGGGACTACAAGAAAACGTTATTGGATTCATATGTGAAATCCTGAAACTTTTATTTTCAAGTTACTGCTTGTTTGAACCCTAGTTTCTACATATACAGGAAAAACACATGATATATTTTATTTGGTAGTAATACATGTTCCATTGTGAATTTGTTAGCCAAAAGCTTCTGTCATTAGTCTTATAAGAAGGCAAGACACGAGATGTGATTGTAGAGGGTTCTACTTCAGGACCGGTACAAGTGGAGCGGTCAAACATGAAGCAAATATAAAAATAAGAAAAAAAATAAGAATAAATAAGAAAAAAATAAGAAGAAATAAAGAAAAAATAAAGATTTTTAAAATATATATAAATAAATTATGATTACAACTTTAAAATTTTAGATATATTTGGATATATTGGATTGAATTTTCTTCTCCAAGTTTAACTATAAGATTTTTGATCAATTTTTCATTAAGAATTCTGATTTTAGATTATTTAAGTTACTAATTTTGCTGGTTATATTTAGTTACACGTTTTCAAATCGAAACAAAATTATTTTTTATTCTAGGTAAAAATATATGAGTATGAGTTTAAATAATCTTCCTTGTTACCAATTATTTTTGAAAATTAAATATTTTTTTACTGAAAATATTTACTAATGCAATAAATAAACTTAATCAAATTAAGAATACTTTTTCAAATATTTAATTTTTATTATTTAAGTGATTTAGTAAAATAAAGAAACTTAAATTAAAAAAAAATTAATCAAAATTTTATTAAGAAAAATGAAAGATAAATAATTATCATTAATGAAAATAAAAAAAATTATTTTAGTTCATTAAAGGTATGTATCTAATCAACAATCGTGAGAAAATTAATATGAGCTCGACAAATAGGAGACTGATTTATCAAATAATATTATAAAAATTGTTAGATTAGAACTTATAATGTTAAAAGATTCATCAAACCTAGTTATTGACTTTTAAAATTTCTTTATTAAATCTAAACATATCATTAGTATTTTCTTGAACTAGGTCTATAAATAATTTGAGACGGCCAAGAGGAGTGTTGTATGTACAATCACTTGGCGCATTTCCTATCTTTTCTACATTTTTCTAAGCAAGATGTTTGCTTCAGGAAGTGACCCTTTTTTACACAATTCCCAGATCATTACCGTGTATGTCTTAACAATAGGCTTCACTCCTTTCAAAGGTAGGCTACAGAATAACGTCCATGCATCATCCACCGTTCTCTGCGTCGATCTGTGCTTTGGTGGAGAACAGAAAACCCGGTTCGATAATCATGTGTCTAAACCCCGTTCAACATGTATATCTAAACCCGATTCGCTTCATGACGTGGTCTGCTAAAAACCAGTCAGAGTTTTTGGCTCGGCTTATATCATTTTAAAACCGGGTTTAGTTACAGATACCAATAGTAGATTTGTACTTAGTTGACAAGAAAGAAAGAACATACTTCACTTATAGTCCATGTTTCGCCCAAGTGAAGATTGCATGCACTTGAGACATCTTATTACTAAACAGAATAAATACATCAGCATGAATCAGAAGTGAAACACTTAAAGCAATAAAATAAGGACAATGCTGAAGGCATATCAAGGCTCTGTTTAGATGCTAACAAACAAACTTAGTTTCAACTAATAAGCCCAATACATCTCATAAAACACTAACCGAGGCGTTTGTCTCTTGCAAATAAGATCCAAAGATTCTAAGAAAGCATATCTAGACAGCTTTTGTCCAATCTGCCATTCGATATCATATCCATAACCATCTTTATGGTGGAAACATCTGCTGAGAAGCCACACCTCTTCATTTCTTCCATGAGTTGAACTGAAGTGCTTATGTCACTGCCTCGAAGATGAGCTCGGATTAGTATGTTGTACGTACAATCATCTGGCGCAATCTCATCCTCTCCCATTTTCCTAAACAACATTCCAGCTTCACTCAGCGAGCCTTTCTTACATAGTCCTCCAATCATTATGTTGTACGTCTTAACATCAGGCTTCACTCCTTTCAAAGGTAGGCTGCAGAATAGATCCCAAGCATCATCGATCTTACTAGCACTGCACATCCCGTGAATGATGATATTATAGATCCCAATACCAGGATCAATCTTACACTTGTGCATCTTTTCAAGTATTTCCAATGCCTCTTCTACTTCTCCATTGTCACACAACCCATTCATCAAAAGACCATACGTCACAATATCAGGATGAACACCTTCAGAGACCATCTCTTGGAAGAGTTCTTTGGCAACATTAAGTTTTCCTGACTGACAAAACCCTTGGATGAGAGTGTTATATGTGACTGTATCAGCAACCAACCCTCTAAAAGAAATTTCACGGAAAAGTCTCATACCATCATCAACCAGTTTCGCCTTGCAGTAGCCGTTTATAAGGATGCTAAACGTCATGATATCAGGGTCGCATCCCTTGCTAACCATCAGATCCAACATCTGGTTGGCTTCATGTAAGCGCTTTTCGTTGCACAGCCCATATATCAAAGAACTATATGTAATGGTATTAGGATCTATACCTTTTTTGATCATCTCATTGAACCATTCTTTAGCATCAGTAAGCTTTCCCTCTTTCACAAAACAATCAATCAAAGTATTGAAAGTGATGCGGTCCGGTGTGATTCCCCTTGTAATCATATCCCTCAGCAACTGTGCCCCATCTTCCCGTCTACCGGCACTACAGAAGCCTCCTATGAGAGAGGTGTAGGTAATGACATTTGCTTTGATTCCTTTGGTTTCCATTACATTGAAAAGGCTGAGAGCATCCTCCAGGCTCCCATCTTTGCAAAGACTGTCAACGATGATATTGTATGTGGCAGCATTGAGCTGGATCTTTCTACATTCCATCTTTCTGAGAAGACCCAAGGCCAAGGCAGTGTTCCCTGACTTGCACATTCTGTTCAAAATTGGACCGTAGGTAAATGCGTCGGGTTGACATCCCTTATCCACTATTCGATCAATAAAAGCCATTGCTTCAGACAGTCTATCTTGGAGAGAAAGCCCATTGACAAGAGTGTTAAGTATGATGAGATTTGGTAGAACCTTCATTTCCACCATACGATCAACTAATTCCACAGCTGTGGAAACTCGACCCTCGAGACATAAACCGTTAATCAAAGTAGAGAATGTGACTCTGTCAGGCTCATACCCAAGTTTCAAAATCTTTCCCATCATAGAAAAAGCAAAACCAAGTTTCCTGAGCCGGCAGAAGCAATTGATGACAATACTCAGCGTGTAGTTGTCATGTGCAATCCCTTGCAGTTCCATCTGCTTGCATAGATCCAACACGAGCTCATAATGTTTCGTTTTAGCAATACCACTAAATAATTTACTGAAATCTACGACAGTGGGACGAGGACGAGACTCAATCATCGTCTGAAAAAGGGAAACAGCATCATCTTTCTTGATACCAACAATCCCACTTCTCAGTCTCTCTTCGTAAGAAGAAGAGATCTTTCTATCGCTGCTGACATCACCAGAAAAGCTTCGTTCCCCGAAGAAACACAAGAACTCTTCGTATGGTCTGTGGAGTAAAGAAGTTCTCAGTGTACCTGTCTCCATGAATCGACGCCGAACAGATCTCAAAGCTTTCCCACTACGTATCATCAACATCGTCTCTCAACCTGAATCGTTCTTTTCCCCCAGCTCAAAGCTCACACTGTCGTTATGTCTAACCCTCCAAAAGAAAAGGCCAAGTCACGAGTTTTCAGTGACACGTACAAAATCGCAACTTTATCGGCCAAACCGATTCAATTCCACTCAACCGGTCTGAATCAAACCGAAATATACGAGCAATTTTGTGTCGCATGAATGATAATTGTGTTCGATTCCGGTTTTGACTCAGATGTTGGTCTGTCTTGGTCCGGTTTTCTGCATCTTTATTATATTGCACAAGTAAACCCAATCCGACTTGGTTTGGTTACTACTCCGGTTTAAATTTGGCTCTTTTTCTTGTTCCAATTTCAAATTAAATTGAACCATCTCATCCAAAGTTCAAGTTGAGCTTAGCTTTGGCTAGATGACAGATGTGCTTGTAAGTAATATCAGACATTAACCATTCAAAATTCTTAATTATTAAAAACAAACAAAAGTATATTAATTTCTATATCTAAAAAACACTAGTCGCTTTTTTACCTTTGGACCCCCAAGTTTCTTTAGATCAAATGTTGTATGGGTCACGAATAACCAAAACTGTTTCTTCTAGACTTCTTCACGTTCCAAGTTGCTACTCTTGAGGATGAGCAGTGGAGAAGGTGGCCACAAGGAAGCTCTCTTAGTTCTGTTCCCGTCTTAGTGATCAATTAGTTTACAGAACCTGTTCGTTTATTAATTAGAATCTATTATTAGCCAATACATAATCAACCTTAAGCCTATGATAAGTCCTAACTCCTAACCATAGTCACATACCTTTTCAACGGTCCGAGACACAATTAGACAAAACACCAACAAACCACTAAGAAAGCATATCCAAAAAGCCTTTCTCCAATCTACCATCCGATAACATATCCATAACCATTTTTACAGTGGAAGCATCTGCTGAGAATCCATAACTCTTCATTTCTTCTATAAGCTTAGCTGATGTGGCTAAGTCACCACCATCTCGGAGATATGCCCTGACAAGAGTGTTGTATGTACAATCATTTGGCGCAATCCCATCTTCCTCCATTTTTCTAAGCAACATGTTTGCTTCAGACAACAACCCTTTCTTACACAATCCCCAAATCATCACTGTGTACGTCTTAACATTAGCCTTCACTCCTTTCAAAGGTAGGTTACAGAACAACGTCCACGCATCATCCACCTCTCCACTCTTGCACATCCCCTCAATCATAATCGTATACATAATAACATCAAGATCCATCTTACTCTCTTCCAAATCCTTAAATATCTCCAACGCCTTCTCAAGCTTCCCATTCTCACACAAACCATCAAGCAATATACCATACGTCATAGCATCAGGAACAACACCACACGAAACCATTTCTCGAAAAAGCTCCTCAGCAATCTCAACTTTCCCGAATTGACAAAACCCCTGGACAAGAATACTATAAGTAACTTCATTGGCAACCAATCCCTTCTCAGGAAACTCTCTGAAGAGCTTCATAGCATCATCAACTTTCTTCCCCTTACAATATCCTTTCAAGAGACTATTAAAAGTCACAAGATCAGGACTGCAGTTATTCCCAACCATAAGATCCAACATCTTGTTAGCCTCGCCGAGCCGGTTCTGCATACAAAACCCATCCACCAATGAATTATAAGTAATAGTATTGGGAGACACACCTCTCATGATCATCTCCTCGTAAAACTCTTTAGCCTTCTCAAGCTTCCCTTCTTTGACACAAACATCAATCAACACATTGAAAGTGACAACATTCGGAATAATCTTCCTACCAATCATATCCTTCAAAATCTTCGCACCTTCATCCCATTTACCAGCTTTACAAAACCCACCTACTAGAGAATTAAATGTAACAACACTAGACTTGATCCCTTTCCTTTCCATTTCATTTAAAAGCTTAACTGCATCATCCATACACCCATCTCTACAAAGACTATCAATCACTGTACTGTACGTAACCACATCAGCCTTCACATTACTTTCCTCCATCTTCCTCAAAAAATCCAAGGCTAAAGAAGTATCTCCTGATTTACATATCCCATTGACTATAGAACCAAACGTAACTGTGTCTGCTTGACATCCATTTTCCACCATTTTATTAACCAAACCCACAGCTTCAGAGACTTTACCTTCAAGACAGAGTCCATTGATGAGAGTGTTGAATGTGGTTGTGTCAGGGCTAAACCCAAGCTTCATGACTTTCCCCAAAACAGAGTAAGCAAAACAAGTTTTACAACTCTTACAGAAGCAGTTGATCATAATGTTGAGAGTGTAGTTGTTATGTGCAATACCGTTTAGTTCCATTTGCTTGCAGAGATCTAACACAAGATCATACTGTTTTGTCTTGGCAATACCACTAAACAATCTACTGAAATCAATGAGAGTAGGAAGAGGATTAGACCTAATCATGGAGTGAAACAAAGCAACAGCATCATCTTTCTTGATATTGATTAGTCCACTTCTCAATCTCTCTCTGAAACAGACTTTTACATCGGTAATACTAGAGAAGTCTTGTCTACAGCAAGACAAGAAGCTAGATAAGCTACAGAGAATATCATTTCTAAGCATACCTGTCTCCAGGAGATGAAGCTGTACCAATCTCGAAGCTTTTAGATTAAGTGTGGTCGACTTTCTGTAAAACAATACCATCGCACACAACCTGTTCGTCTAAATGCCGCAGAGAACTTATGCGATATGTTAGTTACTAACCGTTAATAATGTTGTAGCGACTGGTGTGAAATTACCAATCAATCCAAGTTGCAAACTTTATAAGTTTGTAATAAATAAATTGTTTTAAATGTCTCATCATGCACACATGTTATGAGAAGTTTTAGAGACCTAGCATGCAATAACCACAAAGGATTGTAATTTAAAATTGTGGCTATGATCTTAATATTATAAAGACTAAGAGGGTGTTATTGAATTGGGGAATTTAATAGAATTGGATGTACTTCAATTCTGAAGTTAAATCCAGTGTTATTGAATTGAGTATTTGATGAGAGTCCATTAAAATCCAAGGAAATCACATGTTATTCAATATTCATTAGATTTTGCTTGAATTCAGTTATAATTGATTTGGATGTACTTTTTTATTAAAAACAAGAGGAAACAAATCCGATGCTTTTTATGTGGTTTTTGAAGTACTTGGTTATGAACGTTGCTTTGTAATTAGTTTCGTAATTATTTGCAAATACGTGTTTTTATTCATTTGGTTATTTCTTGGCTTTCATTGTCTATCTTTTTCGATTTGAAGTCAGATTTTTGTTGAAGTGGTTATCCCAAATGGTATCAAGGATTTTCTGGTAGTATTGGTGGATTTGAAACTGCTTCTTTGATTATCAAAACCTCATTGCTTTATAGGATCCAGAATCTGAGGATGAGAATATGAGAAAAAAAGCACAGCATTAGATGATGAAAATGTTTCTTCTTCACATCGCACGACAACTAGTTCTAGATTGAGATTGTACCCAAATAGTTACGAAACTAATTACAAAACAAAAAAACTCCATTAAAATCCCCACGAAAGTCAAAAGTATATTACAATCAAAACCACTAAAATCCTTTATACAGTTTTTTAGAGTTCAGCGAAATACACTCAAATACTTCTATTTACGGTTACATTACAATACATTGAATTCCCAATCCAATAACACCCCCTAAAACTAATCTTTAAAGCAAATAAAACATAGCTGTAGAAGATAAGTGGACAACATATAATATAAAACATTGAGTATTATTTATTAAACTTTTTTTTGTTCGTGATGGGTGATCCATTAAATTTGGGTGGACTTTATGATAAGTGCAAAATCACGTGGTTTTGAAGTATGAGCAAAACAAATTAGCACTTTTGGAGTTATCAGCATCAATTTTATTATGCCTTTCAAGTTTAATCAAATCTTATAATGATAATAAATAACTTACGTTAAAATATAGAAAACGACGCCATGCAACTATATACTATACGTTATCTATATGATTTGCATATTAAAAAGTGGTATTCATGTTTCCCTAGGCCTAAAGTTATGACGGAGTCTTTTTAGTCATTGCTTACCTCACTGCCAATTATTTCACTTTTCCCATAGTTTTCTTCTCCAGTTGCTTATTTATTTTTTGCCTTCTTAAGAAAATGCTAATTGATGTCATAAGCTTTCAAGAAGAATTTCACTGGTACCTTAGAGCAACTTTTTTTTTTCTGTTTTTCTTTTGTTTTAACTTAGTGCAACCTTACTGGTGGGGGTGGGGGATGCTAACTTACGAGTATCTTAATAATTATTTATTATTTGTGTATTCAGTTTTAATTCTTAAAACAAAATTAGTCATCAAAAACTTGTCATGTGTTTTTATACTATTTAAAAAAAGTTCTTAAGATGCAACTGGGTTACCATTTTTTATAATAAATAAATATGAAATTATATATTCCTATTGTTCCAAAAAAAATTACCATTTAACTGGAATAAAAATTAAATTTCCTTTCAATGATTCCTTTTTGGAGTAGATGAAGAAAATGAAATATAGTTATAAATATTCATAATTTAAAATTCTTGTGAATGAAGTGGAATCAGATGGAATGAAATTCCATATTTTATTTTCTAATTTTTTTTTTCATTCATAGCATTCATATTTTTTTTTTCATAGCATTCATACATTTGGCTACGTACAGCTTTAGAGTATATTGTTTAAGATACATGTTTTCATTATTAATTTGTTGAGATATTTTAGTCAAGAAAACTCTTTTAGAAGTGCTCTTATAATTGAATGATAAAGAGACGGATTTTTAATACCAATACATTTCAAGTTTCATCTATCTACTATATAAAATTATAGTACATTTTCCTAGACATCCACATAAATATAGGTTTTTGATTACAGTTTATTTGCATATAAGAAAATACAGTCTATCCCGCATAAACATTCATTTGAAATTAACTTTTTATATGGTCAAATTTGATTATTCCTCTGTAGTTTTTGGAAGTATATATCCATATTACACACATTCCTTGGCTAAGTTTTTTCACTTTTCTTACAATCGTCCATTTAAGGATTATAAAAGTATAATAGGATTTTCTCTGGCTTGTAATAAGTAACACCCAAATTGCTTACAAAAATATTAATAACATGAATAGAAAATTCATTAGTATACGAGTTTTGTTTTGAAATATATCGCTTTATGAAAAAATTAACAACCAAATTCACTTTGTATTGTATCACAAGGAAATCTGTCTTCATTTTAAAGATTAGCCAAGTTACTAATTAACTTGATTAGCCTTATTTAATACGCATCGTTGAAAAATGTATTTTAATCTTATGGCCTAAAAATTTTCTGATTAAAATTATCGGAAACCCTACAAATCCACTAGACCACTCCTGTTAACTATTAAGTAACGTGGCTTGAAATTACTAAGTACAACAAAATATAAAGTACGAGAAAACTATATTATATGAGAAGAGAAAAAAAAAGTAAACCATATGGTTTGATATGTGACTCCTCACCACGACTGGCGTTTTACTTTTATGAAAGGTCAAACCCTATGGCCATGGGGACAAACAGACACTCACGACCAAATATGTCATCTATTTGTTTTTTAACCTTAATGATTTTGTCAGTTTAAACTTAGAAAACACATATCTTTGCCCCTTCCACATGTTAATTAGCTCGTTAATCGTCGTAAAATGTATATTTTTGTCCAATAAAAATGACATCTTCCCTATTAGAAATCATCTATACATGTTAAGATGACTTTTACTTATTAGATTCTCTTTTGTTTCCTTTGCAGAGCTGTCCTTGTTTTGACATTCATAACAATGACGTAACTGATAAAATGTTAGGGTCTCCAACTTTTCTCGGTCTATATAATTTTCTACATATTTCAGTATATTTAAAGCATCGATAATTTGCTCTTTTCTTTTCTTTGTATTTTTTTTCAAGTATAAAAGAATATAAATATGTGCTTGCCACATGCGTACGGAACAGACAATGTTAACGAACTTTCTCCACAATTCTCTCAAATCCTCGTGTTCGTGTTGTGTAGCTTCAAGAAGCTTTAATTACTTCAAAAGGAAGCTTTAATTATAAAGTCTTATTTCTTCTAATAAATACGTTTTTAATTACGTTTCTATATATGTATCTGTAAATTTATATATTGTTGTTCACTGACAAAAATAAATCTTCTGAACAAAGTTCATAATTTTTGCCGCTCAGCTAGCGTTTTTCTATAGGCTTGCAAGTTAAAATATTTCTCACTTTTATTAAACGTTTCTAAAAGTTGCTTATTTATAAATAAATATGGTAAGTCACGGCATCTACAATATGCTATGAATTTATAAATTGTAAACATAAATACATGACTGTGGAAGGGTAGGAAAATAAAATAAATAAATATGCTATGATTTTTTAAAAAAATATAAGAAGAATGATATGTTTACAATACGAAGATATGTATCACGTGGCCACCTTTCTGTGTTAAAACTACACAGCCAATAAGTTTGACCCAAAAGCACTTTAAGCTCCGTCCAATATTACAATAATTAGGATTTTCTAATTCTTTATTTAATTTAAACCCTAAAAATTATGATTACAGGTAATTTCATAAACTCAATCACCAAAATTGCATGCCACCAAGTTCGAAAAGCTATAATCAGAGACAGTAAAACAAGATGGCAAAACTCCAATTTGAAGCTAATTAAGCTACTAAATAATAATATTACTATTTTAACGCAATATAAATAAAATTATCTTAGACACTATTATGAATACCAAATGAAATTATATCTAAACTGATATCAGGTTAATTTGATGAGTTTATTATTAAGCACAGAACAAGAACATTATAAACCATAAACTAGTTGAGTTGTCTATATCTTGGTACATCCCCCCTAACAATCACATACCAATACTGTAATAACTATTATTATTTTTCAATACTTTGTTTATTAATTTCACTAAAACCCTAATTGGGTTACTATTTTGGATGTTCTTCAGCAAATATGTAACATGCTACTCATACCATATCACAGAATCTGGCAAACATATACACACATCATTTCACCTCTAGCCCCAAACACCATAATGAGGTTTAGCAAAACTTGACGACAATTATAAGCAAAGCACTGACAATAGTCTTAATCCTCATGTTTCTTTGTTTTCCCTATAAAAGGAGATTCTAGGCTCTTATTATAGGCTTTGTCTTGAACTCTTAATCATTCTGTGTATAGTACTAGCTTCTAGGTCTAAACTTTAAAGTTTTCGTTTTGACCCAGGATTACTGATAAAGAAAGCACTTTTTGTTACCATTTTTGCAACATTCAATCTGTATTATCTATGAAATAACAGAAAAAAAGAATAATAATGGAGAGTATTCAACAGTGACCTACCAACAGCTGGGTGTGCTTTCGTGGGTGGAAAGTAAAACTGCATGGTTTGTTGCATAAAACCTGAGCCCGTGGCTCAATGGCTAAATTGTCTTGTGATTGGTTTAACCTAATGGGTCCCAAGAGCCGACTGAGATTATGTCTCTCACCAAAAGCCAAAAAAAATATAATGATAATAATGTAAATTCAACTATCAGGTTAATTATCTCATCTGAACAGATAATTAGCAGATACAGTGGTTGAGAACAAGATCTAGAAGCTGATGTATACATTATTTTGCAATAAGATCAATCTTGAGTTTGACCAGTGGGATTTTTTTTTAAAGTAGATGAACCAAATAATGATAATGATTAAAAACACATGACAAGCAGATCTAAAGAGGAGATTCTGAGCATGAATGAGAACAAACTGAAAAGTACTTATTATGTTAATTTATTTTGCTACCCTGGTGTCAAAGATTGTATTAGATACAGGGATTTTAAGCATAGATATGAAGGAGAAATACATTACCAATTGGGTAATGTAAAGCTGGAAACTCTTTTTTCCATGTGTAATAACTATATGAGTCAAGTTTCAAGTTACAACATCAAATATGTTATCATTATCATTAGTTTATTATCAAAATCTAGTGGAGAGGAAGAGCCCACAACTGATCTCCTAAAATGAAGCTGTAAACTTGCCTAATGTTCAGACTGCTGTTTTAATGCCATATGATGATGCTCTATGAAACACAATAAACTAGAAGGCAAGAGGAACCTTCATTTCATGATTTCTGATTTTTTTATTACTCCCCCAAAAAAGCTGCCCATTCACACGAATAATAAATAATGTATGGTTTCTATAAACAGATTTAAGTTTTTTTTAATGGTTAAACCTTTTTTCATTCTGCAACTGCATTATTTATTATTATCTCTAATCTGAGTTATGTGTAGAGACTTGCCTTGCCTATTTAAGCACTCATCATAATGGCTGAAGAATATGGGCCAGCACTAAACTCCTCTTTCTTCTCCTTCTCCTTTGTCTCTTTCCTCTACACGTTTCAGTTTCTGTCTAAAGAAAGAAAACAACCCAAAGAACAAGTCATATATACTCTTAAATTGTCTTAATTGTGATGTGGGCATTGTTCATATGGGTTTCTCTGCTTCTCATAACCATCACACATTGGGTTTACAGCTGGAGAAACCCCAAATGCAGAGGGAAGCTTCCACCTGGTTCTATGGGTTTACCACTACTCGGTGAGACTATCCAGTTCTTCAAGCCAAACCCAACTTCAGACATCCCTCCTTTTATCAAACAAAGGGTTAAGAAGTGAGTTATGTCTCTTTTCTTGTTTAGACCAATGTGATGAATGCTTCTGTTTGTTACACAGAGGTTATAAAACTGTTAATAATATGTTCAGGTATGGTACAATTTTCAAGACCAATCTCGTGGGGAGACCAGTGATTGTATCAACAGATCCTGATCTGAGCTACTTTGTGTTTCAACAAGAGGGTCGGTGTTTCCAGAGTTGGTATCCAGACACTTTCACCAATATCTTTGGGAAAAAGAATGTGGGTTCATTACATGGGTTTATGTACAAGTACCTTAAAAGCATGGTCTTGACTCTTTTTGGCTATGATGGTCTCAAGAAGATGCTTCCTCAAGTTGAGCTGACTGCAAACAAGAGATTAGAGCTTTGGTCAAATCAAGAATCAGTAGAACTTAAAGATGCAACCGCAAGCGTGAGTTTCAAACATAGACTTTTCTCTGTTAGTGTAATTATTCCCTGTTGCTAATTACATCAAACATCTTATCAGATGATATTTGATCTCACCGCAAAGAAGTTGATCAGCCATGATCCAGACAAGTCATCAGAGAATCTAAGGGCAAACTTTGTTGCTTTTATTCAAGGACTGATCTCTTTCCCTTTTGACATTCCAGGCACAGCTTATCACAAATGTCTTAAGGTGGTGAATCATCATATGAATGAAAATAGTTAAAGCATTTCCTGCCTCTTATATGGTACTAATGCTGGAGATGATCTTGCAGGGTAGGGAAAATGCAATGAAAATGCTGAGGAATATGCTTCAGGAGAGGCGAAAGAAACCGCGGGAAAACCCAAGTGACTTCTTTGATTATGTCATTGAAGAGATTCAAAAAGAGGGTACAATTCTGACAGAGGAGATTGCACTTGACTTAATGTTTGTCTTGCTATTCGCCAGCTTTGAGACTACTTCTCTCGCTTTAACTTTAGCCATCAAGTTCCTTTCAGATGACCCTCAAGTTCTAAAGCGTTTAACGGTCAGTGAACATAGAGAAAACCATAAACCTCTTAGCAAGAAGTGGTCAATGTCTTGTGATTATTATTAATAAAAAAATGCTAAAGTGTGTTTATCATAATCAGGAAGAACATGAGACAATTCTGAGAAACCGGGAAGATGCAGAGTCCGGACTTACATGGGAAGAATACAAGTCAATGACTTACACATTTCAGGTTGCTTACGAGTTTCATAAAAGTAATGATTAGTTTCCTACGTTTCAATACATTATTCTTAATTAGCTGACTAAAGTCTTATATTGTGTAAAGCAGTTCATTAACGAAACAGCAAGACTTGCAAATATAGTTCCTGCAATCTTCAGAAAGGCTTTGATTGATATAAAATATAAAGGTATGATAAAAATAAAATTTTCTAATGATTTAACAGCTTCTTTTTTTTCATATATTATCATTAAAGACTTTGTCAATGATGCAGATTATACAATTCCAGCCGGCTGGGCGGTGATGGTCTGTCCTCCAGCTGTACATTTGAATCCAGACAAGTATGAAGATCCTTTAGTTTTTAACCCATCAAGATGGGAGGTGAGGTCAAACCCTTCTAAGAAAACTTGTACTACAAGTATAACTGAAAAAAGAAAAACTGAATTTAAAAATGGATGTCATATACAGGAATCAAATTCTAACAATGCATCTAAGCACTTCATGGCGTTTGGTGGTGGAATGAGGTTTTGTGTTGGAACTGACTTCACTAAATTGCAGATGGCTGTGTTTCTTCACAGTCTGGTTACAAAATACAGGTTCGAAAAAAACAGATCATGTCATTGTTTTTTCTAGTAATACATGTAGATCAATAAGGTTGATTTTTTTATCATCTATGTCCCTTGAAATCATCAGGTGGGACGAAATAAAAGGAGGGAATATACTTCGAACTCCAGGATTACAGTTTCCAAACGGTTACCATGTTAAACTCCATAAGAAAATAGATTAGAGAATGTTATAAGTAAAAGATATATATAAGTTAGTAGGATAAGGTATTATACATTTTTCTTAAGATCACACTCATCTTTAACACCCTAAGTTTAGGGGAGAAGGTGTTGGGATCTATCTTGAATCCATTTGTCTTAGCTGCAAGGTGAATACACAATTTTGATTTCAAGCAGGTTCTTCTTCTGTGTGTGTGTCTGGTCATAAGCTGTAATAATGTATAGTATTTGATCACATGCATGTAAAAAGACTTCAAGTGAATGTATTTTTAACTCCTGAGATGCATCAGGAGATATATTGATGATTATCCTTTTTTTTTATTTATCTATCCAAAATGATCATATCCCCCACCCCCAATATACTAAACAGAGCATAGAGTGTGATTCAGCCACAAGTTAATAACCTTCTTCATGCAGTGTCAATAATGCACCTTAATAAGTTACTAAAATAGATTCTATGTAATGTGCTTGGCGTTCTTCATTTGATTTCACCTATCAAAGACTAATGGATCGATACAGTCAATAACAAGACCGGGTAATTCAATAACAGACCCGGTTCAATATTACCCACCCCTGATCATGACATTTTCTCTCAAGAAGCACATAAGTAATTGAAATCTAGAAAACGTGGGTTAGAAATATAGTTCTACATATATCTGAATAAATAAAGCATATTATTAATTAAACACCGATGAACCTTAACCATTATCTAATTTCATAGGTAGCCAACGGAAATTACCTGGATGCTTTAGCTGTTTTATGGGCCAAGGATTAGGATAGCTTAGCCTATCCTGAGATACAATCAAACTCCATTGCATATCTAGTTTCGAATACCCTATCATATGTAACCTTAATAGTATCGGTTGGATCATAAAAGCATGATTATCTTAGCACTCTATTTAAGATGCTTATTTTTTATTTTAGATTCTATTAAAAACATTAAAAAATAATGAATCATGGAACGCCACGTATCGATGAGGTTCACGTACAATATAAATAACAAATAAAACACGGTGTTTGTTTCAGTGCTTGTTTAGCAGTCACAAATATCCGTTTTTTGTGTATTGAGTGGATTCCATCCCCCAAACAATCCACTAACCACCTGGGATAATGGTACTCTAAGATCTATCTTTTAGACCATAACAAGCATATCAAAAAAACTTCATTTGCAAAATATTGAGAATCATATATCTGATTAACCTCGTACATATTCGCAAAATAATCAAAATATTCGCAAAAACTTCAAAGGCTAGTGACAGACCTGAAAAACGAGGAACTATGAATTTCAGACACATATGACGTAAAGTTTTAAAATAACCTCGTATATATTCACTATTTACATTTATACCCCGGTTAGTTATCCGTCTGTTGACCGTTGACCAATTATATATTCTGTTAATTTTCCTTAATCACCATCGTCAATCATCTCTCTTTCCTCTCTGTGCACGATCCAAACCCTAGAAATCCCAATTTCGTCTCCTCACATCAAATCCTCACCTCTTCATGACGTAACTCCACACCAATTCCATCAATTTACGTTATTTTCCAGAAGAATCTAGAAGAAACAATGTCAACGGAGACTACAGCGAATCCCTCCGACGCCATCGATCCGTCACCGTTTCTTTCAAGCGGCGACGAAAACGAGGGAATCAACAACGTCGGGGAACGTAGATCCGTGAGGAGACAAGGTCTAAGGGAAGCGGCCAGGTTTCTAAGCCGTGCGAGCAGCGGGCGAGCGATGCGTGAGCCGTCTATGCTCGTGAGGGAAGCTGCGGCGGAGCAGTTAGAGGAGAGGCAGAGCGATTGGGCTTACTCGAAGCCCGTAGTGGTGCTGGACATGGTGTGGAACTTGGCGTTTGTCTCGGTGGCTGTTGCTGTTATTGTGATGAGTAGGAATGAGAATCCGATTATGCCGCTTAGGGTTTGGTTGTTGGGGTATGCGTTGCAGTGTGTGTTGCATATGGTTTGTGTGGGGGTTGAGTATAGGAGGAGGAATAGGATGAGAAGTAATAGGACTCCTCGTTCTTCGTCGTCTTCTTCCTCTATGGAGGAAGATGCTTTGGGTTCTAGGAGGAGTTCACATGAGCAGATAGAGAGCGAAAGCAACAGGTATCTATTTGATCACATGTGTGCCTGATGAAATTTAGTGTGTATTTTGGATTAAGCTGGTAAAGATTTCAGTTTACAGATACTTGTGTGAGCTTTAGCTTAGTAGCCGTTAAAAAAAGTGTGAGCTTTAGCTTGGTAGCCTTTACAAAAAAGCTGGCTTTTTGCACTTGAGTTGTGGTTTCTATTAGCTGATGAAGATAACAATGGATGTGAGTTACGGTTAGGATGATGATCAATTCAAATTGCTTGCTTATAGTATGATCTTCTCCAAATTGTAGTGGTTTCTTAGCTAAAGCTTTGGTCAGGAGTCAGGACCTTTTACACAAAGCGTCTATCTTTTCTGTTCCTTCCTTGATTCATTTGACAATTTTAATTGGGATTGAATGCTACTTGTGGAGGTTACGTTACTATCATCATTTTGTTCTCTGTCAGGTATTAGATAGTTAAGATAGACCTCTTCTTTTATAGACTTACTCTTTTGTTATTACATAAAATAAGAGAAACATGCACACTGAATCAGCATACCTCTTCTTTTACACATCCAGTACCATGTCTCGGGTTGTTTTTTTAATCTCACTTACTGTTTCAAAAGCAGTTTTGCGAAACATCTGGAATCTGCCAACACCATGTTTTCGTTTATTTGGTGGATCATTGGGTTCTACTGGGTATCTGCTGGTGGCCAAGAGTTGGCACAAGAATCCCCACGGATTTACTGGTTTGTCCTAACTTCCTTCTCTAATATTGACAAGGTATAAGCCTACTACTCAGCCTTAAGTCTCGGAATGCCTTGCTTATTTCAGGTTGTCTATTGTCTTTCTTGGTTTCGATGTGTTCTTCGTCGTCTTCTGTGTTGCGTTGGCCTGCGTTATTGGCATTGCTGTTTGCTGTTGCTTGCCATGCATCATTGCGGTTTTGTACGCTGTTGCAGATCAGGTACTTGTCATAACCAATGCATCTTATATCCCAAGTCCCTACTTGTTGCTAGTTGTTTTAACACGACACGATGGAAAAACAGGAAGGGGCTTCGAAAGAAGACATTGAACAGCTCACCAAATTTAAGTTTCGGAAAGTTGGTGATGTCAACAAACACGCTGAAGGAAACACCGATGGAATAATGACCGAGTGTGGTACAGATTCACCCGTTGAACATACTCTCCTGCAGGAGGATGCAGTAAGTAAAAACTACAACACACAGATTCACACCTCTCATCTTAAAGATCAAACATTAGATAGATTATATGCTTTGTGATTCTGCATTATAGGAATGTTGCATCTGTCTCTCTGCTTATGAAGATGGAACAGAACTAAGGGAGCTTCCTTGCGGTCACCATTTCCACTGCTCGTGCGTAGACAAATGGTTATACATAAACGCGACTTGCCCACTCTGCAAATACAACATTCTCAAGAGTAGCAACTTGGATCGTGAGGAAGTCTAGAAGAAACAGCTTTACTTATTCATGACCCACATAACATTTGATCAAGATGAACTTAAGGGTCCAAAGGTAAAACACGACTGGTGTTTTTAGATATGATGCATTGTTTGTGATATGATATTGATATATATGCAAATTTATTATTACTTTTGTTTGTTTTTATAGTTTGGTTTGGAAATGAATCAGGTTCTGTATATCTATCATCTTTCACTTGCAACAAATCCTTTGTATTATCTCTCTCTCTCTCGACCTCGAATTATTTGAGATATTCATCATCTGGAGATTGGCCAAAGAAGATTTTTTTGAACTGGGATTATAAGTTTTCCAAGGGTCAAATCCAGTTTAGTCAATGGTTAATGTCTAATATTACAATCACATCTGTCATCTAAGCTAAGCTCAACTTGAACTTTGGATGAAACGGTTCTATTTGAATTGAAATGAGTCCAACAAAAAGCCTTAAACCGGAGTTTTTACCAAACCAAGCCAGATTTGATTTAGTTGTGTAAATGCATATGGAGAGAGACGTATAAAACTCGACCAATACAGACCAACATCGGGTCAAAACCTGAATCTCGGTTCAAAAATTTCGGTTTTGATTCAGACCGGTTGGTCGATAAAGTTGCGCTTTTGTCCGTGTCCCTGAAAGGCTCGTGTCTTAAGACTCTATGGAGGCTTTACGGACATAAAGACAGTGCTAGCTTGAGCTGGGGAAAAGAACGATCTCAGACAGTGAGAGAGACGATGTTGATGATACGGAGTGGCAAAGCTTTGAGATCTGTTCGGCGTCGATTCAAGGAGACAGGTACCCTCACAACTTCTTTACTCCTCTACAGACCATACGAAGAGTTCTTGTGTTTCTTCGGCGAACGAAGCTTTTCTGGTGGTGTCAGCAGCAGCAGCGATAGAAAGATCTCTTCTTCTTACGAAGAGAGACTGAGAAGTGGGGTTGTTGGTATAAAAAAAGATGATGCTGTTGCTTTGTTTCAAACCATGATTGAGTCTCGTCCTCGTCCTACCGTCGTTGATTTCAGTAGATTGTTTAGTGGTATTGCTAAAACGAGACATTATGATCTCGTTTTGGATCTCTGCAAGCAAATGGAGTCGAATGGGATTGCACATAACATCTATACGCTGAGTATAGTCATCAACTGCTTCTGCCGGCTCAGGAAACTCGGTTTTGCCTTTTCTGTGATGGGAAAGATGTTGAAACTTGGGTATAAGCCCAACACAGTCACATTCTCTACTTTGATTAACGGTTTATGTCTCAAGGGTCTAGTTTCCCAAGCTGTTGAATTAGTTGATCGTATGGTGGAAATGAAGGTTATTCCAAATCTTATCATACTCAACACTATTGTCAACGGGCTTTCTCTCCAAGATAGACTCTCTGAAGCAATGGCTTTGATTGATCGAATGATGGATAATGGATGTCAACCTAGTGAAGTTACCTATGGTCCAATTTTGAACAGAATGTGTAAGTCAGGGAACACTGCCTTGGCCTTGGATCTGCTCAGAAAGTTGGAAGATAGAAAGATCAAGCTCGATGCTGCTAAATACAATATCATCATTGACAGTCTTTGCAAAGATGGGAGCCTCGAAGATGCACTCAGCCTTTTTAATGAAATGGAAACCAAAGGTATCAAAGCAGATGTCATTACCTACAACTCTCTCATAGGAAGCTTCTGTGGTGTCGGTAGATGGGATGACGGTGCAAAGTTGTTGAGGGATATGATTGAAAGGGAAATCACCCCCAACGTTGCCACTTTCAGTGCTTTGATTGATAGTCTTGTGAAAGAGGGAAAGCTTGCTGAGGCTAAAGACTTGTATAATGAGATGATCACAAGGGGGATAGATCCTAATACCATTACATATAATTCTTTGATATATGGGCTGTGCAACGAAAAGCGCTTAGACGAAGCAATCCAGATGTTGGATCTGATGGTTAGCAAAGGCTGCGATCATGATATTGTGACGTTTAATATCCTTATAAACGGCTACTGCAAGGCGAAACTGGTTGATGATGGTATGAGACTTTTCCGCGAAATGTCTCTGAGAGGAGTGATTGCCAATACAGTCACTTATAGCACCCTCATTCAAGGCTTTTGTCAATCGGGAAAACTTGATGTGGCCAAAGAACTCTTCCAAGAGATGGTTTCGGAAGGTGTTCATCCTAGTATTATGACTTATGGTATTTTGCTGGATGGGTTGTGTGACAATGGGGAAGTAGAAGAGGCATTAGGAATACTTGAAAATATGCACAAGTGTAAGATTGATCCTGGTATTTGTATATATACAATCATCATTCACGGGATGTGTAATGCAAGTAAGGTCGATGATGCTTGGGGATTATTCTGCAGCCTACCTTTAAAAGGAGTGAAGCCTAATGTTAAGACGTACAACATAATGATTGGAGGACTATGTAAGAAAGGCTCGCTGTCTGAAGCGGTCTTGTTGTTTAGAAAAATGGGAGAGGATGGGGTTGTGCCAAATAGTGGTCCATACAACACACTAATCCGAGCTCATCTCCGAGGCAGTGACATAAGCACTTCAGCTGAACTCATTGAAGAAATGAAGAGGTGTGGCTTCTCAGCAGATGCTTCCACTGTTAAAATGGTTATGGATATGTTAGTGGATGGTAGATTGGACAAAAGCTTTTTGGATATGCTCTCTTAGGGGTTTGTTTTTATCTTAGCAAAGGTTAGTTATGTTCTTTTGCCTTGTGGTATCTTTTTATGTTTTATAATATGGATTTTGCAGTAACATGTTTTGTGTTGTATGCAGATTCTCGAATTACCACTATCTCTTTGTCACTCACCCACTCACTCTTATTTCTGGTTAGCCCTTCCTTCACCACTATCATCACTGCATCTCAAAACTTCAACACAAATCCGTAGCTTCCATGAACCACAAGGAGCAGCTCAAATACGTTTTTTTCCTGAAAATAAACTCAGATGTTTGAGTTCTTCTGAGCTGCAGGAGAGATCAATGGTATTAAAGAAGCAAAATAACAAGTTAGCTACACTTCAATTCACAACCTCTAGGCACCATCATATTTGTATTGTAATTGATTCGCCATTATAGATTGATCTGTAGTCATTGTACCAAAGGCGAGTTTCTTTCCACTAGCGTAATTAAAGACGGCTTTCAGATTGTTCTGTTTACTAATTAATGTTGATGGGATCTGAGTTCAGTTTGTATCGATAAACTTGTAATCATATAGTTACGTGACACTCGACTAAACCAATTTCGGTATATTCTCTAAACCGACTGAAATTAAACTGGTTTGGTCGATAAATTGCGCTTTTGTCCTGTGTACAAACATAAAGACAGTGTGAGCTGGGGAAAGAGACGATTCAGGTTGAGAGATGATACGTAGTGGCAAAGCTTTGAGATCTGTTCGGTATCGATTCATGGAGACAGGTATCCTGACAACTTCTTTATTCCACAGACCATACGAAGAGTTCTTGTGTTTCGTCTGCGAACGAGGCTTTTCTGGTGATAGCGGCAGAAATCGCACTTCTTACAAAGAGAGATTGAGAATTGGGATTATTGGTATTAAGAAGGATGATGCTGTTGCTCTCTTTCACTCCATGATTAGGTCTCGTCCTCTTCCTACGGTTATAGATTTCAATAGACTGTTTGGTTTAGTTGCTAAAACAAAACAATATGATCTCGTGTTGGATCTCTGCAAGCAGATGGAATTGCAAGGGATTGCGTATGATCTCTACACGCTGAATATTGTCATCAATTGCTTCTGCAGGCGTCGTAAACTCGGGTTCGCTTTTTCTGCTATGGGAAGATTATTGAAACTTGGGTATGAGCCTGACACAGTCACATTCTCTACTTTGATTAACGGTCTATGTCTCCAGGGTAAAGTTTCACAAGCTGTGGAATTAGTTGATCGTATGGTGGAAATGAAGGTTCTACCAAATCTCATCATACTCAACACTATTGTCAATGGGCTTTGTCTCCAACATAGACTCTCTGAAGCAATGGCTTTGATTGATCGAATGATGGAAAAGGGATGTCGACCTGATCAGTTTACATATGGTCCTATTTTGAACAGAATGTGTGAGACAGGGAACACTGCCTTGGCCTTGGATCTGCTCAGAAAGATGGAATATAGAAAGATCAAGCCTGACGTAGTCACATACAGTATCATCATTGACAGTCTTTGCAAAGATGGGAGCCTAGAAGATGCACTCAGCCTTTTCAATGAAATGGAAACCAAAGGGATCAAAGCAAATGTCTTTACCTACAACTCTCTCATTGGAGGATTTTGTAATGTTGGTAGATGGGATGATGGTGCACAATTTCTGAGGGATATGATTACAAGGAAAATCACCCCAGACATCGTCACTTTCAATACTTTGATTGATTGTTTTGTGAAAGAGGGAAAGCTTACTGAGGCTAAAGACTTGTACTATGAGATGATCAAAAGAGGGATAGATCCTGATACCATTACATATAATACTTTGGTATATGGGTTGTGCAACGGAAACCGCTTAGATGAGGCCAATCAGGTGCTGGATATAATGGTTAGCAAAGGATGCGATGTTGATATTGTGACTTATAGTATCCTTATAAATGGATATTGTAAGGCTAAAATGGTTGATGAAGGTATGAGACTTTTCCGCAAAATGTCTCTGAGAGGATTGGTTGCCAATACAGTCACTTATAGCACTCTCATCCAAGGATTTTGTCAATCTGGAAAACTTAATGACGCCAAAGAACTCTTCCAAGAGATGGTCTCTATTGGTGTGCCACCCACTGTTGTTACTTATGGTATTTTGCTGGATGGGTTGTGTGACAATGGAGAAGTAGAAAAGGCTTTGGAAATACTTGATCAGATGCACAGTTGTAAGATTGATCCTGGTATTGGTATATATTCTATAATCATTCACGGGATGTGCAATGCTTGTAAGGTCGACGATGCTTGGGATCTATTCTGCAGCCTACCTTCGAAAGGAGTGAAGCCCAATGTTAAGACATTCACTGTAATGATCTCGGGATTGTGTAAAAAAGGGTCATTGCCTGAAGCAAATACTTTGCTAAGAAAAATGAAGGAAGATGGGATTGCGCCAAATGAATGTACCTACAACACACTAATTCGAGCTCATCTCAGAGGTAGTGACATAAGCAAATCAGTTGAACTCATCGAAGAAATGAAGAGGTGTGGCTTCTCCGCTGATGCTTCCACCATGAAGATGGTTATTGATATGTTATCCAGTGGTAGATTGGACAAAAGCTTTCTAGATATGCTTTCTTGGAAGCCTCATTTAACTATGAAACAGTCCCCATTAGTGTTTACGAGTTAATTGGGTTTATTAGTGGAAACCAGTTTTTTGTTGTGTGAAACTACAACTGGAGTATGTCAAGGGTCAAAATGTGTGTTCTCTGGTTTTGTCAGTGATCTAATTAAACTGCAACATTGGCATTGGTTTGCTCTGTTTATAGTTGACAAAAGGTTTTTTGGCTTAGGGAAAATGGTCAAGATATTAACCACAACTGAGCCAAACTTGCAAAGATTAATGACACTCCTTGGAAGAATTTCTAGAAGTTTGAGAATCTTCTTTAAACAAACTCTTCTTTATTGAAACTGCATCTTTTCTCTTCTCCTGTGTTCATCTGTATACTTTTGCTTATTTAGGTTATGAACAAATCTGTTATCTCTCTAGTTTGTGTTTTTGAAATTGTTTTTTTTTCAGTACATGTCTCTGCACTGGAACGAACCGTACATGATCTGTTCTGAATGTCCTTCCCTTGGGTGGACATGAAACATAACAAAAGGAAAGGATGATGATATACACAGCACATTTGTTGTTCTGTCACTTTCTCAGAATATGAACCTGTAGAGAGAATGCTTCATGAACTCCAAATTCTCTCGTTCATTCAAGTAATGAGTATCGGTCTCCACTAATCTTATTTTGCAGATGTTTCTCATCAGCGAAGAAATATTTTAATGCGCAAAAGTAATTGGTCACGAAGAACTAGCCGAGAAACTTGTATAGTAAGATGCTTCGATATGGCATTATTGCAGGGATTGTAATCAAAAATAAGGTACGTACTAAGTATATCTCATGTGACCTTTATTTTGTGTGTTACGAAATATTTGATATCTCCAGCAAATCATAATGATGGCTTGACGTTGATTCCCAGCAGTTCCAGAACGATTGTGTAAAAGCTAAAGCTACGGCTGTTTAATGAGATGCTAAAGTTTGTAGTGCACTGAAACAGTTATTTAGTCTCTTGAACATAAGCTTAGATTGTCTTCATGTTTACCAAATTTTGTTGTGTTCATGTTTACTACATTTCTAACGGTATAATTGTAAGTTAAACCGGTTTTTAAACGATATAAACTGAACCAAAACTCCGAATGTTTGCTTGATGATATAAACTGAACCAAAACTTTGACTGGTTGTATTTCTTTAACAAAAACATCTCAAACTTGGGTTTAGATATATGATTATTGAATCAGGATCATTCATATATATATATATATACACACATTATTATACCTTTTTTTTAACGAATACCTTTTTTTTTTTTTTTAATATTTCGGTTTGGAAAGGAATAAAGTCTGTACATGTTCTATATCCATCATGATTCACTTGCAGCCACACCTTTGTATTTACCTCACTTTGTGTCGACCTCGAATTGTTAGAGACTTTCATTATCTTGAATGATTAATGTCTGATATTACAATCATTCAATCATCTAGGTAGCTCAACTTGAATTTTGGATGAAATGGTTCTATTTGAATTGAAATTGATCTAACAAAAAAAAGAGCCAAATTTTAAACGTGAGATTTTTACTAAACCAAGTTGAATTAGATTTAATTGGTAATGATAATGTAGACGGCATAAAACCGACCAATACAAACCAACGTAACCAAAAAAAATCTAAACACAATTAGTCTCGGTTTAAATCTCGTATATCTCGGTTTGATTCAGACCGGTTAAATGAAATTGAATCGGTTTGGTCAATAAAGTTGCACTCGCTTTTTGTCCTTGTCACTGAAAACTCGTGACTTGGCTCTTTGGGAAGAGACATACAAACAGTGTGAGCTTTGAGCTCGGGGAAGAGGAACAATC
Organism: Eruca vesicaria subsp. sativa; assembly: GCA_932364175.1. Classification (NCBI taxonomy): domain Eukaryota; kingdom Viridiplantae; phylum Streptophyta; class Magnoliopsida; order Brassicales; family Brassicaceae; genus Eruca; species Eruca vesicaria. The sequence continues at coordinate 153,755 of CAKOAT010552931.1, forward strand.
CAGTATTAAGAGAGACACGATGTTGTTGATGATACGAAGTGGCAAAGCTTTGAGATCTGTTCGGCTTCGATTCATGGAGACAGGTACCCTGAGAACTTCTATACTTTACAGACCATACGAAGAGTTCTTGTGTTTATTCGGCGAACGAGGCTTTTCTGGTGGTGTCAGCAGCGATAGAAAGATCTCTTCTTCTTACGAAGAGAGACTGAGAAGTGGGATTGTTGGTATCAAGAGAGAAGATGCTGTTGCTTTGTTTCAGACAATGATTGAGTCTCGTCCTCGTCCTACCGTCGTTGATTTCAGTAGATTGTTTAGTGGTATTGCTAAAACGAGACATTATGATCTCGTTTTGGATCTCTGCAAGCAAATGGAGTCGAATGGGATTGCGCATAACATCTACACGCTGAGTATTGTCATCAACTGCTTCTGCCGGCTCAGGAAACTCGGTTTTGCCTTTTCTGTGATGGGAAAGATGTTGAAACTTGGGTATGAGCCTAACACTGTCACATTCTCTACTTTGATTAACGGTCTATGTCTCAAGGGTCTAGTTTCCCAAGCTGTGGAATTAGTTGATCGTATGGTGGAAATGAAGGTTATTCCAGATCTCATCATACTAAGCACTATTGTCAATGGCCTTTGTCTTCAAGATAGACTATCGGAAGCAATGGCTTTGATTGATCGAATGATGGCTAATGGATGTCAACCCAGCGAAGTTACTTATGGTCCTATTTTGAACAGAATGTGTAAGTCAGGTAACACTGCCTCGGCCTTGGATCTGCTCAGAAAGATGGAATGTAGAAAGGTCAAGCCTGACGTAGTCACATACAGTATAATTATCGACAGTCTTTGCAAAGATGGAAGCCTCGAAGATGCACTCAGCCTTTTCAATGTAATGGAAACCAAAGGGATCAAAGCAAATGTCTTTACCTACACTTCGCTCATAGGAGGCTTCTCTAACGCTGGTAGATGGGATGATGGTGCACAGATTCTGAGGGATATGATTACAAGGGAAATCACCCCGAACGTCGTCACTTTCAGTACTTTGATTGATTGTTTTGTGAAAGAGGGAAAGCTTACTGAGGCTAAAGAATGGTTCGATGAGATGATCAAAAGAGGCATAGATCCTAATACCATTACATATAGTTCTTTGATACATGGGTTGTGCATGAAGAATCGCTTAGATGAAGCCAACCAGATGCTGGATCTGATGGTTAGCAAGGGATGCGATCCTAATATTGTGACGTTTAATATCCTTATAAATGGATATTGCAAGGCTAAACAGGCTGATGATGGTCTGAGACTTTTCCGCAAAATGTCAATGAGTGGAGTGGTTGCTGATACAGTCACTTATAGCACTCTCATCCAAGGATTTTGTCAGTCAGGAAACCTTACCGTCGCCAAGGAACTCTTCCAAGAGATGGTCTCTCAAGGTGTTCATCCTGATATTGTGACCTACAAAATTTTGTTGGATGGGTTGTGTGACAATGGAGAAGTAGAAAGGGCTTTGGAAATACTTGATCAGATGCACAATTGTAAGATTGATCTTGATATTGGTATCTATAATATCATCACTCACGGGATGTGCAATGCTAGTAAGATCGATGATGCTTGGGATCTATTCTGTAGCCTCCCTCTCAAAGGAGCGAAGGCTGATGTTAAAACATACAATATAATGATCTCGGGATTATGTAAGAAAGGCACTCTGTCTGAAGCGGATAGGTTGTTTAGAAAGATGAAAGAGGATGGGATTGCGCCAAATGATTGTACTTACAATACACTAATCCAAGCATATCTCCGAGATGGTGACTCAGCCGCAGCAGCTAGACTTATTGAAGAAATGAAGAGTTATGGGCTCGCAGCAAATGCTTCTAGTGTTAAGATGGTGATGAATATGTTATCGAGCGGTGAATTAGATAAAAGTTTTTTGGATATGTTTTCTTAGAATGGTTGGATCTTATCTGCTAGAGACAAAGTTCAGATTAATAATTTATGAGGTATTTGGGTTTAATAGTATAAATAAGTTTGTTTAAACAGATCTTGATGTCTTCTCCTTTTTTATATCGCTTTCGTTCTGATTTGTGATTGGCTCATTTTCAGTTTAAAATGTTTGTCATCTTTCAGTTGAGAGCATATGTGTATTGACAAATGCTCAATCTTGATAACCAGTAACACTCTTGGCACTTATTCAGTCTTAAAGTTTCAGGTGATGAGAGATCTGCAATGTGTTTCTATCTCCTCCCCGATCTCCATGGATGCTTCGTTCTTCTTCGCCGGTTTTTACGATTCTTGTACAAAAGAGGTTGAACCGGGTTGGAGTCGGTACGTTAATAGACCGGTTTAGATTGCCAGGAAATTGATTTCGGTACGGAGCAGACGTTATATATAAATTAATGAATGAGAAAAGCCGAAGGGACGCGTCGCATTTTTTTAAGAGAAAAACGAGAAATCTCAAATCGTGTAATTTGGATGGATAGGATACTACGAAATTGCTGATGTTGGGGGTTCACGCGCTCTTCTGAGAGTATGGAACATTAAAACATCGATTTGGGTCATTAAATCTAATTTTTTTCAAAAAAATACTTTATACATATGATTATATTATGTAATTCTACTATTTAAAAACTCTATTTAAACTTTTTTATGATTTTGAAATTTTAAAATAAGTTGAGATAGGAATAATGTTGCTAGCTCTACTTAAACATTGAAGTGAGTATTTGACTTAAGTTAACTTTCCCTTATGGTGTTCACTTTAGCAAATCTCCCAAATTTTTTTTTTTTCATTTATATCTACTATACTTGAACCAGATATTATAAAGTAAACTTATATCATACTAGTCGCTGAAGGTATAAGCATGGCCTAATAAATAATTGAGACTATCTATCTTATTAAAGTAGAAGTACTTTAACCTTTTGTTTGGAAACATGGATAGCAGTATTTAAAATAAGTAAGTTTGGAAACATAGATATCAATATTTAATAAGATCTGGTATTTATTGTTACAAAGATTTGCTATTTATTTAAAATCGTAAATATAATTAATTTTACTCACTAACAATATTTAAGAATATTCGTTTTTAACAATAATTCGGGTCGGATTACAGGTCGGATTTCCGGGTATTTTTATTTCGGTTTGAATTTCGGGTCGCATTTTTTGGTTCGAAAAATTGAACCGGACACAAATAAATTTATATAGATAAACAAACAGTTTCTATT
>CAKOAT010552931.1:157067-192336 GCA_932364175.1 Eruca vesicaria subsp. sativa
AAAAACTAAGAACGTAAAGAACCTAATAAAAGCTGAACCGAAAATCACAACCCAGTCCTATTATATTCAATATGATAGTTCACATACAACGTGGATCACAATATCTTAAACACAGTAATAATCGATGAGTTCTGAATTTATTACATTTTCTCAAATTAAGTTAAACCCGCGCCGGTGCGCGGGTCAAGATCTAGTTTATAATTAAAATTTTAATATTTTTTTGGATGTTATACGGATATACCATTGAATTTGTAGCAGACAACTCTCAAGGATTTGTTGAGTAAAAAAATATTTTCCTTTTATTATTATTACATTCTGTTTTTGTTACGCATGAAACTCTATTTATAAGAGATAGAAAATTGTTTACTCATCTGTTTGGAAGTTATGGTTTATTGGTTTCACGTCTCACCTGATTCATAGAATTAGCTTCTTCTGAGTTAAAATATTTCACCACCTCTAGGCAGTACAGAGTCTTCCCATCTGACTTGAATTGGATTGCCTCTGTAGAATCGTTGGGACTGAATGTTTTTAAATGAGAGAGTCTCTCATATTGTCCTCTTAATCAATAAGTTGACTTCGAGGTTGATTACTTCCTTACCTATACAAGTTGAATTAGATTTGTAATGATAATGTAGACGGCATAAAACCGACCAATACAAACCAACGTAACCAAAAAAATCTAAACACAATTAATCTCGGTTTAAATCTCGTATATTTCGGTTTGATACAGACCGGTTAAATGAAATTGAATCGGTTGGTCAATAAAGTTGCGCTCGCTTTTGTCCGTCTCAGTGAAAACTCGCGACTTGTTTCTTTGGAGGGTTTAGAAGAGACATACTGTACAAACAGTGGAAAGGAACGATTCAGGTTGCGATGATTCGGAGTGGGAAAGCTTTGAGATCTGTTCGGCGTCGATTCATGGAGACAGGTACCCTCACAACTTCTTTATTCCACAGACCATACGAAGAGTTCTTGTGTTTCTTCGGCGAACGAGGCTTTTCTGGTGGTGTCAGCAGCAGCAGCCATAGAAAGATCTCTTCTTACGAGGAGAGATTGAGAAGTGGGATTGTTGGTATCAAGAAAGATGATGCTGTTGCTTTGTTTCAAACCATGATTGAGTCTCGTCCTCTTCCTACGGTCATAGATTTCAGTAGATTGTTTAGTGGTATTGCTAAAACGAAACATTATGATCTTGTTTTGGATCTCTGCAAGCAGATGGAGTCGAATGGAATTGCGCATAACATCTACACGCTGAATATTGTCATCAATTGCTTCTGCCGGCTCAGGAAACTCGGTTTTGCCTTTTCTGTTATGGGAAAGATTTTGAAACTTGGGTATGAGCCTAACACTGTCACATTCTCTACTTTGATTAACGGTTTATGTCTCAAGGGTCTAGTTTCCCAAGCTGTGGAATTAGTTGATCGTATGGTGGAAATGAAGCTTATTCCAGATCTCATCATACTTAACACTATTGTCAATGGACTTTGTCTCCAAGATAGATTGTCTGAAGCAATGGCTTTGATTGATCGAATGATGGCCAATGGATGTCAACCCGATCAGTTTACATATGGTCCGGTTTTGAACAGAATGTGTAAGTCGGGTAACAATGCCTTGGCCTTGGACCTCCTTAAAAATATGGAATGTAGAAAGATCAAGCCTCACTTAGTCACATACACTACGATTATCGATAGTCTTTGTAAAGATGGAAGCCTTGACGATGCACTCAGCCTTTTCAATGAAATGGAAACCAAAGGTATCAAAGCAGATGTCACTACCTACACCTCTTTCATTGGAGGATTCTGTAATGCTGGCAGATGGGATGATGGTGCACAGTTTCTGAGAGATATGATTACAAGGGGAATCACACCGGACGTCGTAACTTTCAGTTCGTTGATTAATAGTTTTGTGAAAGAGGGAAAGCTTACTGAGGCTAAAGAATGGTTCGATGAGATGATCAAAAGAGGGATAGATCCTGATACCATTACATATAATACTTTGGTATATGGGCTGTGCATGGAGAATCGCTTAGATGAAGCCAACCAGATGCTGGATCTGATGGTTAGCAAGGGATGCGATCCTGATATCATGACGTTTAATATCATTATAAATGGATATTGCAAGGCTAAACAGGTTTATGAAGGTATGAGACTTTTCCGCTATATGAGTCTGAGAGGAGTGGTTGCCAGTACAGTGACTTATAGCACTCTCATCCAAGGATTTTGTCAATCAGGGAAACTTAATGTTGCCAAGGAACTCTTCCAAGAGATGGTCTCTCAAGGTGCTCATCCTGATATTGTGACTTATGGTATCTTGATGGATGGGTTGTGTGACAATGGAGAAGTAGAAGAGGCATTGAAAATACTTGAAAAGATGCACACGTGTAAGATTGATCCTGGTATTTGTATATATACTATCATCTTACACGGGATGTGCAGTGCAAGTAAGATCGATGATGCTTGGGATCTATTCTGTAGCTTCCCTCTCAAAGGAGTGAAGCATGAAGTCAAAACGTACACTATAATGATTGGAGGACTATGTAAGAAAGGCTTGCTGTCTGAAGCAAATATTTTGTTTAGAAAGATGGGAGAGGATGGGATTGCGCCAGATGATTGTACTTACAACACACTAGTCCGAGCTCATCTCAGAGGTAGTGACATAAACAATTCAGTTGAGCTTATCGAAGAAATGAAGAGTAATGGATTCTCAGCGGATGCTTCCACTGTAAAGTTGGTTATGGATATGCTATCTAGTGGTGAATTAGACAAAAGCTTTTTGGATATGCTTTCTGGTCCTTGTCGAAACAAATCATCATCGTTTGATTGATATAAATCTTCTTGGAAGAATTATCATCGAGACAAATCATCATCCCAACACTACAACATCTACCAGCAGGATCATCATCATTAACTTCCCGAGATTTATGTTTTGTTTTTTTTAAGATTCGTGGGTTTAAAGGATCGCCAACTAATGTTTTTGGTTCATTGAACCAGTCTGTGTTTTGGTTTCTGATATTTGGGAACATTATTAGGATCAAATGATCCTGATCAGAACCAGATTCCTTGAGTTGATGTTTGGATAAGTGAGTTGAATTTGGACATCTACGGTAAAATCCCAGTGTTCTGTTGCCAGCCTAGAGTTGACTTTGTATTGATACTTAGTTTTGGTTCTCTTAGTGCTCTTTTGATCTTCTAAGGAAGGTTCTTAGCATCTGTGATGGCTGATTAGTTTAGAGCTATCACCTATCAATACTACCCACTCCTTTTTAGATGATCTTTCACTTCCTAATGAATCTAGTGGTTCTCTTCAGAACTACTTAATAGCTAGGTATAAATCGATAGATAGGTAGAATAATTTTGAAATTCTCGTGTCAAGAATCTCAAGATCATCCACAAGTTCTCTTATGTTTACTCTACTGAAAAATCTTCTGTTGGTGTATTCATCTTGTTGTTATTTGTTAATCATAGATTCAACTTGTGCATAGTGCTCCTTCTGCTTATTAATTCTCTCGTGTTCCTGATTAACCGTATCTTAATTATTTTTCCGGCGGGTTGTGAATTGCAGTCTTACTGCTCTCTGCTGCTGCTTCTGAGAATGTCTTATGAACTGTTGATGTTCATTGTCTGTTAATGATGTACGTCTTTGTTTGAGAGTGGACTAATCGACAACTTGGATGAGAAAACACAGGTTTCGTGTGTATCCTCTTTGCAATTTGTATGAAATATATCTACCTGTTTGATAAACTTAAAATCTTTTGTAGAAAATACTTATTTGAATATTTACATCTTTGTACAGCTCTTTTTCTTTAGAATCCCAAGTTCAATAAAAAAAACAAAAACTCTGTAGCAACAGAGACAAGAAACAAACAAGTACAATGTAGCTAAGAATCACCAAAAAAAGAGAGTTTGAGTTTCAAAACACAATCGGTTCTTGTCTGAAAAGGAAAGTACAAGAGCTAACGAACAACATCAGAAGCTTCAAACAAAACCCAACATGGAGTGTGTGTGGGAGACTAAAGAATCGTAACACATGGCGGTGCATCTTTTCTAGCCCCAACCACTGTTCGGTAAAGGTAAAGCCTATCAACCTTCTCTCTTTCATCTTCTTCATTCCTCTCCATCAAATCATTATTCTCATTCTCATTAATGATCTCCACGTTAAGCCACGGCGCATTTCTCGCCAGCCTCTTGCAGCCACCGAGAGTTACTTCACAAGACGACATCCAAAGGGATCGCATTGTTCTGTACTTATCAACATCAGCAAGAAGCGCAGCGTTCCCAAATGGACTGTCTCTTATCTCCAGCTTCCTCATCTTTTTACATCCATTCAACACATACAACATTCCTTTGTCCGTGTCCCCAGCAAAAGCTATTGACAACATCTCGAGCTGTTCAGCGTACATACCGATGTAGAGGAAGACTTTGTCAGTTAACAGACCAGAGACAGAGAGACGTCTTAGACCCTTGCAGGCTTGTACAATGGCACCAAAGCCTTCGTCTAGTGATTGAGATGTGGTGTGGTCTGGTTTGTTTGGCTCGAGGATGCATAGCCTGAACCTGATGAAGTTTGGACAGTTTTTCGCCACGGTTATGAGCGCTGCGTTTGTCATTTGTTTGCAGAAGTAGAGAATGGAGTGAAGTTTAGGACAGCCTGCTGAGATTGCGACTAGACCAATCTCAGTCACAGCTGTGTCGTTGTCTTCTTCATCGTGTAAATCAGAGGGGAAGACTCTAAGCTCTTGTAACTCTTTACATGTGGAAGCAACAACTTCAAGTCCTTTGTCTCCAATACTATCCAATATCTGTAGGAACAACAAACAACCATTATATGTAAGCCTGGGATTTTGAACCAAACCGAAATATTGGTTTGATTCGGTAGAGGTTTTCTAAAAAAATCGGTTTTCGATTCGGTTTAACATTTGGTTACTTCGGTTTTCTTCTTTTTAAAAAATCAAAATTTATATCCAAACCATACCAAAACCCCTAACCTAACTAATCAAATTTCAAATCGAAATAACCAACTAACCCAATTTATCCAAAATTTTAACAACATTAAACCAAAATTTAGCTAAAATCAAAAACTTAGGTAAAATTTTTAAAAACCAAACTAACCGAATACCGAACAAAACTTTATTTTGGTTAATTCGGTAAGATTTATGTTGAATCAAACTAACCGAATATCGAACTACCAAAACCGAATAACCCGAACTAACCGAACCGACATACCAAATTATATGTAATGAACCCATTAGTTGTTGTTAGATGCTTTTTAACAAAGATCAAACTTACCCATAACCGTTGAAGTCTCTTACAAAACTGAATAAACCTTACGAGATGATTCCCTTGGATCTCAGCTGCATAGCTGAGATTCAAGGAGGTAAGATTTTCGCAAATCGGGTAAAACGCGGTTAGACAAAGTGGAGCAACCTCTGAGAACCCTGACAAGCTTCTTAACTCGGTGCATTTCTTAATAGCATCCATAAGCTTCACGAAAGATTCTTGATCTGGCTCATTCTCATAAGACCCTACTCCCAAATCCACTAGCTGAGGAGCACAGCTCATTAGCCTCGTCAGCGCATCAAGAGGCACTGCACGGTTTACCTTCAAACTCTCCAGGTTTGGTGACCTCGCCACGAGTCTCTCTAGAGCAGCAAGATTGGTTTCTCCTTTGAGGCATGAGAAGTTTAACGAAGTAAGAGCGGTTGAGGTTTCGGGAAAACAGTTGAGCCATTGACCTCTGTGATCCTCGATCTCATTCTCTTGCAAGTCAAGCTCACGAAGATGCCTAAATTAAAAAGATCAACACACATTAACATTGTTAAGAGATGAACGCTACGTTTCAATTACATCTTTATTACCTGCAATTAGCAGCAATGGAGGCTAAGCCATCAGTAGTAAACCCTTCACAGCTAACAAGAACCAAAGACTTGAAACTCGCAAAGGAACGTGAGAGCAGCTCAAGGCTTTCGTCAGAGACAACCATTCTCTTCAACCTAAGCTCCTCGAGCCCTACACGTGCCTTAGCTAAAGCATCGATCCAGGGGTGAACAAAGCCTCCCCATTCATGAGGAACCAAGTTGAAGTCAGCGAAATGAGGCTTTCCTTTGAGAGTCAACGATCTGAGAGATGGGAACCTCTCTATTAGCCTCTCTGGATTGATGGCGTAGCAGTTTCCGATGAACACTTTCTTCCTGCTACACCTCTCGATCTTGTGCCATGATTTGCTTACCAGAGAGATTGAGTTTCTGTCTTTGTGAGATGCTATGAAGTCGAAGATGTGCTCAATCACCTCGTCAGGGAAGTAATTCATCTTCCCCTTGTAGATATCTGAGCCTTAATAGATCGAGAACATGACTTCAGATCCACGCTCTATTTGAATTCAGCTCAAGAACAGAGAGCTCTGTAGGAAACAGAGTCCTGTAAAGTCCTGAGCTTTGATAAAACAGAGATCTTATAAACTCTATAAAGGCTGAAGCTTTTAGATTCAGATCTACAGGGGGATAGATAAGCTAGATCTAAGAAGGAGATGAAGTCATCAGAGAGCCCAGATGTTTGTTTATATAGAAGAAGAAGAAGAAGAAGAAGAAGAAGAAACAGAGGAACTCAACGAGGAAAACGTTGAAAATGAAGGAGAATCATGAATCGAATCTAAAGATAAACTCTGGACTGCTTCATCCAATGATGATGAGATGATCAGAGAGAGAGAGAGAGAGAAGAGATCACGCAAGCAAAGCAAAGCTCTCTCTTTTTTTCTCTTTCTTTCTTTCTCTGTGGAGAGATAAAACAGAGGAAAAGCTAACCTAGCTGACCAAAAACTAACTATGGTTAGGTTTAATCTTTTGAGAGGGTTTGATGATCCAACGGTTGAGATTGGTTTGAAGGGTAGTCACGAAAGGAATCTTGACCGTTGAAGAGTTAGTATGTGTTTGACACCACTGGTTTTTAACAAGGCCTTTCGCGAAAGAGAAAGGGTGAAGTGATGTCTTAGTGTCAGAACAAGGGACATGTTCTTAAAAAAGCCCTTTCTTTTTCCATAATATTACGATGTTGCCACGTAAAACATAATATTCCATTTACTCGCCGATTAATCAAATATTCGTTTTGTTAGTGATTAATTTAAAGAAGATTCAATGGTTGTTAGAAAGTGCAGCAATTAGGAAACTCAAATAAAATCAATCGTACAGTACTCCGATACTGCATCAAGTATATGCAATAAGACACGTCACATGTATGTAAGCTTATGAATTTAATAATCAGTTAAATAAAGTCTATGATTAATAGTTGATAAAATAAAAAATTACTTAATTATTTAGGGGATAAACAAGAAGAGGATGATAAGCAAAGCTGGCTGAATTTGTCTCTGGACGATGACACCATTGATGGATTTGCGGGATTTTAAGGTCATTCAATTTGTTTGTTTTTTTTCTCTCTTTTAATAATTTATTTAATTTGCATTTTCTAACCAAATAAAGCCAAAAAAGTAATTAAATTCCCATCTTTTAAAATTCTTTTGAAATCAATTCATGATCTAGTGTTCAATTAGTACAAATATTTTAGTAGTTTAGTATTTTATTCTCAACTGAAATTGATTTAACTTTTTTTGTTTCTATTAGGTAGATATATACATCATTTTAAAATAATCCAGAAGAATAGACAAAATCTCAAGACAACAAACATTAAGAAACAGATAAAAGGAACAAAAAAGAAAGTGGCATAGGCTTCATAATCAACCTCAATAATAGACCCACTTGCAAATTATTACATGGAGTGATAGGGGTAAAGTGTTCCAAAAAAAAAAAAAAAAAAGTGATAGGGGTAAAAAACAAAGAGTTACACAAACCAAATCATGATTACTGGTTGAAAGAAAAATTACCATTTCTCTTTGCTTCGCTAATGTTCAACATTGATGATAACTATGGATTCTATTGGTAAGTGCCAGGAACGTCTATTATCAAATAATATCAAATTAATTACCCATCATAATCCTCAGATAGGTTTCTCATTGTCTGTCTTATGTGAAAACAAATTTCAATTATTATAATATATTTTGGCTAGCTCAGTAGATTATTCATCACACAAAATTATCATGTATACAACAAACTTATCTTTATACGTAGTTGATAAGTAAACCGTTAACTAACTGTGTATGTTAATCACGATTAGTGAGCTCATTAGCTAGCCAGAACAGATGCTTATTCTGTTAAACACTTAAAACTTATGTCACTAGTATTTTCACAGATTCTCATCCTTCTATAAACTTAACATTCTTGATTGTTTATATCATCTGATGAACTCATGATAGATAGTTTGAGGATTTACTTTATTAAAAGGGGACGAGTGATGATTTCACCTCTCTTGACTCATCATATGCTACCATCCCTGCCATGTGAAGGCCATATCTCTCTCTTTATCTCATCACTTTTTAGTAATCATCTCCATTCTAACCAAGATTTCACCAGCTATAAGTGGTTTTAGTTGACTCAGATAATGCTTGTATTATTGGACTTTACTGTGCAACCAATCTCCATATCACCATAGTTAATGCGGGTAAATTATCTGGTAAATTTCGGATGTTGATGTGACTCCTCCTGTTTTTTTTTTTAACACATAACTTCTCCTGATTTTATAATCCTAAGATTTATTTATTTTTATATTAAATTACACATACATATATAAATAAATATTTGAATATTTTCTTCTTCTAGAAATTTTATCTTAAAGTTATACAAAACTCTTTATATCTCATTTTTCTTTTATCAGCTTTTTGTTTGGTTCATGAGATTCCTTTTTTCCTTTTATCCTAAGAAGCCGAAGGCTAAATTCAAAGGCCCAAAAAGCAGAGACTCATGATGACGCATGTCCCAATTATTCATACACATACAAACAACATTACACGAATTTCACCACCATGCCAACCACACATATCATATCATATACACATTGGATTATATTAAATATGTATGAATCTCCCAAAATGAGATTCGGAAAGGAACCCTTTTCAGTTCTCATTGTCACTCCCTGGTGGTCCAGTTATTTGTTTTTGCATTAAAAACATAAGAGAGATGATGATATTCTCCTGACAAAAAAAATCTGAATCTCATATAATTGAACTATGCGAATCTATGTAGAACATTTTAATCCCTCACAGAGATTCGCTGCGACAAACATAGATTTAGTTGAGTAGCTTTAAGCTTACAAAAGTTATAATCCGTAGAGAAGCAGTCAGAATAGACTCTCTTACAAGCTAAATGTAAATCACAGCTAAAAACGACCTCACGTACATGACAATCACAGAACAACTTTAACATCGCCCTATGAAGTTACAATCCAAATGAGTTATGTTAGTCCCTTGACTAGGGTTGAGGCCAGAACGATTAGGATGATAACTGAAAGTTTGTATCTTTACTAATCATCGACACCAAAAGTGAAAAGTATTACCAACAGAAAGATCTTGATCATTCTCTCTAACTAGTTTTAGCTTGCTAACCCAATCCCCTCTCACTAACCCCTAATACACAGTTATATGAGAACTGAAAGTTTGCATCTTTAATAATCATCAAAATCAAAAGTCCCATCTACGACTTGGGTTTCATTTCATTGCACTCAACTAAAACGGAAAACAAGAATAACAACTAGTTTATTCAAAGACTTAACATAGGCTGCATCATCATCATCATCTATCTCATTAATGTTCACTTCAATGCATGATGTCAAAGATCATTGGGTCTATTCTAATTTCTCAAACAAGGTTCATCTACGCAGCAGGATCATTCATGGCCTCCTCCATTAGAGTAAATCCTACTGATTCAATACTAGTTTTCTCTAATGCTAAGTCACAAGCTTTTATAGCAACGAACTTAAGACTCTCACAGAATCGAGAAAAGATGAACAAATTTAAGAATCAAAACGGAACTAGATCAGTTGAAAAATGCAATAAGATCATAGACATATATATATAATATAGCTCACGTTGGTCCAAAGCTTTCGAAACATTAGATTATAACCAATAGTCACTGAACATACAAATTCTCTTAACACTAACCAACCTTAAGCATCACTATCGTCACTGCTATCATCATCCTCCTCCTCCTCGTGGTTTCCGATACGGTCATTGGAGATGTAGACTCCAGGCTGGAACGATCGTCTCCTAGTCCTTGACGGAAGGATATTATCCAAATCAACCTCAGCCAAAGGATCTTCAGACAAATCACTTTCATCGTACTCATCACCATCTTCATCGTCTTCATCATCATCATCACTATCGTCACTTTCATCAACTTCGATCATTTTACCTTTTCCTTTGTCCTCTCTCGATATCCCTTTCCCTTTCCTGTCAATCTCTTCCTCCTCCTCCTCCTCTTCTTCTTCCTCGTCTTCATCGACTTGCTTCTCTTCAGCTTCCTTCTCGAGCGAAATCGATGATTCTGTCTCAATCTTCAGATTCTCGCCGCCGTTTCCATTAATTTCTCCGTCTTTGGACTCAGAATCAGCGGAAATCGACGGAGGATTAAGCTTCTGAGACTTGTTCGCCACATTATCCTGGTCTTGGCAACAGAGATCCGATTTCCTCTTCACTGGAAACGAAGAGTCCTGTTGATTCTCAACGTCCGCCATAGATGGAATCAATCTTCTTACAGAGTCTTGCGGTGGCTTCGAGGAAGATTCAGAGTTAGTTAGGGCTTTGGGCAAACACACAATTTTCGTAGGGTTTCTCAATTACTTATGCAAACTTCTCTACAGTTATTTTCTATTTAATTTATTAATTGGACTCGGCCCATTAGCCCATTGTTTTGTTGTGCCAGGGAGATACTAAACCGGCGTTAAGCTAATATTTACCGGTTTGGTTTTGTACTCGTTATTTTGTAATTCGAACCGGTTTATCAATTAAGATTTGAAGAAGTACAGATCCATCAGAGAAGAAGTCAGAAGAAGCCAAGGAGATTGAGAAACAATGACTTCGAGGTATTGGGTGGTGTCTCTACCAGTGAAGGACTCTTCTTCCACGTTATGGAATCGTCTTCAAGATCAGATCTCCAAGCATTCCTTCGATACTCCCGTTTATCGGGTACTCTGATGATTTTTTTTGCTCGATTTCGGTTGAATTCATTTGGCAGAGATCTTGTGATTACGATCTAATCTCTTCGATGATTTCGCAGTTCAACATTCCTAATCTTAGAGTTGGAACATTAGATTCTCTGCTAGCTCTCGGCGATGATCTGCTAAAGGTAAACTCATCTGATCACAAATTGCGATCTAATGCGTTTACCTTTTGTGTTGATGAATTTTTTTGATGAGATGTGTGTGCAGTCAAACAGCTTTGTGGAAGGAGTTTCGCAGAAGATTAGGAGACAGATTGAAGAATTGGAGAGGATCTCTGGTGTGGAGAGCAATGCTCTTACTGTTGATGGAGTTCCTGTTGATTCTTATCTCACTAGGTATCTGCTGTTTTTAACTCTTCACAAGTGTTGAGTGCTTATTTGGTGGTGGCTGGTGATGTAAAGAACCAAACTTCTTTTTTTTATTGGTGTCAAGGTTTGTTTGGGATGAAGCTAAGTACCCAACAATGTCTCCTTTGAAGGAGGTTGTGGAGAATATTCAGTCTCAGGTTGCTAAGATTGAGGATGATCTCAAGGTATTCACGCTGTTAAACCTTTACGCAGAATTATTAGCCGAATGGTAGTTTTAGTTTTTTTTTTAATTATAAATTTCTTTTGGTGCTCCAATGGATTCCTATGGTTCGAAAGATTGGTGTTAACGACTCTGATTGCACTTGTTGTTTAGGTTCGTGTTGCTGAGTATAACAATGTCCGCGGTCAACTCAATGCCATTAACAGAAAGCAAAGTGGAAGGTAAATTTTTAAATTTCTATCTCTTATTCATATTGTAAGAACAAACTAGAAACCGTGGGCAGTTTGTAACTATAATTTCCACTTTGTTGTCTCTACCTTCTGAGTTCTCCTTGGAACATGTTCTACCATGTGAAGGGTTTAGAATAATACCAAGTGATTTTCCAGAATAATGCTGTTGGTAGTTCGCAGCTTCAGCTTCTCTCTGCTTAGTTTTTTCTTGATATAGATTGTGTCAATGTGGCTGATCTTCCTCCATTTTTTTTTGGTTACAGCTTAGCTGTTCGCGACCTCTCAAGCTTGGTTAAGCCAGAAGATATTGTCGCATCAGAACATCTCGAGACTCTCCTTGCTGTTGTTCCAAAGTATTCCCAAAAAGACTGGCTATCATGTTATGAGACGCTGACCGACTTTGTGGTAAATTGATGTTTTGTTGAGTTTATGGACCAATTGTAGCACTATTATTTTTTCGCACAGAGATTTTGATGAGTTTACCCTTACTGTTTTCAGGTTCCTAGGTCCTCGAAGAAATTGTTTGAGGATAATGAGTATGCTCTTTACACCGTCACTCTCTTTACTCGTGTTGCAGACAATTACATGACAAGTGCCCGTGAGAAAGGGTTCCAAGTGAGTATGCTAGTCAAGTTCTTGATATGACCTTTAAAGCTTCCTTAGAAGTTAGACATAAATTACCTGCTAGTTGTAGTGGTATTTCCTTAGAACTGATTTCCCTCTCTGTGCACGTTACGAGATTTTGTTGATTCTCATCGTATGTTGTACACCGTTTTCTTTTAGATCCGTGATTTTGAACATAGCGTTGAAGCACAAGAGACTCGTAAACAAGAGCTAGAAAAGCTGGTTCAGGATCAGGAAAGTTTGAGAAACTCTCTTTTGCAGTGGTGCTACACCAGTTATGGAGAGGTACATACACATTGCTCTGTATATCTTTACTCTTGTAATATCTTTGTAGAAATCTAACACCCATCTAATACATCTGTAGGTTTTCAGCTCATGGATGCATTTCTGTGCTGTGCGTATATTCGCTGAGAGCATAATGAGATATGGTTTACCTCCGGCGTTCTTGGTAATTTAAAGACTCCAACCTAACCTATGCTTTTATAGAGAATCCTTCAACCTTTGTTTACTCACTGACCAAACTATCTCTTGTCATGAATTATTTTCCAGGCATGTGTCTTATCTCCGGCTTTTAAAAGCGAGAAGAAAGTACGCTCCATTCTTGAACGCATGTGTGATTCTACCAACAGGTGTGTTAAAAGTCTGTCTTTGTATCGCTCTATACATAATAAAAACTAATAACGTTAAACTCCATAGTTACGATCTTTGTAAGATAGAAATAGCTGAACTTTCAGGAGAAGAACAAAGAAGCAAGTACTTGTATTTGGTTATGAAAGCGAAACCTTAACTTAGAAAGATCATTAGTTGAAAATCATTACTCCACGAGATCTAAGGGTCAATTTATCTCTATATAGATGGTTGATGAGATTTAAATTCGAGTTTTCGAGTCTGATTATATATAAAAAAAAAAACAATGCAGTTTATACTGGAAAAGCGAGGAGGATGGAGGAGCCATGGCTGGTCTAGCTGGTGACTCAGAGACACATCCTTATGTCTCCTTCACGATCAACCTTGCTTAAGATTGATGAGAGATGCTTCTTCTACATCTTACACTCCCATCTGTTATATTTGTTTATGTTCTATATATATATATTATTCCATTTTATTATTCGTGATAAATTTTTGAAATAAAAGAAATAAATATGAAGGTGGGCACTCAAGAGAGAGATGTGACTGTAATTTTATTTTGGCCGGAGTCTTGTAGATTCTGATGTCTCATACTTGTGGAAGAAGAGAGGTTTGTTGTCATGTTGTTACCTGGATGCCCTTTTTAATATATTAAGCTGATTCAGTTTTTACTCCAATAAATAAAAAGAAAAAAGCTATCATTTTCAAACTGAACTAGTATGTTTTCGCCAAAAAAAAAGTACAAGTTCCGCCTAAATTTCAAAAAAATAAAGAAAAGTACAAGTTCCGCCCTTACTTTTATGCATCCACGAAAGTATGTCTTCTCTCTTCTGAATAGCTCACTGGAGTGTTTTCATCCTATATGTCAATTAAAGTGCAATGCCAAAATTACAGGACATAATGGAATTGGAAGTTGAAGCCTACTTGAGACGCCGTTATGAAAGACAAGTTGCTCATTTTCAGATTGTTGAAAAGGAAGATCTTCATCTTGTGAGCATTACCCCTGGACTTCCTCATTAGTTAACCTACTAGCTGATTAGTGTCTTCATTGTGCTGAAAAATCATCTATCTTGCCTGCCAAAAACATTCTTGTAACTCAAGTAAACGTTTTTATTACCTTTTTTTATGATATGACCTACCAATTTTGAGTTTAACTCGTCCAGATGTGCGGAGCGGGCAATGGTACAATGTCAGTATTTCCAGCAGCCAAGTCATACTAGAGAAGAGGACAGATCTTATCCAACTAACAGAAGTTCGTGTTTGTGCATTTGATATAGAGACAAAAAAACTTCCCTTGAAGTTCTCTGATGCTGAATCTGATCAGATTATGATGATGCTGAATCTGATCAGATTATGATGATATCTCCTACATGGTTGACGGCCAAGGTTTTCTAATTACTAACAGAGAGGTAACTGCTCTATATACATTTGTATTGCATTGAATTTGATCTCATGAGTGAATGATGATATATTACATGGTGGATGAGGACGCTTTGCTATATCATTTAAAACATTGTATCTGTGATTTGGACTAACATAACGTTTTGCTATATAATTTTAAAACATGGTATCTGATTTTTTTTAGTTTAACAACTTTCCAGAACGTTTCCTTTGTTGTTTTGCATGCATGACTACAAGGAAACTTATGTCAACGTGTTTTGCAGGAGTTGGGATTCCGTTGTGATCAAAACCAAGGTGAGTGTAGAGCTAAGTTTGTTTGCCATTTGGATTGTTTCGCTTGGGTGTAACGTGATAGGTACGTTTCTAATTGATTTTAAAAATCAATCTTTTTTTAAATAGAGAATTACTTGTTAAAGATATTCAGAGATGATGAACATAAATTAATCCTAAACGTGTTATTGAATTGAATCAACGAATTATAATCATTTCTGGTTTAGTAAAATAGTATAAGCAAAAGAAAAGAATTAACAAAAAAGAAAAGAAAACGAACCTAAATTTATCAAAAAATTATTTGTTGAACATGAAAATTTCACAGTCTAGAGTTTGTCCAAAAAGAAATACAAATCATGTATCTTTTTTTTTCAAATTCGTTCATTTATTATAATGGTGGTTTTTATAATATTAATTATTTGAGGCTAATATTGGATTTAATACAAATAGGTAACTAAAATTGAAGATTAAAAATGTTTTATTATATACTATTATCAATAAATCCAATGTTTAACGAATAAAAAAATCTTCATATTATTTATAAAATTAAAAATATATTTTATTTCTAATGTTTTCTAATTATTTAACTGAGATCATATTTTTGTGGGGTCAAATTTTGTTTTTAGTTGTGCCAAGAAAAAAAATTAAACAAAAATAAATATATTTTAAAAAGTTATTGGGATCAGCTGACCTCATTAGTCCTTCATTGCCTGCCTCCGCCACTAGTGGATGCAACAATATATGGCCTTAAGCCTGGAACCAACAACATCAGTGTGAATGGTGTCGTTCTAAAAACATTTGACGTTTATCAAAACATACATTTCACAATGAAAAACATTGATGATAACCAAGTTTGTGTTTTTTGTTGTGTGTGTGTATTTTCTCTTTTCTTATTGAACTAATCAATCATTGATTAATGTTTTCATAGATCACTATTGCTGGTCAAAAATCGATTTTTGAAAAGTCAGTGTGTATCCTCACAGACGGAAGACATGTTGTAGCTAAGCGTAAGAAAAATTGAACAAGGATCTAGAATTTATAATCAATTCTCAATTCCCAATAGACTTATAACGATATACATATGATGTTAAGCTACCACTTTTAGGTAGAATGGACAAAATGCCGTAGAAGTAAAACTTACACGTAACCCAAGAATTTGGCTGCCATCGTCTTCCCCATCTTGAAACCAAACACATTTTCACCTGCACAAAAAAGACACATACTTGAAGCAAGAAAGAGAAAGGAACTAAAATTGACCCTGAGAGAGAGAAAAGTCAAAATAGAAAATAATCAGATATCTAATCTCTTAGAGGCAAGAAATCTCTTGTTTTATTGTCTTAGAATCTAACATTTTCTTGATTGCTAGGTGATTCAATGTTTTTTGAACTTCAGATTATGTCATGCCCAGTTTATCAGCTATTTTTGTAGGTTGTTTGTTCCTCCACAAGGCATGGTCATTGAACAACGCCAGCTTTTTAGACAATTATGCCAGAAACTTTGGAGTCCTTCATATTAATGAAAATTTTACAAATTTTAGACAAAATCCTTGCCGATCATCTTCTCCGACTAGTAAGTAAGAAGCAACATATTTATTCAATATGCCAAAGAACTCCGGATTAATCCACATGCTTAACATTTCCTTGATATCAAAGAGATACCATGTCATTCTTTGGATGTGAAAAGCAACGAGAAAGATCATTGGAATCCGGAAAGATACACAAGAGACCTTGGAATTTCCCACTTATATTTGATTGTGGCCAACTTCAATTGTTTTTGTAACCCCCTTTCTTCTATGTCGGGAAGTTTCCCAATAAGGTTATTGTTATAGAGTTTGGAACCACTTGAATTGTTGTTCAATAGATCAAGGTGACCCAATCCAGTTGTATTGCACAATGAAAGAGGTATGTCTCCAGTGAATTATTATTGATGGTTGCTGGAATATTTGGAAAGGATCCATGAAAGGCGTTCGAACTCAAATCTAACTCTGGAAAGAAAATAAAAAACTGTTGTGCCAAGAAGGCACTTTCCTACAAGTCTATTTTCGGAAATGTCTAATTTCTGCTATGTGAAACGTTAATGTGAGCCAAGAACGAGAGGGTTGCAAGCTCTTGCGGGATTTTTCCAGTGGAGTTGGTTCTGAGAAAGGTCTAGTGACTCGAGACTTGTGATATTTGCCCAAAGAGGATGGAATATGACCTGTGAGCACATTAAGAGACAGGTTGAGCACATTAAGAGACTTCAATAGACCTATAGATTCCGGAATCTGTCCTCCAAGTTTGTTTTCGGAGAAATCAATGGATCTGTAGGTCACCAAGATCTTTTTCATCTCCATGTTTATTCCCTTGTTTCTCAAATACATGGTAGGGTAATAATCATACGCTAAATCATCTCCAAGTCTAGTTCCACCAAATTTGGGGATCCGGTATTAAGCCTTGATAGAGCATTTCCAGAAAGTAACAGAGACTCTAAAGACTTGAAGCCCAAGGAGACATAGTTGATTGGGTCGGTTGTGTTCTGAGAAGTTAGGTAGAGTTTCTTGAGGTTGGAAAATTTTGAGAGAGTCTCCAGGATTCGACCGCTAAAACGGTATTGCTAAGGTCTAACGCATAAACCTTAGATGATGAAGAGCAATTCCTAGTTTCAAGAGAGTCCATGAGATGGTTTTGGCTCAAATTGAGACTTGACATGAAAGGCATCGTGAGTAGAGAACAAGGAAAGTTTCCAGTAAAGAGATTATTGGAAAGTGATTAATAAGAGAGCCTTGATAGATTTAGTAGAGGGGAAAAACTGCCGATACGCTCGTTACCGGAAAGGTCTAACGCCATTAGACGGTTCAGGCTACTGAAAAGACTACTATTAGCACTGAGACTGCCACTGAGACATGCACCACTTAGGTCTAGTTCTGTTAAGCTGATACCTCATCAGAACTACTACCACTCCAGTCCTAACAAGGTTGAGTAGACAAGCTAGGGAAAGCACTTAATTTACAAGTACTACTGTTTCTACTGATATATAAACATATATGCATAAGTGTTCAGCTGGACAATAACACAAGGAATTATAAACAGAACACATTATTATTGCTTGGTAGCAAACAACTCAAATCAAGACAAAACATGTTCAATATAGACAAGAGAACTCTCCAGCGTTCATAAATCAAAAAGAGAGAAGTGAACGTACTATGTTGAAGCCCTTCACCAGCAGCTCGCAACTTCTCAACACCAAAAATAAAAAGTATGGGACAGATACAGTATAGTCATTAACACTCATGGATTAGGAGGAATAAGAAACGTGTTATCCTCAACTGCAACAAACAGGATAATCAATTTAATTTCAAGTTTTTAATTGAAGATGATGTTTGTTACTTTCATCAGCCTTAGTGATGTATTTCAGGTTAAATAAATAGACGTAATTATCTGACACAATTTATAAACTCTATAACAATTTGTGGTGGTAAAGAAATATGACCTGAATACATAATTTTTTTTATAAGATCATATATATATTTTTTCTATAACTTCGGCGTTACATGACAGTTTTAAAGTTAAAGAAGCATTGGAACTGTGTCGGTATGAGTGGATGCAGAGAGCACTTGAAGGAGTGTCAGATAGATCCTTGATACTGTTTGTAGTTGATTAGTTTTTTTTTTTTTTTTTTGCATTTTTTCTTCTTTTAGCTTTTGGATTCAATGAAAAGCTTCTTCAACCAATGTGAACTGAAACATGAGAAGCAAACTGACTTCAAACACATGTGATGGATATAATAATATATCAATTATATTGTCTTGAACTTTGATATCTTTCTCTGTTTGAAACTTTGGTAAAAGAATTGTCTTCATATGCAATTTGGACACCAAATGAAAGAAGACAAAGTGACACCAAAGAAAACTTAACTAATCACACACGGATCAATGCTTAAGGATTGAATTTAGACCATTAATAATCCAAATCCCTAAGCATGTGTCACATGTTCTCTTTAGTTAGGTTTCTTGACATTTGTGCAGTTTTTGTCTTAAAACTAAATGACAATGTCCTTGTCACAACTTGTCTTTGGCTCCATACATTCTTCATTGCCTTGGTCTTTTTTCTTTCCCTGTATGTAATGTAAAGACTCAAGATGAATAACCTCAGAGATAAGGTGTGGAAAATAGTAAGCAAAAGGACAAGAATGGAGAAAATATGAAACACTTTCTTGTTCATACTGACACAGTTTACGAAGTAGAAGTAAGACTTTGGTGTTGAATTCTTGTAACTCCCAACTAATTCCTCTTAACTTAATGCCAAAAGCCAAAAAGGCATCAATCAAGTTCACACAATCTTTTGCTCTTCTCTCTCTATATATAGATAATAGCAAGCCTAAAGAGACTCAGAGAGAGAAGCATTGATCTCTAAACACTGTGAAACATGTTGAAATCAAGGAACAAGAACAAAAGCCAACAAGAGAAGAAGTCACAAGAAGTGAAGTACCTTGGAGTAAGGAGACGTCCATGGGGAAGATATGCAGCTGAAATCAGAAACCCTTTCACAAAAGAGAGACACTGGCTTGGAACGTTTGATACAGCTGAAGAAGCTGCTTTAGCTTATGATGTTGCTGCTCGATCCATCAGTGGCTCTCTAGCCAAAACCAACTTCTTCTACACTGATAACATCTCTTTACAGACACAAACACAACCACAACAGTTCTTACAAACATCATCACACAAAGCTTTTTTTGTTAACCCTGTTCGGTCTTTGGAACCTAATATGAGTTTAGGATCTTCTAGTTTCTGTTTTCTGCAAGATCAGCCACAAGAAAACAACCATTCTGTTGCTGGTCCGATCTACTCTTATTTGCAAGAACAACAGCTTTCTGCTAATCTCACTAACAGTTTCTCACATTTTTCTCATGATGATGATCATGTTGGTAAAAGCCAAGAGGTTTCATTACCTTCTTTGCCTAATGAGATGTCAAGCAGTTTATTAGGCCGTCAGGACAAAACAGAAGAAGATGGCGATGCAGACAATATGACGCTTGGCTCTGTTCTCGGAGATGAAGCTCATTGCTTTGAGTATGACTTCCTCTTAAGTGGCATGCCCCTTTCTCTTCTCAGTGATTATAATGAAGATCCTCCTCAGACTATTGGATCTTCTTCATCTTTTATCTGATTCTAGTATGTAATCTAAAAAGTGTTGCAGTGTTATGAATTTAATCAAAGGGATGTAACATGTTTGAATAAAATTTATTACTATAAAATTGTAGAGCACAAGTACATAAACTCAGGAACTACAATTCTACATTCCGAATCATATAAACTGTAAAAAAAAAAGAAATGGAGCAGAGATCTTCACTTCCAGTTATTGGCAACAATGTCAGCCAAATCAACAACTCTCTGAGAGTAACCCCATTCATTATCATACCAAGCAATCACTTTAACCATATCATCTCCCATAACCATTGTGAGAGAAGAATCAATGGTGGAAGACACATCAGAGCACCTGAAGTCAACAGAGACAAGAGGCTCATCGCACACATCGAGTATACCTTTAAGCTCTTTCTCAGCTGCATCCCTGAAAGCAGCGTTGACTTCCTCAGCAAAAGTCTTCTTGGAGACTTGCACAACTAAGTCAACAACTGAGACATTGGGAGTTGGCACACGCAATGCTATTCCATTGAGTTTTCCCTTGAGGTTAGGGAGCACTAGAGCCACGGCTTTGGCTGCTCCTGTTGATGTTGGAACGATGTTTAAGGCAGCTGCTCTTGCTCTCCTTAAATCACGGTGGCTAGCATCCAATAGCCTCTGGTCACCAGTGTATGAGTGAGTTGTTGTCATTGTACCCTTTATGATCCCTAACATGTTCAACACAACACAAAGAAGTAACAACTTTAGTCTTTAAGTTACATTATGTAGTCATTACTATAGACTAATTATGCTTACCGAACTTCTGGTCAAGAACCTTGACGAATGGAGCAAGACAGTTAGTAGTACAAGAGGCGTTACTGATGATGGTATCATCATGGCTGTAAAGTTCAGCATTGACACCAACAACATAAGTTGGGATGTCTCCTTTTCCAGGAGCAGTGATTAAGACCTTCTTGGCTCCAGCCTGAATGTGCTTTCCAGCACCTTCTCTGTCCACAAACACTCCGGTTCCTTCGATCACAAGGTCGATACCTAGTTCCCTGAAACGTTTAAACAAGCTTTAGATCTACCATGGTTGATTAGATTGAAAGAATAACACAATCTTAAGTGTGTATGTTTTTAACTTACCCCCAGGGGAGGTTAGATGGGTTACGATCAGATACAATCTTGATGATCTTTCCATCAACAGAGAGAGCAGCGTCTCCTGAAGGCTTGACATCAGCGTCAAAGATTCCAAGAGTGGAGTCGTATTTGAGGAGATGGGATGCTTGTTTGACACCACCAGTGTCGTTAATGGCAATGACATCAAGAGGAGAGTCTTTACGACCATGCCAACACCTCAGGAAGTTCCTACCAATCCTACCGAAACCATTGATGGCTACCTTTAGCTTGGCCTCGGTCACTCCTTTCCTGTATCCACCATTGCTTCCCATCTACAACACAGAAAAACAAAAGCAACGTATATGGTTAAATAAAATGCATTCATGGCTGATCATGGCATGCACGCTTGTTCTTAATATATAGATACACAGTGGTGGAGGCATTAGACATAAGAGAAAGCTATTGAGTTTTTAACATATTGTGCTATAAGATGTATAACACAGAAGTAACAGAGAGGGAAGGAACTCACTGCAGAAGTCTGGAAACTGACAAAGGAAACAAACTCATCGGAAGAAGATTTCTTGCCGAAGGGAAGAGCAGAGGAGTTTCGAAGTCCTGAGAACTCAGAGAAGCCCTGTAAAGCAAAGACATAATAATATTTTAGATGATAAAAAAAACTTTTGAAGGGCAGTAAGTTTATGAGGAAGGATGATGAGACAAAACCTGAAGAGATGGTTTGGCAACAGAGAGAGTAGCCGAAGCCATGGCTAGCAGAGAGAAGTTGTGTATAATGTAATCAGCAGAAAAAAGAGGACAGAAAGCAAAGTTGAAGCATAGATCAGTAATATAGGAAAGGGAATGGCTGAGTTGGACGCAAAGAAGATTAGATTCTGGATAGCATTGTCATGCATTTGTATGGTTGTGATTTATCACGCTCTTCCCTCTTCACATTTGGTATATGATTCATCATTCACTCATCACTGATCGTTTCTCCTCACTTGGGCTTCACAAATGGGCTTCTCCATCATGTGGTCAGCATTTGCACAGCTATATGCCTTGTTCTCATCTTCCAACACACCTTCTTAGGACCATTGAAAAGTCAAAACTAGATACTCTGACACATCTTTGCTGCAGATAAAAATCACAGACTCTTATCTAGAGCTTTCATGTAATGTGAAGCCATTTAGAAAGATTGCACCTAAGCCAGTGCCAACCGTATTAAAGCTTTTGATCAAGGAGATGATGAAATGTACAGACTTGACATATTACAACACTGGAAGTGATGCTTCCCCAATCTACACAGTCTACTTGCAGGTCTATGTGAGATGTTTTCTCTGTAATTTTTTGTGCATTGATTATATCGAAAGCCATTCCAACGTGGGAAAACTTTATGAAATGTTATGTGCATAGTTAACTCTAGCTCTCCATAGTTCTAATCAAATACATAACTGAACATCGTTATTCACACAATATTGAGTATACACATTTCCCATGGACAAAGGATCATCCTTTCTTATCAATCATACATCAATTTTATTCAATAACATACAACCCAAGCGTTTGCATATTGAACAAGACCAAGTAGATTCATTAATACGAAACAGTCACTGCAAGCTTTACACCATGAGTGGGATAGATAGTAAACAAGAAGCAAGCAGACAACATAAATGTGGTAAAAAAACTAACGTGACAAGAAACTAATTAAACATCAATCAAACCCTGAGAATCTGCAGCTTCGTTGCAAAAGCAATAGCAACCCAATCAGGCTGAGAAGAAGACCATTGCAACTGCTCAATCTCAGCACCAGCAGTATACGCAAGAATAGGATCAAGCCCACCTTCAACATGCTGCCCCATCGACGAAATATCCCAAATCAAAGCCTGCGAATCATCCCCAGCAGTACATATATGCGACGAGCTATGCGGAGCCCACGCAATAGCATTAACACTCGCCTGATGCCTCTGCAGCTCCACAACAGGCAACGCCGGAAAACGAATATCAAGCACAACAACCTTAGCACTATCCATTATAATAGTCGCCATATACCTAGGATCCTGCTTGTTCCAACCAAGACGCACTAGTGGTGTATCAGGCTCAGAGCTCTCGTAGATTATCGTCGAATGTTCCTTATCACGAAGATCGAAAACTCTCACCGATCCATCAGCCGAAACAGAAGCAAACACACCAACACCGCCCCAGGCAATATCCAACACCTCTTTATCGTGCGCGATAAGCTGAGTATCAACGGCCTCGCGATCGATATCCCAGATCGTGCAGGTGGTATCGGTGCTGGAGGTCCCGATCCGCCGCGGCTCGGCTTCGTTCCAGTCGAAGGAAGTCAACGGTCCGCAGAACTCGCTGTTCTTGTTGCTGTTGAGGCAGGATTTGAGCTCGACGCGGGAGTGATCGTCGGCGATTCGCCAG
This sequence comes from Eruca vesicaria subsp. sativa, assembly GCA_932364175.1. Taxonomy (NCBI): domain Eukaryota; kingdom Viridiplantae; phylum Streptophyta; class Magnoliopsida; order Brassicales; family Brassicaceae; genus Eruca; species Eruca vesicaria. The sequence goes on from CAKOAT010552931.1 coordinate 180,488, forward strand.
AGGCGGAGGAAGTCGCTGGAGGTGGCGAGGAGATCGGGGCGCTGGCACTCCTTGTCGGGGATGAAGATGGTTTTGGTGGGAGGGTAAGGGTGCTCGAAGGAGAGGTTTGGATCCGAGCGGATCTCGCCGTTGGATTCGTCGAGCTGGACGATCTCGACGCGGTTAGGGTATTGCTCGAGGAGGCTGGAGATTGCGAGGCGGTACTTTTTGTCGCGGCGGACGCTCCAGTTCATTGCGTAGATTTGCCATGGGGCTTCGTATGTGTAGATCTCTGATCGTTTTTGTTGCTCGTCCGAAACGTCTTGGATCGGATCGCTGCTCGTTCCCATCGTGCTGGCATCTAGAAACCCTAGTAACCGCCTCCTTCGGCTTCTATCACTCTCTCACTCGGAGAAGATTGGATAATCGTTTAATTTATTATAATATTATTTAATTCAGTATTTTTTACGATAAACGCTGCGTTGCAAACAATACGTTGCCGTTAGAAGAAACGCTGTCGTTTTTGTGCAAAATGACAGCCGTTTTGGGTAAAATACTGGTCTTCATAGATTTTATAGTGGAAAATAAAACCAGAGACTATAAACTAAAAATATGCAGAATCCTCAAAGTTAAGACAATTACAATACAAATTTTCTAACAGATTAAGGAAGAGACAAGCTTTTAGTGTTTTATATAAGAAACAAAAACTTAATAATTTATCATTCTTCCGGTTTAAACCTCAAACACTTCATGTATTGATCTAAAACCAGCACCATCACTTGAATCAGAATCCTCATAAACTAGAATTTGGCCCAATTAATGCAGCATCAACACTGTTGTTTTGGTTTGCAATGTGAATAATAATTTATTCTCATCAGATCAAATGTAATAGAAATGCTTTAGATTCCTCATGAGGTTTCTTTTGCCTCATACTGTACATGAGAAACAGAGCATTGACTTATAAAAGAAGAAGATGCATTTGCATCATCATAGGCCACAATATAAATGAACCCATTTAAACTTCAACAGCAAGAAACAAAAAGAGATGATTAATTGATTCATATGATGTTTAGATTCGGATCGTTTCGATGGGAATCTGCAAAATCTCTGACTAATCGTTTCAATGCTCGACCGTGTCTCCCTTGCATATGTCCTCCTCCTGAACTGTTTAAGTTGCAGCTTTTGTTCTCAAGGTAATCGATTCCTGCACCTCCCAGAGCTTCTGACCATTCCCTCACTATCTTTTCTGCTTCTCCTTGCTTTAGATACTCGGTCGGAAGTGCCCACACCTGAAAACAAAACATAATCACCATTACAACAAACAAAACAGGGATGGAGTTTGGTTTTGAGGTGATCAAAAGAGAGAGAGAAACCGCTGAGTTTAGCCATCCTTGGAGAGATTTCCAGCACAAGATTTCTTTCCATGAAGTTCTCTCACATAAACTGCAGATTGCAGCTAACTGTTGAAGTATTGTAGAACACTTATGGACCTAAACCAAAAACAGAACCGAAAAAAGTGAATCACAGATTCCAGTCCATTACTAGTTTTAGAGGTTTGAGTTCTTTACCCTTGACATAGCTGCGACTCCAAGTAGAGCATAGACTAGATTAGACAGAAGTCCTTCTCCACAGTGAGATACAACCTGGACGGAGACGACACTGAATGATCCTTCTGATATGCTATTCACGCTTTCAATCATGGAAGAAAGCGAAACCTCCAAGAAATCTGTACATGTCAAAAAAAACACAAGTGTAAATTATGCTTTTGACCACAGAGGGAGAAAAGTTAATGACATGTTTTCGATAGTAAACCACTGCACACTTGCCTGACAAGTACGACATTGCAGCTAAAGCAGCACCTCGGTGCATAGCTGTACAACAAATAGCCGCTTTGTGGAAAGAAATTTCAAGAAGTGTCCCACAAGTACCCAACACTTCCTGTTTCATCAAAATAAACAGAACCAAACCTTCACCACAAGACTCCTCTTTGTTTTAAAAGATGGATATAAATTTATACACAAACGAGTAAATGAATGGATGGCAACACCTTATGACAACCGCGGATTAATGCTGATGCAAAATTCACATATGCTTCCACCAAATCGGGTTCTTGGTCGCATATATATGACGAATTTATTCCCATCAGCGATGATGCTTGAGTAAATCTCTCAAACGTAGTGATAAACAAGGACCCGTATTCCTCCTTGTGACAAAATTCTTCAGCGATTACACAGGCTGTGATAATAACAAGTGTGTCGAAAGGCAATCAATAACTAACTTGAGTCTAATTTATTTAAGCTAGCAAATAAAAATGGTGGCTAACGATTGAGAGCTTGCATCTTAAGAGATTTTTCATCAACAGTGGAGCCGTAATCTGAATTAAGAAACTTCACCTGTTCTTATGTAACATTCTTGGCTTTGAAATGACAGAAAATTTCTCGATAGACACTCTAGTACACTGGGGAGTAGCAGCATAAAGTGCTCACCTGTAAATAAGGAGTCAAAATGTCAGTGAAACCAACTATATTAAAAATCATATGCATACTAAGACTCTTGCAGTACGAAAGCAAGATATAATTGGTTTCTGAGAAACTATCCACTACTGTATAGGAAGCTTTGGAATAGAAACGTGATCCAGGCTTCTAAAGGCATAACAAGAGGAATGTAACTTAATAGAATAAGGAGATAAGAAGTCTGAAACCTGACGACTGAACTGCCACTGAAAGAGCACGGCATGCTGCTGCTGCCAAATTTCCACTCTCCATGTGTTCAGAGCTAAATAGCTTCTCCAAAATGGGCCAAAAAACAGTCAGCAAAGAAAGAAGTGGACCGTCCGCCACAGGGACAGATGACAGAGATGTCGCAAGGTGACTAAGTACAGTTCCAATCCTGAATCAGTGAACAAGTGAAGAGTAAAGTCACCAATCTTATTTTATATTCTTATCAAGTTTTGTACACCTAATAAAAACACCCAGAGTGCAACCTATTAATGATAATATGCAATAAAAAAATATGGCAGGGTGTTCACAGAAGCAGACCTGTAAAGACCTCTTGTAACAGAGCTCAACATCCTTGTGTAAGCGGCAGGATTCTGTCTACCAGAAGACTCAACGTCATCATCTACCTAGAAACATACATGGTATTAGTTCAAATTCTATTTCAGAGGTGCATCATCTGTGGAAATTTACCTTCTTTTTTCCTTTAATGCAGAGAAAGAAACAAACAGTTACACTTAATAATAACTCTAACTGAACAATATAAAACACTTACAAGTGTTGAGAGAACTCCATAACTTGACGAAAGCAACTGAGTTAATAATTTATTTTGTAGCTCTTTGTTAGCAACAGAGCCAAGAATCACAGTGATAGCGCTAATGACTTCTTCTTCATCTTCTAACGCCAAATTCCACTGCTCCAAACACTAATAAAGATAAAATTACAATGATTCAGGAGACAAGATATATGCATAAGTGTTATTTCAAGCTTGTTGTAAAAGTTAACGAAAGGGGTGCAAGAAGCTGATACCTCTCCTATCCACATTAAGATGTCTAAATTTGATGTTTCTTGGAGTACAGCTGGTGCATCTTCGCAAATTTTACGCAGAGCAGAGGCACAAGCATGTGTACAAATAGGTTCAGAAATGCCTCCAGCAAGAAATAATCTGGAAGCACAAAAAACCATGCCTTATTTAGATTATTAGACCAACTTATGTTATAGAATATTAACATACACATCTCCTTACAGGAGACTGAAAATACCAATTAGGAAGAAAAAATATATATATCTAAACTTCTAAATTGTATTATGTTGAACGGTCACTGAAGCAAGTAGACTTACAGCAAGGGTCTAGCATTACTTGGAAAAACAGAGATCCATCTTGAAAAGGAGCCAACAACATCTGCCAGTGATCTGTATACCTAAAAGTTAATTATGGTCAATTGTTGATTGCATTTAATGTACAAGAAAATTGTTGGTAAGCCAGACGAGAAAGAAAATCTATGAAATGACATACAACACATAAAAATCCCTTGAGTTCGCTGGATGGCCTGACAGAGAATGCAGAAACCAATTGCAAGATCATTGAAAAATCAAAAGCCTCTCCCTCTAAGATAATTTCGGAAACCTGACACAATGGAATCCTTGGTAAGAGAGGGATAAACAATACAAATTGCAACTTCTGAAAACAGTGAAGCTTAAAGATATCATCCCTGGAACCAGGAACGCAAAGTAAAGCAACTTGATTAGAAAAGAGGTCAGGTGTGCTCACTGCATTGAGAGCAAACAACTTCGCCTCAATCTCTCTCAATGGCATCGAAACATCTGAAGAAGGAAGTCCACCAAAAAACAACTACAGATATATTGGCAAGAAAAGGTTATAAATAACTGAATACTTTGTCACAGAACATGAAAGAGTGAAAACTACTTATCAATCAACCATCTAACTGAAGTAATACAAGACACCAGAGTAGTGTTGTTCTGTTCGAGACAAGTAAAGTAACAATCTCAAACACTCAGCATTATACAGAGCATGGTTCACTATCAGAAGAAAGTGAATAAATCCCATGAGAACTGATCTGATACGGAATAAATAGGGAAAGCTGTTTGAAGCGTGAGACAGAACAACAACAACAAAAATTCTGCCTGATTCGTAATACAAATTAGTCATGTAGCAAATACAGAATTTCATTAATTAATGAATTTTGAATTATGAAGTGAGGGCACACCTTACTCACAAATGTTGTAGGATGAAGTAGCTGACAAATATCTACCAAGAGCTCAAGAAGATTATTTCTAAAATGCAACAGGCCATCAGGCAGGTCAAGCCCTGGACTCTCATCACTGGAGGTAAACTCATCAACCTGAAGATAGATTGCTAACAAAATTTAGAAGCACGAAAACAACAGTATCAGCACAATAAATAAAGCAGTTGTTCAATAATTTATGACTCGTGAATACTCAGAAAATGGCAAACTAAAAAATCAAATATTACGTTGATACAGTGAGATTCGTTTTTCGCAAGGTATTGCTAGTGCTGCAACTAATATGATAGCTTAAATACAATTACAAAACTGAAATAGACATTAAACTTAAAAAAGTTTCTAAGATGTAACCTGAGCGCGCAGCACAAGGGCATCAACTAAAGCTGAGAAAACTGGTAAAAATATATCTTTCACACGATCTCTGTCACTCTGTCTGTTTCCACCTAGGCTAAGTATATACGTTGCAAAAGTAGACCTAAGATAAGAAAAGAGAAAAAAATAAATATGAGCTCAAATGCCAGAGAAATATTTCTGATAGGAGGAAGGAAAGAAGAATATTAAAGTCCACGTGGTCGTATATATACCAAAACTGTACAGTCGAGTCTGCAATTTCCCAGTCTTCACTTGGAAATGACACACAGCTGAAAAGTAATTTATGGACAGTGAACAAGAATAATATGTAAGATATTAATGGGAACCGAAAGAACAAGCCATGTTTGGAGAAGAAAAAAACATTGAGTAAAAAAAAATGAGCTTGAAACTGCACCAAATGTGTAAATACTTAGATTGTCAAACGATTACGGCCTGGATAGGTTCAAATGTCATGTTTTCATATTTCCTCATCATGTGAACAAAACAATGTAAAGATCAGGGTTTAAAATTTTCAAAACATGAGTTTTTCATAAAATATTTGTATATAATGCAAACGCAAACAGAATTAGAAACCTCCCATTTTCGCTTGGTGTTAGCAACAATCAAAGGAATATTGGTTAAAATGCTAAAGCGCATTGGTCAGAAATGGAATAGGTGCTTATTTGGAAAAACAAAGGCGCAAACAACAAAAGCCTTATATTCACCTCAAAAGGGCATCAGTCAGAATAAGTGCTTCAGAACTTGCTTCAACGATCAAGCACGGTGCCTGTAACACATTGCAAACCGACATAAGTCTCACAAAAAGAAAATGAAAATAGAGTTAAGTGAAGAGTAATAACATCCCAAAATTGGTACTTACGGCCTGTCCGATCTCAGACATCAAGCAAGCCAAGCCAGAGACAACTTTTAGATCAGCATTTATAAGAGCTGGTTTTAGAAGTGTATCTCTCAGCAACTGTACTTTGTACAATAAAACCCGAGGAAGATCCTGCAAGAAGGAAACAAATCAAAGGTATTGAATCCAAAAGCAGATACACTTTTGCTATTGAACTATATACGATAATAGGTTGATGTTTAGCCCTATGCAACAACATTTCCATTACGTATGATGAACCAATAAGACCGGTAGGCAAAAAAAATAAGATACTAATAAAATGTAGTTCAAACATACCTCATGCCGAGTCACAAGTTCAACAAGCACCTCAATGGCGAGATCAAAAGTAGTACCCTATAGAACGCAAATCAGAGAAATCAAAACCCAATGCACTTTGTAGAAAAAGGGACAGTAATCTAAACTACAGCAGTAAGGAGAGTCACCTGCAGAGCATTGAACACATAGTTAAGAAGGGGATGTGATGGCACCGCGCCTTGTGGAATCTCAGAGAAACATCCAGCACGGACCTAATGACAAAGAGGAAAGGCATCAAAGTAAAACCCAGAGAAAGGCCAACACAACACAATAGCACATGAAAACACATAGCAACATACCCAACTCAGTAAGCAACGAAGTATTTTCCGGTTGTTATCATGCGGGTAAATAGGAGAGGAAAACTGCTTCTCAGACTGCTGGAGTAAGAAGTCTAGAACCATAGAAGTATGTGATAGCAACTATTACAAAACGAAAAAATCAGGTAAGTACAAAACAAACAACAAATGAAAGGAAATGATAAAAGGAACAACCTCTTGACGAAGATCAGACTGATGAGCAACATGTCGAGTCTCAGAAATCTCTTCAGGAAGTACAGTGAGAAGCTCAAGCAAAACCACATTGCCATCATCATGAGCCTGAAGACTCTGTAGCGCGAACATAAGCTTATCAAAAGGCTTCGAATAAAGATCCGCGTGTATAAGAAGCGCCGAGAGAGCTAAACATATCTGCGTCAATAGCTGCAAAATTCCCCAAAATTATTTTTAAAAAACTCCCCAAAAATCATTCCTTTCTAAACAGATAACAAACAAAACCTGAGGAACGCCGGAGCTGTATCTCTTAGCGGCTACAAGAAGCGCGTTTAGAAGAGCATCTTTAGCATTCGATTGAAGATTCGATGCTTCGTTCTGAATCTGAAAAAACCCAACACAAAAAAGGTGAGAAGAGGTTTTGGGAATTTCCTAGGAGGAGGTAGCGAAAGGCGAGACCTTTCGGCGGAGAATCTGTGCGGCGAAGAATTGGAGGTCGAAGAGAGAGACGATCGGAGAAGTGAGGAGAGAGGTAGAGACTTCCCAAGCTTCGGGAGTTTGCTGGAAGTGAACAAGCCATTGATTGGCGGCGACTCTGTTGGAAGATAAGGGATCGTGATTCAAGACGTGGATTGCTTCGGCTACTTTCCTCTGTAAATCCTCCATTCCTACTCTAAATCTTGTTCATCCCCCACTCTCTTCTTCCCCACTCTGTTTTTACCTTTTTTTTGTTTTTGTTCAACTAATTTTTTAATGCTATTTAATTCTTTTTTTTTTCTCAGTATTCGGATTCGATTCGATAATCCAGTTAAATTAATTAAGAGATAAAAATAAAATTGGGCTAATCTCTTACGTTAATGGCCCAATAAGTTAAAATGATGCCCAATCAGTGCAAGACCAAGCTTAAAACCTTGAGACTGCGTGCCGTTTTTTGGTTTGCGTCAGGCACATAAGCTCCAACAAAATTATACTTTACTGATAATAATACTTAAAATTAAAATTATACAACAAATATATTAACTATTTTAGATATTTATTGATAGAAATTTTGTTATAGATACTAAATATTCAAATAACATTGTAACATTGTTATTTTCTACAAACAAATAACTAATTTGCACTATATATATCGAATATTTTTGGGATTTTGGTTATTTTTAGATGAGTTTGAGTAGTTTAGATATAAAATATCCGAATAAAATCGAGTATTTTGGTTATTTCGGTTAAAACCCGAACCCACCCGAAACTGGGAAGATTCAACTCGAATTCGACCCGTTTTTTTGTAATACCCAAATGGGACCATTTTTTAAAATCCAAAGAAACCGATTCGAATGGCTCGTATTCATATCTGAAAGGATATCCGAACGCCCAAGCCTAATTGAAATGTTTTATTATGTTTCCCACTTGCTTGATTGCTTTGCACGTAGCAAGATCAGCGCATGGAGTCCACGAAACAAACATCTAAATGGCAATCAGTTCAGATAACAAAAATAAAATAAACTTTTCGAATATTTCTATAAACTTTTCGAATATTTCTCCCCGTGCTGTGTTATATATTAATTGTTTAGCCTACCTAGTCATGCGACGATATATCAGATACGTCACCTTTTGTTTTGATTCTATATGACACTATACAACACTGAACAGACATATACACATAATATAATTTACTGTACAAACACTAAGTCAATGGTCTAACTGGTGTAACGCTGTCTTTTACCAATGTCCAAAATCTCTTACAAATCAAAATCAATAAGACAGAGAAAATCTTGTAGTAGTGTCTATATAATTATTGATATATAAGATCGCAAGATTCTCTATCTTCTCCCTTACCTCTTAGGATTATCTTTCTCTCTATCTTTCTTGGTCGGAGAGAATGGAGAAAGACGATAACAGCTTCATGGATCCGTTTCTGACCTCGACGGAGGAACTTGACCGGGCAACTCAGAAAGCATTGATGAATTATCTAGGAGTCGGAAGCAGAGCATCTTCTCTTGTCTCCTTCTCCTCTATCCCCGTTGATATCCCGCCCATCTCCAGCGTCAGAGACTTCACGAGAGAGTTTAGAATTGAGTCTAAGAAGCTATGGAAGCTAGCGGGTCCGGCCATTTTCACGTCGATGGCTCAGTTCTCTCTTGGAGCCATCACTCAGGTTTTCGCCGGACATGTTAGCACCGTCGCCCTAGCTGCCGTCTCCATTGAGAACTCTGTCATCGCCGGTTTCTCCTTCGGTATCATGGTATGCATGTAATTCTTTTGCTTATTTCTAAAAAAACTAGTTATTATATATTAAGTACGTTTGATCTGTTTTTGATTAGCATAGATATATAATTTGATTCATTATGTATATATTTTGCAAATTAACCAATTTCAATTTTTTTAGTACGCCAAGTGTGTGAATCTACATAATACAATCAGTTTGAGTAGTAGGTGTACTTAAAAACAAGTTGATGTGTTATTTTGTATTGTCAATATCAGTAGACTTTTAGTACAAGTTGATGAGTAGTAGATTTTTAATATTTAAGAGCAAAAAATATATTTACTATTAGGTAAAGTTTCATTCAAAAATTGTAATAGTCGTAGTACAGTTAAGCTGTATTTTAATTGAAATTGTAAAAATGAAGCCGTTAAGCATAGACTATATTTTGCAAGTTAACCAAAATTCATACTAGTGTTCCAAAAAAAAAACAAAATTCAAATTTGTTTTATAATCTAGATTAGTTTTATAAAATTTTACGATGACAAATGTGTGCCTACACTTTAAACAAGTTAATGTGTTATTTTCGTATTGGTTAAGGTTTTATCAGTAGTAGTAAGTCACAAAAATTGACTTACGTCATATTAATCTATGTATGGTGCAATTACGAATGTGACTAGCTTGGAATGGGAAGCGCGTTGGAAACGCTATGCGGACAAGCGTTTGGAGCGGGCAAAGTATCAATGCTCGGCGTTTACTTACAACGTTCATGGGTGATTCTAACCGTAACCGCTCTCATCCTTTCTCTACTCTACATATTTGCCGCTCCAATCCTAACCTTCATTGGCCAAACCGCTGCCATCTCAGCCATGGCTGGAGTTTTCTCCATCTACATGATCCCACAAATCTTTGCCTACGCCATAAATTTCCCAACCGCAAAGTTTTTGCAGTCGCAAAGCAAGATCATGGTCATGGCAGCAATCTCTGGCGTGGCTCTTGTGATCCACACGTTTCTCACGTGGCTAGTCATGTCTAAGTTCCATTGGGGACTTCCCGGTTTAGCTTTTGTGCTTAACACGTCGTGGTGGTTCATCGTTGTGGCACAAGTTGTGTATATTTTTAGTGGTACTTGTGGAGAAGCTTGGTCTGGATTCACGTGGGAGGCTTTTCACAATTTGTGGGGTTTTGTCAAATTGTCTTTGGCTTCTGCTGTTATGCTTTGGTGAGTTTTAAACCGGTTAGTTTGGTCCAACTTGGTTCAACTTATTATTTAACATTTTAAAGATTTTTTTTTTTTCCTTTTAGTTTGGAGGTTTGGTATTTCATGGCACTCGTATTGTTTGCTGGATATTTGAAGAATGCTGAAGTCTCCGTAGCTGCACTCTCCATATGGTAAAAAATTAATAAACACTTCTCTTACAGTAAATAATTTCTTCATGACATTATTACCTGATTCATTTGTCTATCCATTTATTTAAACGATTCCAAAGATTCTCTAAATATGAGCAGAGCCAACGTGCTTAGTAGTCTATTTGTTTTGACTTTTGTGGCCAGTATAGTTTAATACTCGATTTGAACCCTTGAATATGTCGCATTCCTAATCTAAATTTGCTGGACTGCATTGAGTTAAACAAAAATCTAATCATAATTAACTTATAATATTACTAAGAACTACAATTATGATAAGAAACTTGGAAATTTAAGTATTTTACCATTTTCATTACTATATCTTAATGTCTTATCTAACTATATGTTTACCGTCCGTATATAAAATGAAGCATGAACATTTTGGGATGGGCTGCGATGGTTTCAGTTGGGATAAACGCAGCAGTAAGGTAAATTACCCACGTGTGTGAAAACTAACTCTTTGCAACTTCAACACATCTCATAAGTGCCAAGCTAAGAAAATACGTTCTTGTTTTGTTTTGGCAGTGTGAGAGTGTCAAATGAGTTAGGAGCTAGCCATCCAAGAGCGGCCAAGTTCTCTCTAATTGTGGCCGTGATATTATCGACAGTTATGGGAATGGCTATAGCCGCGGTCCTACTCATCTTCCAAGACCAGTACCCGGTTTTGTTTGTGGAAGATGAGGTTGTTAGGAATGTGGCTAGAGAACTCACACCAATGCTTGCCTTCTGCATTGTCATCAACAATGTTCAACCTGTCTTATCTGGTAATTCTCATAAAAATTATCATCATATTTTATAGATTATTAATACTTGTTTTTTGGATTCTAATACTATGCAAGCGTACATAAACTTAACTCAATACAAAATGGATACAAGTGAAATGGTTTATGATTTTGTATGGATTTTAATTTTATATATAGGACGTGACATTATGGTAAATTAAACTTGGTTATGCAGGAGTGGCTGTGGGAGCTGGATGGCAAGCTGTTGTTGCGTATGTGAACATAGCTTGCTACTACTTGTTTGGAGTCCCATTTGGTCTATTGTTGGGATTTAAGCTTGAATATGGAGTAGTGGTAATGCAATTTCACATCCTTTTTTTTTTTAAAAAAACAATAATTATAAATGGGAAGAAATATTCTTTTATTTTATGGAAACATATAATGGTCAGGGAATCTGGTGGGGGATGATGACGGGAACATTTGTCCAATCTTTAGTTTTGACTTGGATGATCTGCAAAACCAATTGGGACAAAGAGGTGAAGAACCAAAACACTTAGTAGAATTAGTAGACTACCCAATGAATATTTGTTCTAATCCGTTGAGTGATATGTTTGTAGGCTGAAATGGCAGAAGAGAGGATAAGAGAATGGGGAGGAGTAGAAGAGAAAGAGAATCTTTTGAACTAACAAGAGTCTCACTTCAAGACATTTTTGTTTCCGAACCAAAAGGCATTTTG
>CAKOAT010552931.1:192436-302044 GCA_932364175.1 Eruca vesicaria subsp. sativa
TTTGAGGATTTAGGTCCAAAAAGTGACCAAATTGACAAAAAAAAAAAAAAAAAAAAAAACATTTTGATTTTGAAAATCGGATATTTATAAAAAGAGATATCAAAGCACGTGAAATACTAATCTCAAGGAACCTGGTACATAAGTTGATGAGTATATTAAAACATCCCCAGGCTCGATCGACCATTAGTAGAATTGAGAGTGTGATCGTCTTTGAGTTCGCATGTGATAACCCTAGGACTATTACGAGGAGTAATCTCATAGTCTTAGCAAGAAATGATTCACTAAAGACATACACGAACCCCTAAACGAAGTATCTAACTTTCAAAGAAAAGCAACTAAGAGTGGTCCATGATCTATATCAGATATCTCCACAAAAGATATTTGAACATTGATAAGCGTTTTCACAACCAAAACAACCAATCTATATATCAAGACCGGTAACATAATGAGAAAACCAATTTACATGATAATTTAGTGGTCCCGCAATTATGTAACAAAAAACGATAATGCCGACCAACTTACACATAAATATACGATTTCTAAAAAAATTAACAATAACCTAAGCAGTGAGACAACAGCACCACCAGCTTCATTAATCTTCTTATCAGCTATCTTCGACACAAGCTTAGCTTGACGAAAACAGGTTGATAATCAGGACAAAACCATTGATTATCACCATTGGACATTAAGAAAATATTATTATTAGGGACTAAGGTCCCACATCAGTTGTTGAAAGGGATCTCTATCAATATATAAGAAATAAGATAGATGAGTCACTCCACTTATTACCAATTGGTTTTTAAGTTGGAAGCCCATCTAGCTTTATAATATCTAGCTTTACAATTATAGCTCCAAATTAAGTTTGCAGCTTGCATCAAAGAAGAAAAAAAGGAGTTGAAACAACTAAATTGATTGGAATTATTTATAGTTTGATAAAGTCATAAAACTTTCAAATTTACTCAGAGAAAATTATATCCTTAAATTAAAACTTACATTACTCAGAATAATGAATGAATAAGAATTCCAAATTTCATAAACAAATTATAATACTAAAGCGGCCCAACCTTTTCTATTATATATAAAGGCCGGCCCAGTTATATAAAAAACAATTAAAAATAAAAAAATCATAATCCAAATGTGACAGTCACTTACATAAGACTTTGACTTTTAGATCTCAAAAACATTACAGATTTATTCATATTTGTCCACAAAAGTCTCAATCTTCTTTATAAACATAGATACCATATTGAGTTTTGAGATCATCTTTAATCTCTCCTTCTGGTTTAAGGTTTTGAATATAAACACCACTCTCTCTCTCTCTACATTGTGTAATCAAACAAGATGGATCACAATCTCGAGATCTTCCCTTTACTCTCCTACATAATCCACCACTCCGACCCCGCCTCCCACGCGCCACCCTCTCTCTCAACCCAACAATCCCTAGCCAATCGTTACCCTCTCCTCACAAACCCCCACGTCATCTCCACCCTAATCGAATCAATCCCAAACACCATCACTCAAACCCTCCACGTCCTCGCCTCTCTCGGTCCCCGCCCCGATCCTTCGTCCGTCGCCTCCGCACGTGCCAAGATCGCCCAGATCCGGGAGACGGACTCCGAGGATGCTGTTAAAGACGAGCAGATCTACGCGACGGTTGTGAAGTTGGAGGAAGTTCATGAGGGTTACGAGAAGCAGTTGAGAGGTTTGGAGGAGAAGCTGTGTGAGGTTTATGAGTCTGCGGTTGAGTCGTTGTACGGTGGTGATGAGGTGGACGAGGAGTTTGTTGAGATTCTTGAGATGGGTGAAGATGAGAGGATCGATCTCTCTGATCGTAAGCTTAAGGTTTTTCCTGAAGCTTTGAGCGAAAACGTCTCTTTGGTTTCGTTGAATCTCTCTCGCAATGATCTCACGGTAAAACCACGGAGCTTTTGATTGATACTGTTAAAATTGGTTTAAATCGATTCGGTTAATATTAGTTTAAATTTAGATCGGTTAAGGTTGATATTAAATTAAATTTAGATCGGTTGAAATTAGTTTAAATCGATTCGGTTAAAGTTAGTTTAAATTTTGGATCGGTTAAATTTGGTTTCAATCTATTCAGTTAAAGTTTTAATTTTGATCGGTTAAAATTGGTTTAAATCGATCTAAATCGGTTAAAATTTGTTCAAATCGATCTAAATTGGTTAAATCGATTCTAAGTCGGTTAAAATTAGTTTAAATCGGTTAACATTGGTTTAAATCGATCTTTGGTCTAGATTGAGTAGTTTTGTTCTGTAAAGCACGAAACTTTAGGTTTTGGATATGCTTTATGAGTCTTGGTGGTTTATTGTGAACGATGAGCTAAGGCATGACGAGATCTTGTTTACTTTTTTTTTTGTTTTGCAGTTACTACCTGAAACAATCTCAGGGTTTGAGAAGCTAGAGGAGCTTGATGTGTCTTCAAACCTTCTCAAGTCTCTTCCAGACTCTTTCGGACTGTTACTTAACCTGAGGGTTTTAAATGTATCTGGCAACAAGCTAACTTATCTCCCTGAGAGCATAACTCAGTGCAGGTTTTGTGATTATACATTGTTCATGTTTTGTTTCATTTAGTCTCATATGCTGAAGAGAGTTTTTTTTTTTGTGTGGATTAGGTCACTAGTGGAGTTAGATGCGAGTTTCAACAACTTGGCTTGTTTACCTGCAAACATCGGATACGGGTTACTCAACCTCGAAAGGCTATCAATCCAGCTGAACAAGATCCGTTACTTCCCTAACTCCATATGCGAGATGCGGTCTCTAAAGTATCTAGATGCGCACATGAACGAGATCCACGGCCTTCCGGTAGCTATAGGGAGGCTCACGAGCCTCGAAGTCTTGAACGTGAGCGGCAACTTCAGTGACTTGACTGAATTACCTGACACCATCTCTGATTTAGCTGACCTCAAGGAGCTAGATGTCAGCAACAACCAGATCAGAGTCTTGCCAGACTCGTTTTTCAGGTTGGAGAAGCTGGAGAAAGTGAACTTGGACGGTAACCCGTTGGAGTTCCCTCCACAGGAGATGATTAACCAAGGGGCTGAAGGTGTTAGAGAGTATATGAGGAAGAGATGGGAAGATATGGTTGAGGAAGAGCAAGTGAGGAGTGTGATTGAAGCTGAGAAGCAACAAGGAGGAGTAACGGGTTGGCTTTCATGGGGAAGCTCCATTGTTAGTAATCTGCTTTCTGGAGATACTCAGAGTGGTGGAGCTAATAAGTCTAAAGACTCGTATATGAATCAACTGCTCTAAAATTTTGTTTTGTTTGTGTGCTTTTGAGGGTCTTTGATAACTCTTTTCTGGTTTTACTTTTTGACTTTGTTGTAGAAAGAGTTCATACTTTAAAGTGAAGACAGTATACTTTCATATTACCTTTCAAGTTGGCTTTGTGATGAAGATATTATACGTAGCCTCCACTAACTGAGTCACGGGATCTTACACTCTGGTGAATGAATGATATTTGAGCCAAAATAAGACTGCCACTCTTGGGGCTTATATGCCGAAGGATGGACATAAATATTATCATTTTTAGTTTTAGCCTTTGCACATTGAAACAAAGAGACTCCATGGCCCAATGGATAAGGCGCTGGTCTACGAAACCAGAGACTCTGGGTTCGATCCCCAGTGGAGTCGTATCTTTTTTTTGACTAAAGTGGCTACAATTACAAATCTGCAGGCAAATAACCCAGATGAAAAGCTGCATACAACGGGACGGGATCAGTTATTAATGAGGGTAATGTTTTTTAGTTCATCACTTTTTCTTTGGAGATGAAAAGAAGAACAACATTGTGTACATCTTTCCTTCACCATCCTCAAATCTAACAAGCTGAATGAGTAGAGAGTTTTTTTACCAAAAAGAGTTAAATCCCAAGTCAACCAACATAGAAAGGTACAAACGTCAATCACAACTGAAGCAGCATTGAACTGAGAACAGAAGCCTGTCTCCAAAAATTCTTAAGACACAATAATTGTCACAAAATCATGTGGATAAACGAGCAAAAGACAAAACAAGTACAATTAAAAAGGAAGAAGAAACCATTAGGCTTCGATGAATCAACACAAAAACATAAACTAGTCCCCAAAAAATTAGGTTTCAATTCAAAGGAGATGAATTTTTCTTTCATTATTAGTTATTATTATTATTGAAGCTTCTTCAAAATCTGGGAACCAAACTCCAAAATCTCATTCCACACATTCATTCTTCGTTTCCTTCTTTTTACCATCCATCTCTGGACGATGATGACCTGTGGAAAACCCTAACATGTCAGTTTAGTCGCATCCAATAGTCAGCATGATCAGCATCATTTCCAAGTTTCAAGACTTCTACATGATCATCTTTTAGATTCTTATCAAGTATATTACAAGTCCGTTCTTTTGTTAAAACACTAACCTGTCAACGTTCCTGTTGCTGAAGAATCCACGTTCCTTGCTTCCTTGGAAGTTTCTTCTATCATCTACTGGTCTTGACCTATAATCACCTGTGCCTCGTGATCTAGGTCTTTCCATTGATTCCACACTCCTAGCATCGTCAATCGATCCACCCCGAGAATGTGGTCGTTCAGAGTAGTTACCTGTTCTGCCTGCACCAGATCCAGGCCTCTCAGCTGCTCTTGGCCTGAACCTGATTTTGTCGTCCAGCTCACGGATCAGTGAGTCCAGCTCTTTTTCTTTCTCGCTTATCAGATCAGGTACATTACTGTTGGATTCTTGCTGAGATTCCTTGCTATCAGCTGTGATGGTTGCTTCCTTCTCAAGTTTCTTCCGTAGTTCTTCGATCTCTTCCTTCAATAGTCTCTCTCCTTCTGTTTCAGGCCTGCAACAAATTTGTTTCACAAGACAGAGATTTAAAGTGATTCCAATAGCTAATTAGCAGATGATCTAGAAAGTCATCAACATAATCACAGAGAAGTTATTCGTGTACTAATACAAAGTCGTATCATAGAGTTCAAAGTATAAATTTCAGCTAAAGTACACACGTAACTCGGACGACTTAGATGTGAGCAAGAGTTATCTTATAAGTTGACTATGCAATTTCATTTAATACCAAGAGATGCTGTATCAAAAGAACAAACACCATACAAATGAGCTCTACTGAAATGGTACAAACGTTTAGATAAGAGCCTATCTTGTGCCTAAGCATGCTTAAAAGAGCATACATGAAGTCATGAACACATGTCATCCAAAGAAAGCCATGAATACACTATTAAATTAGGTAAGTCATTCAATTAGTTTCCATTTCTGAAGCTAAAACACTAAAGCAGATCTGGCAAAACTATCTGAGGTTTTTAGTTTAACTACATTTTCCCATCCTCTATTTAGTTCACTAGTTAACAACTTAACATCACTTAAAATAAAATAAAACTCGAAACAGATCCACATATCTCAGATAATATACAGATGAATAAAGAGAGAGACCTGTCAACCCTGCGATGCTCGAGTTCAGAATCCATCTTACGCCAATCTTTTCCTTGTTCCTCCAACAACACTTCCCTAGGTTTTGCATCACCAAAAGGATTCACCTTTGGTTTAGGCTTCACCACATTCTCCAACGCTAAGCTCTCAGACCTATTGGACTGAGCACTTGATGGCCTACTCGACTGTTCGCTCGATGGTCTGCTCGTTTGAGAACTCCCCTTCTTAGCCTCAATCTCCGAGTCAATTTTCTTCCAGTCCAATCCTTTCTCCGCAAGAACTTGCTCTCTCGGCCTTGCTGCTCCAAATGGACTCGCCTTACTCGTCTTCACACCAGTTTCAGTTTCAGCTTCAACAACAACCTTACGTGGCTCAAGAACAAGACGACGACGCTCCTCCTGAACACCACCGGAAGAAACTCCAGAATCACGGTGACCTGACCCAAATGTAGATGATTTTGCAAATGACGCTTGGCTTTTACCTGCTCCCCAGTTACCATCCTCATCAGCTTTGGATATTCCACCTCCATAACTGCCTCCTCCACCACCACCACCACCACCACCACCATCACCTCCATAACTACCACCACCACTACCTCCATATCTGCCTCCACCATCACCTCCATAACTATTACCACCACTACCTCCATACCTGCCTCCACTATCACCTCCATACCTGCCTCCACCATCACCTCCATACCTGCCTCCACCATCACCTCCATACCTGCCTCCTCCTCCGTAACTGCCACTACCACCTCCATAACTGCCACCACCACCACCTCCACCACCAAAACTACCACCACCGCCACCACCACCACCACCACCGTAACGACCTTGCCTTCCCTGATCAAACACAGGGAGAGACTTCTTCCCTTTCCCCCAATCATCAACCTCATCAGCCCTAGACAGCTGAGGGAAATCAGAAACCCTAGAACCTCCTCTCTGATCATCATCAAACCCACCATAACCTCTCCTCCCACCACCATTAGAATCATCTCGATCTCTCAACCCACCTCCAGGACCCGACCTCCCACCGTAAGAAGAGAAGCCGCCACCGATTCCACCACGCTGCATTTCGTCCTCAGAGCGTTGCCTTGGACCAGTAGGAAGCTGAATCATCTGCTCCCTCGTCAATCCTCCACCACCACCAGAAGCAGGACCCTTGGTGAACTCCGATAAAGTCATCTTCTTTTTCTTCTTAGACTTGGTGGTTGTCACAGCCTCCTTCAAGCTTGGGAAGCTCTGCGCATCCGCCGTTGCTTGCTCCTCATCCGCACGCTCCGCCTCATCGGCCCATGCCCCGATTCCACCCCATGGCTTCGACATCTCCCAGAAATCGAAACTTTTCCCAGATCTGAAAACCGGGTTTTTCGATTAGAGTAACTCGGAGCTCCGAGTTAGAAACCGAATCAATCTCAGATTCTCACTTTTGCTAAAAAAAGAGGAAATTTTTTGAGAGGAAAATTTAATTAAAAATTGGATTTTTATTCCTTCTGTTTTGTTTTGTAGGTTCTCCGGATCGGAGAAAGAGCAATGGACGGAGAAAGATAACCAACGCGCTGGATAGGATGGTGTAATATACGAACCAATCAGTGATGAGAAAAGTAATGGCTTGAACGTTGTGGTCCACGCGACGTGTTAGCAAGGCGACGGTTGACTTTAAGAGGAAACGAGTCATTGTTTATTTAAGACGATCATTTTATGGTGACATCTTTTATGTGCTCATATGATTCAAAGTTGTAATAAAAAAATATACAAATAAACAACATATTTTATTTTATTTTGTCAAACCTCAAACTGTCAAACACAATAAACGAATTTTTCACAGCAAACTTCTCTTAAGACTTTCACAACTAGTTAATCCCAAAGTTCAACCATGGAGATTTATCTTCTATAAAAGACTGCACAACCAAACTAATTCTAATTGATGTCTGAACAATGGAGACTTATCTTCTATAAATGACTGCACAACCAAACTAATTCTAATTGATGTCTGAACAGATCATAGCAACACATTGCAGATCTCTCATCACCTGAAATTTGAATAAGTGGAAAAAGTGGTACTGTTTATCAAGCTTGAGCATTTGTCAATACACATATGCTCAACTGAAGATGACAAACATTATACACTGAAAATGAACCAATGCCAAGACGATAACAAGGAGAGGACATCATCTGTTTAGACGTAAGCAAACAAACTTAATTTTCTACTAATTAATCCCAAGTACCTCAGAAATTACTAACCGGGATTTTGTCTCTTGCAGATAAGATCCAAACATTCTAAGAAGACCTGTTAGCATATGCACATCTCTCTTCCGACAAGGTTCACCAGCTTCTTCCAAGAAGATTTATTTCAATCCAAACGATGATGATTTGTCTCGAGAAGGACCAGACAGCATATCTAGAAAGTTTTTCTTTTAAAGCTGATGAGAAACATCTGCAAAATAAGATCAGTGGAGACCGATACTCATTACTTGACCGAACGAGAGAATTTGGAGTTCTTGGAGCATTCTCTCTACATGTTCAGATTCTAAGAAAGTGAGTAAAACAACAAATGTGCCGTATATATCCTCATCCTTTTGTTATGTTTCAAGTCAACCCAAGGGAAGGACATTTAGAACAGATCATGTAAGGTTCGTTTTAGTGCAGAGACATGTAACGAAAAATACAATTTCCAAAGCAAACTAGAGAGATGACATATTTGTCCATAACCTAAAAAAATGCAAAAAGTATACAGATGAACACAGTGAGAAAAGAAAAGATGCAGTTTAAATAAAGAAGAGTCTGCTTAAAGAAGGTGCGGCTTAGAGAAGATTCTCAAACTTTTGGAAATTCTTACAAGGAGTCATTGATGTTTGCAAGTTTGGCTCAGTTGTGGTTAATATCTTGACCAATTTCCCAAACTTTTCCTAAGCCAACAAACATTTCGTAAAGTATAAAAGTCAAGAGCAAAGCAATGCCTATGTTGCAGTTTAATTATATCTCTGACAAAACCAGAGAACCCACACTGACCCTTGAGATACTACTTGTACTTTTATACAACAAAAAAAAGCTGGTTTCAACTAATAAACCCAATTAACTCGTAAACACTAACCAGCACTGTCTCGTAGTTAGATGAGGCCTTCAAGAAAGCATATCCAAAAAGCTTTTGTCCAATCTACCATCGGATAACATATCCATAACCATCTTTATGGTGGAAACATCTGCTGAGAATCTACAACTCTTCATTTCTTCAATAAGTTTAGCTGATGTGGTTAAGTCGCCATCTCGTAGATGTGCCCTGATAAGAGTGTTGTATGTACCGCTAGTTGGCGCAATCCCATCCTCTTCCATCTTTCTAAACAACATATCTGCTTCAGACAGTGAGCTTTTCTTACATAGTCCACCAATCATTATAGTGTACGTTATGACATCTGGCTTTGCTCCTTTGATAGGGAGGCTACAGAATAGATTCCATGCTTCATCGATCTTACTTCCATTGCACATCCCGTGAATGATGATATTATAGATACCAATACCATGATCCAATTTACTCTTCTGAATTTTTTCAAGTATTTCCAATGCCTCTTCTAGTTCTCCATTGTTACACAACCCATCCAGCAAAATACCGTAAGTCACAACACTGGGTGGCACACCAATAGAGACCATCTCTTGGAAGAGTTCTTTGGCCACATTAAGTTTTCCTAACTGACAAAACCCTTGGATGAGAGTGTTATAAGTGACTGTATCGGCAACCACTCCACTCATTGACATTTTGCGGAAAAGTCTCATACCTTCATCAACCTGTTTAGCCTTGCAATATCCATTTATAATGATATTAAACGTCATGATATCAGGATCGCATCCCTTGCTTACCATCAGATCCAGCATCTGGTTGGCTTCATCTAAGCGGTTATCCATGCAAAAACCATATATCAAAGAACTATATGTAATGGTATTAGGATCTATGCCTCTTGTGATCATCTCATTGTACAATTCTTTAGCTTCAGAAAACTTTCCCTCTTTCACAAAACTATCAATCAAAGCACTGAAAGTGATGACGTTAGGGGTGATTCCCCTTGTAATCATATCCCTCAGAAACTGCGCACCTTCATTCCATCTGCCAACATTACAGAAGCCTCCAATGAGAGAGGTGTAGGTAAATACATTTGCTATGATCCCTTTGGTTTCCATTTCATTGAAAAGCCTGAGTGCATCGTCTAGGCTGCCATCTTTACAAAGACTATCGATTATTGTAGTGTATGTGACTACTTGAGGCTTGACCTTTCTATGTTCCATCTTTCTGAGCAGATCCAAGGCCGAGGCAGTGTTACCTGACTTACACATTCTGTTCAAAATCGGACCATAGGTAACTGCGTCGGTTTGACATCCCTTTTCCACCATTCGATCAATCAAAGCCATTGCTTCAGAGAGTCTATGTTGGAGACAAAGCCCATTGACAATAGTGTTAAGTATAATAAGATTTGGTATAACCTTCATTTCCACCATACGATCAACTAACTCCACAGCTTCAGAAACTAGACCCTTGAGACATAAACCATTAATCAAAGTTGAGAATGTGACTGTGTCGGGCTCATACCCAAGCTTCAATATCTTTCCAAACACAGAAAAAGCAAAACCGAGTTTACGACGACGGCACAAGCAATTGATGACAATGCTCAGAGTGTAGTTGTCATGTGCAATCCCTTGAAGTTCCATTTGCCTGCAGAGATCCAACACAAGATCATACTGTTTCGTTCTAGCCACTGCACTAAACAATCTACTGAAATCAATGACCGTAGGAAGAGGACGAGACATAATCATAGACTGAAACAGAGCAACAGCATCATCTTTCTTGATATCGACGAGTCCACTTTTCAGTTTCTCTCTGTAAGAAGAGAGATGTCTATCGCTGCTTCTGCTGACACCATCAGAGAAGCCTCTTTCGCAGAAAAACTCGTATGTGATTTGGAAGAAAGCATTTCTCAGTGTACCTCTCTGAAGTGAACGGGGAAGAACCAATCTCAAAGGAGTAAGCCGACGCCATCTCTGTGCCCTCATCATCATTATCCCCGCTTCAGATGAATCGTCTTCTTCTAGTTAGGGCACACAAAAAATGGATTCTCTAGTGTGAATGAGTGAGCTCCAGATATTTTGTGGGAGAGAGAACGAAAAAAAGAAGAAGACCGGTTAGGTGACAAGAGAGTTCCGGTTCATTTAAATTTCGTGTCTTGTTTTTTATTTTATTTTATTATGTGTCGTGTCGTTTCTCGTCTTCCCGTTGTTTATGTGATTTTAATTTGTTTTTGTTATGTTGACCAAGTAAAACGATGTCTCTTTTTATTTTTTTTTGTCAAACAAAAGATGTCTCTTCAACGGATTATTACAGTAAATAGAAGAAGTTCAAGACAATATCGCCCACAACTTGTTCGACTGAATGCATCAGCAAGGCTCAGTTGGTATTATTGATTAGAATGCATACAAAGATATTAAATCAACCAAATTATAAGAAAATATTTAACCTTGTAGATGATATTGACACTAGAATTTTTCAAATTCTACTTTATCTATCGATTTATACCTAGCTATTTGGTAGTTCTGAAGAGAGCCACTAGATTTTACTGGGAAGTTAAAAGATCATGTCCAGAAGAGTATAAATAGCTCTACAATCATCAGTCATCCACAGATACCAAGAACCTTCCTTAGAAGAACAAAAGAGCACTCAAAGAACTAAAACTACGTATCATTACTAAGTCAACTCTGGGTTTCACTGAATATCTCCAAATTCAACTCACTTATTCAAACATCAACACAAGGAATCTGGTTCTGATCCTAATAATATTCCCAAATATCAGAAAACACAAAACAAGTTGGTTCAGTGAACCAAAACAAAACATGAGTTACTGACTAGTGAGTGATCCTTTAAACCCACAGATAGCTAGCTCCACAGGTTTCACAGATCAATCAATTGGTCAGAAGAGAATCTTTAAAAAAAAAACAGAAACACGCAAGTTTTTTGGAAACATAGGTTTTCAATGTAAATTAATAGCGGGAGGTGAAGAGGGACAAACCAGCCAAGGAGGAAAAAAGAGCAACCAGAGTCAGAATATTGGTGATTTGTCTCGAAAAGAAGATTTATTTCAACCCAACGATGATGATTTGTCTCGAGAAGGACCAGACAGCATATCTAGAAAGCTTTTGTCCATTTCACCACTCGATAGCATATCCATCACCAACTCTACAGTGGAAGCATCTGCAAGGAACCCACAACTCTTCATTTCTTCTATTAGTTTAGCTGACGTGGCTAAGTCACCACCTCGGAGATGTGATTGGATTAGTGTGTTGTACGTACAATCATTTGGCACAACCCCATCCTCCCCCATCTTTCTAAACAACATGACCGCTTCAGGCAGTGACCCTTTCTTACACAATCCCGAAATCATCACGGTGAATGTCTTAACATTGGGCTTCACTCCTTTGAGAGGGAGGCTACAGAATAGATCCCAAGCATCATCGATCTTACTTGCACTGCACATACCGTGTAAGATGATATTATATATACCAATACCAGGATCAATCTTACACGTGTGCATCTTTTCAAGTATTTCCAATGCCTCTTCTACTTCTCCATTGTCACACAACCCATCCAGCAAAATACCGTAAGTCATAATATCAGGATGAACACCTTCAGAGACCATCTCTTGGAAGAGTTCTTTGACCACATTAAGTTTTCCTAATTGACAAAACCCTTGGATGAGAGTGCTATATGTCACTGTATTGGCAACCACTCCACTCATTGACATTTTGCGGAAAAGTCGCATACCTTCATCAACCTGTTTAGCCTTGCAATATCCATTTATAATGATATTAAACGTCATGATATCAGGATCGCATCCCTTGCTAACCATCAGATCCAGCATCTGGTTGGCTTCATCTAAGCGGTTATCCATGCAATACCCATATGTTAAAGTATTATATGTAATGGTAGTAGGATCTATACCTCTTTTGATCATCTCATTCAACCATTCTTTAGCCTCAGTAAGCTTTCCCTCTTTCACAAAACTATCAATCAATGCATTGAAGGTGACAAGGTTCGGGGTGATTCCCCTTGTAATCATATCCCACAGCAACTCTGCACCGTCATCCCATCTACCAAAACTACAGAAGCCTCCAATGAGAGATGTGTAGGTAAAGACATTTGCTTTGATACCTTTGGTTTCCATTTCATTGAAAAGACTGAGTGCATCGTCTAGGCTCCCATCTTTACAAAGACTATCGATAATCGTAGTGTATGTGACTACATCGAGCTGGATCTTTCTATCTTCCAACTTTCTAAGCAGATCCAAGGCCGAGGAAGTGTTCCCAGACTTACACATTCTATTCAAAATAGGACCATAAGTAACTCCATCAGGTTGGCATCCATTAGCCATCATTCGATCAATCAAAGCCATTGCTTCAGAGAGTCTATCTTGGAGACAAAGTCCATTGACAATAGTGTTAAGTATGATAAGATTTGGAATAACCTTCATTTCCACCATACGATCAACTAATTGCACAGCTGTGGAAACTAGACCCTTGAGACATAAACCATTTATCAAAGTAGAGAATGTGATTGTGTCGGGCTCATATCCAAGTTTCAACATCTTTCCCATCACAGAAAAAGCAAAACCGAGTTTCTGGAGACGGCAGAAGCAGTTGATGACTATACTCAGAGTGTAGATGTTATGTGCAATCCCATTCGACTCCATCTGCTTGCAGAGATCCAACACGAGATCATACAGTTTCGTTTTAGCAATACCACTAAACAGTATACTAAAATCAACGAGTGTAGGGAGAGGACGAGACTCAATCATGGATTGAAACAAAGCAACAGCATCATCCTTCTTGATTCCAACAATTCCACTTCTCAATTTCTCTCTATAAGATAATATTTTTCTTTGGCTGCTGCTGCTGACACCACTAGCAAAGGCTCGTTCGCAGAAGAATTCGTATGGGATTTGGAAGAAAGCATTTCTCAGAGTACCTGTCTCGGTTGAACGGGGACGAACCAATCTCAAAGTAGTAAGCCGACGCCATCTCTGTGTCCTCATCATCATCATTCCCGCTTTAGATGAATCGTTTTCTTCTAGTTAGGGCACACAAAAATGGATTCTCTGAGTGAATTGAGTGAGCTCTAGATATTTTGTGGGAGAGAGAACGTAAAAAAGAAGACCAGTTAGGTGATTTTACTTGTATGTGTCTTGTTTTTTTATTTTACTTGTATGTGTCGTGTCTTGTCGGCTCGTTGTTAATGTGATTTTAATTGTTTTTGTTATGTCGACAAAGTAAAACGATGTCTCTTCAACTGATTATTACAGTAAACAGAAGAAGTTCAGAACAATATCGCCCACAACTTGTTCGATTGAATGCATCAGCAAGGCTCAGTTGGGATTATCGATTAGAATGCATACAAAGATATTAAATCAACCAAATTATAAGAAAGCAGTCAACTTATGATTCAGGTTACAAGCTTTACATGTAAGACCTATCTACGCTTATTCTATATGGTCAAGACTCGAGAGACTCTCTTTACATACCCAACTATACTACTTAAGTTAAAACAATCACAAACCAAGCTGCTTTTTCACTCTTATTCACAACAAACACTTGTGATAACACCGTCCCTTTTTCCTTCCAGCCTCCCGTTGGACGATCACATTTAGCAAATCTGAGAAAACAACATTCAATCACAATTAGAAAATAAATTAACTGTTCACAGCTAACTTCTCTTAGACTTTCACGGCTAATTAACTCCCAAAAGACCAATCATGGAGACAGACAAGTCTTCTATTAAAGACAGCACAACCAACTTATAGTTTTAATGATGTCTGAATTCATCAATATCAAAAGTTATACACTGAAAATGAACCAATGACAAAACAGAAAGAAAGCGATTATAAAGGAGAAGACATCAACATCTGAAGCAAACAAACTTAGTTTTATACTACTAAAGCCCAAGTACCTCAGAAATTAACTCGAACTTTGTCTCTTGCAGATAAGATCCAAACATTGTAAGAAACCTATTAGCAATTAGCATATATGTATATCTCTCTTCCGACAAGGCTCAGCAGCGTCAAGAAGATTTATTTCAATCCAACGATGATGATTTGTCTCCAAAAGGACCAGAAAGCATATTTAGAAAGCTTTTGTCCAATTCAACACTCGATAGCATATCCATAACTATCTTTATGGTGGAAGCAACTGAAGAGAACCCACAACTCTTCATTTCTTCTATAAGTTTAGCAGAGAGCAGCAAGACTGCAATTTGCAACCGGCGCCCGCAAAAGAAAAAATATACGGTTAATCAGGAACACAAGAGAGTCAAGGAACAATGTGTAGGTTATTTCTTAAGTTAACAAATAACAACAAGATGAATACACTAACAGAAGATTTGAGTTCTTTAAGCCAATCATTACTAGAACATAGCAGAAGTTGTAAATGATATTGACACTAGAATTTCAAAAAAAATTTCTACCTTATCTATAGTTTAATACCTAAAAACCTAGCTGTCAGGCAGTTCTAAAGAGAGCCACTAGATTCATTGGGACGTGAAAGATCATGTCCAAAGACACGCAAGTTTTCAGGAAACATAGATTCTAAATGTAAATTAATGGCAGGAGTGAAGAACCAGCCACGGAGGAAAAAGAAGCAAACCAGAATCAGAATCTTGGTGATATGGCTCGAAAAGAAGATTTATTTTAATCCAACGATGATGATTTGTCTCGAGAAGGACCAGACAGCATATCTAGAAAGCTTTTGTCCATTTCACCACTCGATAGCATATCCATAACTATCTTTACGGTGGAAGCATCTGAAGAGAACCCACAACTCTTCATTTCTTCAATAAGTTTAGCTGATGTAGCTAGGTCACCACCTCGGAGATGTGCTCGGATTAGTGTGTTGTACGTACAATCATTTGGCTCATACCCATCTCCCTTCATTTTTCTAAACAATGCGTCCGCTTCAGACAGTGAGCCTTCCCTACATAATCCTGACAACATTATGTTGTATGACCAAATATCACGCTTCACTCCTTTGAGAGAGAGGCTACAGAATAGATCCCAAGCATCATCTACTTTACCAGCATTGCACATCCCGTGAATGATGATACTATATATACCAATATCAAGTTCCATCTTACTCTTGTGCATTTTATCAAGTTTTCCCAAAGCCTCTTCTAGTTCTCCATTGTCACACAATCCATCCAGCAAAATTTTATAGGTTACATTATTAGGATGAGCACCTTGAGAGACCATCTCTTGGAAGAGTTCCTTGGCGACGGTAAGGTTTCCTGACTGAGAAAATCCTTGGATGAGAGTGTTATAAGTGACTGTATCAGCAACCACTCCACTCAAACACATTATGCGGAAAATTCTCAGACCATCATCAACCAGTTTAGCCTTACAATATCCGTTTATAACGATACTAAACGTCACAGTATCAGGATCGCATCCCATGCTAACCATTAGATCCACCATCTGGTTGGCTTCATCTAAGCGATTCTCCATGCAAAATCCATTTATCAGAGAATTATATGTAATGGTATTAGGATCTATGCCTCTTGTGATCATCTCATTGAACCATTCTTTAGCCTCAGTAAACTTTCCCTCTTTCACAAAACTATCTATCAAAGTATTGAAAGTTACGACGTCCGGTGTGATTCCCCTTGTAATCATATCCCTCAGAAACTGTGCACCATCATCCCATCTACCAAAACTACAGAAGCTTCCTATGAGAGAATTGTAGGTAAAGACATCTGCTTTGATCCCTTTGGTCTCCATTACATTGAAAAGGCTGAGTGCATCGTCTAGGCTCCCATCTTTGCAAAGACTGTCAATGATGATATTGTATTTGGCAGCATCGAGCTCTATCTTTCTACATTCCATCTTTCTGAGCAGATCCAAGGCCGAGGAAGTGTTACCTGACTTGCACATTCTGTTCAAAATCGGACCATAGGTAACTGCGTCGGGTTGGCATCCATTTTCCACCATTCGATCTATTATATTAACAGCTTCAGATACTCTATCTTTGATACAAAGCCCATTGACAATAGTGTTGAGTATGATGAGATTTGGAATGACCTTCATACGATCAACTAACTCCACAGCTTCGGAAACTCTACCTTGGAGACATAATCCGTTAATCAAAGTAGAGAATGTGACTGTGTTAGGCTCATAACCAAGTTTCAACATCTTTCCCATAACAGAAAAAGCAAAACCAAGTTTCTGTCGCCTGCAGAAGCAATTGATTGTAATGTTGAGAATGTAGAGATCATACGCCATCCCTTTCAGTTCCATTTGATTGCAGAGACCTAAAACGAGATCATACTGTTTTGTTTTGGCAACTAAACCAAAAAATCTGTTGAAATCTATAACCGTAGGAAGAGGACGGGAATGAATCATAGATTGAAAGAGAGTAACAGCATCATCTCTCTTGATATTGATGAGACCACTTCTCAGTTTCTCTCTATAAGAGAGATTTCCATCGCTGCTGCTGCTGACACCACCAGAAACAGAAAAGCCTCTTTCGCAGAAGAAAGCATTGCTTAGGGTACCGTCTCAGGTGAGCGGGGACGAACCAAGCTCAAAGTTGTAACCCGACTCCGTCTCTGTCTCCTCATCATCATCATCATTATCCCTCCCTCCCTGCTTTAGACGAATCTTCACTTCTTAGGGCACACAAGATGGATTCGATCTTCTGAGTGAGTGAGGAAATTTAGTGGGAGAGAACGAACGGAAAGAAGACCGGTTAGGGAATGATTCCGGTTCAATTTAAATGTATGAGAGTCGGGTCGTTGTTTACGTGATTTTTAATTTATTTCCGTAATGCTGACTATAGTAAAACGATGTCGCTTCGACATATGATAGCTTCAGGCCATTAACGAGCCTCTGTTTTTGTTGTTACCCGATTAAAAGATATCAAAAGGTTTCTTTACCCAAACAAAAACTCAGCAATGCATTCACTGGAGCAATACAAGAAAATGGTTTCTCTTTCTTTCCACTTGAGTTTTGCAAAACATCAGGATGTGACCCTAATTAAAAATTGCTCATATCTCTTTCTGAGATCTTAGATAGTTCATGAGAGGACCCATTCCGCTACCTCTCCGCCATGAGGAACTCCCTTTCTTGTTCCAACCATTGTTGCCTACTTCACACAGCTTTGCTTTTTTCGCACTTAGAGCTTCACTTAGCTCTTCCCAAGGGTTCCCTTTTCCATTCTCTGCAAATTTTTTTACATATTAGCTCCAATTGATATACAATATCGCGTCAAGATTGTTGGATAAGTAACCTTTCACAGTGGTTTGCGAACCGTTGTTGTTTGTGCTCAGCGTTAGATTCGTAGCTGCTTGGTCAGGCTTGGTGGCAGAGACTTCCACCACGTCTGAGCTGCTAGTTTTGACGCTGCGGACATCCAGCAGAGAAGAATATTCAATCTGCAGAAGCAAACGTCTTTCTTATATTAATTAGAACTCTGATGCTTAGCAATCAAACAACAACAAGAATCATGAAGCATACCTCCAAGGATCCGTCTTCTTTATAAAGTGATGTATCAGCTTGCATTGATGAATCATCCTCCTCTTCTGCCTTCTTCTCAATTGGATATTCTTGAACAGGCATCAACGTCACCTTCTTGGAGCCTGGATCATAGTAGCTTATCTTTCCAACCTACCAGAGGAGAGATATGACGTTAATGCCTTTAGGTATTAGGTATTGACAGATCAATTGGCTAAAAAGGAGTGTCAGAAATATTACTCGGAAGGAGGAAACTTCAGGGGTCCAAGATGATGTTAGCTCAATGAGGCGGTACGCAATAATATCTCCTTTCTGAAACATTAACATATCAGTAGTGAGGGGAGAACAAACTATAAACAAGTGTCTAAGGTAAATACTATAAAACAAACCTTTACTGAGCCAGTGTAAGCCACAAGCTGTTCATAGTCTATCTGACCGTTAGCAAGTGTCTCTGCTTCAGCGGGCTGTGTCTGATAAGTATCATCTTCATTCAAATCTGAAGCATATCGTTTGGAAAATCCTGTCTTCTCTGTACCCCATTTTTGGCCTTTCTTCTTCGTCATGTTACCATTCCACAAGAAATTTTCCTATAACATTATCAAGTCAAATGATCATTACAGATTGTAGATCCTTCAAAAGGTTAAGGAAACAAAGATAAGGGTAAAGACATACCGCAGGAGGTTCAGTTTCAGGGGAAGCTTCATCTGTTTCATCTGAAAAGTAAAAGTATAAGAGAAACTGTGAGGAGGAGCCAAAAAAAAAAATGCACGAGAGTTCTGAAGAGAGGAAGATTTATATACCGAGCTGCTTGAAGCGAATGTGGCCTGGTCTAACTTCCACAAGGACCACTTCATCCCCTACGCCATCACCATGTTCATCTGGCTGCTGCTTTTCGAGAGATTCAGAGGGATTTTCCTTGGTTACTTGGTGGTAGTCTATAGTGATAGCTTGCTTTTTGCTGGGTGCTACAACCATCTGCATCTGGTTCTGTAGAAGCTGCAAATTGTGTAACAAGAAAGCAGATATCAGTGTTGTTTAAACGCGTGATAGATACATAAGTATTATCATTTTGAGTTTTGTAGTATATGAAGACAAACCTCTTCCGTCTCTAGTTTTGTCTTTTCTCTCAACCATTGCCGTTTAGCCTTTTTACGCCTAGCGCTTCTGCTAGGTGTCTGAAACAAACACAAGGAAGAGTTAGCTTCACATTCATTGCCGCAAAGAAGGATCAGATAAGAAGCTAATGGAGCATATAAAACAACAAGCAAATCCCTACATTACATACATCAGTGAATTTATGCAATACGAATTCTGTATATACACATTGTCCATTCGTGAATAGAAAGAGATACAAACACAAGACAAACCCTTTTAGTTCATCGAGACAATGATGTAAAACACAAACCTTTTTAGTTTCACCAGACATGTCGCACAATTCGTCAGGCTCTTTGCTCTCTTCTTCGAGCGATGACCTGCATTTTGAAAAGCAATAGAGAAACAATCAGTGAGAAATAATTCATGAGTTTGTAGCGAGTTTTAACAACAAAAAAACAAAACATACACTTTCTTCTTTGACTTGGTCATGGAATTGGCGTTAGCATCATTCTGTTTATCGTTTTCAGCTCTCTGTACATCCAATGTTTTCCTCTTCTTCTTTACAGCATTGCTTTTGTTCACAACATCTGCGTCTTCTCTTTCCATGGCAGTTTCTTCAGTAGTAGCTAACTTACACTTCTTCCTCCTACAAAAATCATCAAAAGTTGAATAACAACAAATACCTGTCAATAGGACTCATTCTGGTCAAGATCCTACTTGGAGCTTGGGCTTGTGCTCGAGCCTTTACGTTTCTTTGAAGTCTTCTTCTCCGGCACAATCTCTTCTTCCTCAGACTCACTTTCATCATCTCCTCCAGTTTCCTCATCACCAAGAAGCATTGCACCAGGAAGAATCTGAGCCCTCTCTTTAACCTCAATCGCAGCACAAACATTCTCCTCACTGTCTTCCTCTAAAATCTCCAACAAAGGTTCCTTCTTCCTCTTAACACTACGAAACAAAAACGAAAACTTTTAATCACTAACATTCAATAAAAGACCGCAAATAAAAATTCATTACAAGACCTAACATGGTGTGAAAACTAACCAAACAATGTCTTTATCCTTTAACACACAGCTCGACTCAAACGGCGGCAAAACGAACCCATCCATCTGAAAATCAAAGATAAAACTTCCCATAAGTGAATGTAAGTGTCGACATTGAACATAAGGGCAGAAAAAAAGAAGCAGACGTACAGATAGAGAGAGGCCATGAGGACAAGCTTCGAAGAGGCTAAATGTGTAGAGGATATGATTAGAGAACTCTGAAACAGTTCGATTATGTTTAGGATTCAGAACAACCCAGCTCCTCTTTAGACCTTGCTTCTTCTGGTACTTGCTTAGAATCCGTTGATCCTCAAACACCAGACGAATCCTCACCGTGTCTTCCGCCATTGTAGACGAGTTTCAGAGAGGAAAAGGATGATCTTTCGCTGGAAGTTTCGACCTTTTTCGGAATCCTTAAACCCTGTCTGTGTTACAAAACGGAAACG
This sequence comes from Eruca vesicaria subsp. sativa, assembly GCA_932364175.1. Taxonomy (NCBI): domain Eukaryota; kingdom Viridiplantae; phylum Streptophyta; class Magnoliopsida; order Brassicales; family Brassicaceae; genus Eruca; species Eruca vesicaria. The sequence goes on from CAKOAT010552931.1 coordinate 212,980, forward strand.
AGAAAGAGAAAGAGAAAGCGAGAAAAGATGAAGACCAACCTAACACTCTAGTTCTCAAAGAGGGTTTTAGATGGAAAACTAATAGGTACATAACGGCCCTTGATAAAAGCCCGTTGACGTAAGCTTCAGATTAAATGTTGAAGCTACGACTCTTAGGGTCCATTACCAGCGGAATTGATAATACCAACTGCAGTTCATACACATTTGTCTTTTTGTTTACTTTAAAAGACACAATATGTTTTTGACACACATTCAATGGAATCTAGAGAAATTGTAGACAACTATGTCCTTAATTCAGCTTCCGTGTTGTTTTATTTAGTTAGAAACAGTAAAGTAGCAACTTGTCTATTTATTAGTTTAGTTAGGAAATTAATTGATGTTTAGATTTCTCGGGTTGTGGAAATAAATTGTAACCACACGATTGGGAGAGAGAATATGGATCCAAGAAATTTTTTTGCTTGACTTTTCTTTTTAAATAAAAGAGCTAATGTTTTTGTGTTGATGGTGGAGGTATCCACGGCCATCACGGCTATCACCTTTGTATCAACCTCCTTATCCATCACTTGTATATCCATAACCACGAAACCTCTACTTCGGTGGTATCCATGGCCACCTACGTTTCCTCCACTCTCACGCCTATCACCACCTCCTCCTTTCAAATAACCACCACCATTGTATCCATCTTCGTATTCATAACATCCACGACCAACTGACCACGATCTCCATTTCGGTAGCTACTGCTATCACGGTCACAACCTCCGTATCCACCATCTCTGTATCCATGACCACCATAACCGTATCCACCATCTTTGTATCCATGACCACCATAATCTCCATTTCCATATCCATTACCTCCGTCCATGACCACCACCGTATCTACTTCCGTATCCATTATCTCCGTCCATGACCATCACTTTATTTACTTCCGTATCCATTACATCCATCCATGACCACCACTGTATCTATTTCCGTATCTATTATCTCCGTCCATGACCACCACTGTATCTACTTCTATATCCATCACCTTCATCCATGGCGAGGGATTTGGAACCGCGATTCATAACTGAGTCAGGAGAGAAGGAGTCGTGTGAGCCCGGATCTGGCGCATATATTGATATATGAAGAGGCGTATGTTGATTGGAGGAGTTTTGAGATCCGATAGGAGAGAGCCATAAGAGGTGAATGTGAGAGAAAAGAGGTGGTGAGTGTCGCGGAGGATGGTGAACCAACGGCGTCGGAAAGAAAGCTTAGTGCTTCGCCAGAGAAAGGGAAGACACCGTAGCAGAGGAAAAAAAGTTTTAACATCACTGAACCTTAAAAGATTTGATTTTCAGTTTGTTTTCTCTTTCTGTATTCTTCTGGGATTCTTGTTCTCTTTGTAGATGATAAAGAACAAATAGAGAGGTGGAGAATAATTGTATTGGAGAAGCAGGTGGAAGATGGTGAACAATTAATGGAAGAAGAACGATGAGATTTGGATTCATAAATTGAAATATATTTGGTAAAGTGCCTTTCTCTATTTAATTTAAATCCAAATTAAAACAAAAACAACTAAACACATAAAAAAGTAACGAGAATGATTTACTCGTTAAGAGGATATTTTAGACATTATGCAAACATAATGTGTGTTGAAATAGAATGTGCTTTATTATGATATTGCAAAGTCAAAATGTGTCCTCCAGAGTAATTTTCTCTTATGCGAAATAAGTGTGAGCATTATACGGAATAAGTATGGTTTTGATACAATAAAAGGCGTGGACTAAAAGTTGATTGATGAAAAAAATATTTTGCGAGTTTAGTAAATACTAATTAAAAAATATAAAATTATCCAGATATTTATTCAACTAAATAGATTTTAATTTTTGGTTTCATTTGTGTTTGGTTTAGATGATGAAACTGATTTTTTAGAAAAATATATTCAATCAAAATAGTTTAATATTTCAATTTATGATTTAGTAATTATTGTTTAAGGTTTAGAATTTAACAGGTATGATTGGGTTTATAAACTTCTATAATATTTTATAAATTATTTATAAACATTAATTTAGTCTTTTTAATTAAATTGGTTTAGTGTCAATGTATTTTATAATTACAAAATTTCTACTTTCTTCCTATCACCCAACTCTATTCTCATCTACACTACACTACTACTACAACTAAAAGTTCAAAACTTTTATTTCAATATTCAGAAGCGATGTAATTAAGTTCTGCCCAAGTACTTAATAGTCCAATAAATAGATGGCCCATTCCGGCCCAGTTAGCTCCTCTGTGGCTTGCCCGGTGCTCAAGAAACGATCTATTCCTTTTTCTCGTCTTCGTTTGTCACTTAACAGCTTCCTTCTTCATCTTCTTCTCCTCGCTTGACCTTTTCTCTCAATTTGATTACTTTTTATCAACAAGGTACGTTTCCGATCCTTAATCGAGCTCTAGCATCGTCAATTTAGCTTGTCAATAACGTTAAAGGTTTAGGGTTTATACATACACACATACACCTCGTGCTAGATCTGATTTGAGGTTTTTGAGAGGAAAGCTCTTTACTTGACTTCTGGGTTTTGTTTATCTCATGCTAGACTAGCTTTCTTCCTTGTATACTGTAGGGTTTTAACAATGAAGCTTGACACTAGCGGGTTCGAGACCTCCATGCCTACAATTGGATTCGGCTCAAGCAACGATATGCTTGATGGGTTTACTACTGTGCCTTCGTTTGATCTTCCCCGCACAACAGATGTGAGTTTTTCTTTTTTTGGTGATTTGATGAAATTGTTTTGGATTCTTAGGAGAGGCAATGTTGGTGATTTGTTTTGGTTGTGTGGGTTTTCCAGTTTGATGGGTTTCAGAAAGAAGCAGTACAGATGGTGAAGCCAGCGAAAGGAACAACCACACTTGCTTTTATCTTCAAAGAAGGTGTCATGGTCGCTGCTGATTCTCGTGCTAGCATGGGAGGATATATCTGTATGCTCTCTTTCATCATCTTTGCTTTATTATACAGAACTTGATGGTGTTTAGCATCTTTTCGTATATTTGACTATGGCAGAACATATATGATGGAGATAAGTTAGCGTCTTGTTGGTTTAGTTTTGAGTTGGATTGTTAAGTAATCTTATTGGCCAATGATTGTTAGACAGTATAGGAAATTAAGCGTTTGTTTTATTGCTACTGATGTTTCTTATGGGGTTTCTGTATTTAGCCTCACAATCTGTGAAGAAGATTATTGAAATCAATCCTTATATGCTTGGTACAATGGCTGGAGGAGCTGCTGACTGCCAATTCTGGCACAGAAATCTTGGAATTAAGGTACTAGTCTATTTTTTTTGTTTGCTTTGTGAACTGATACTTAAAGCTTTGACTTATCTTCATTTCTGTGGCTATCGAAAACCTTGTTGCGTTGTTCAAAACCAAGATACATCTGCCTAATCAAAAGCTTTGATTCTTATCTTCTGTCTGTATTGAGTCTCTTTGAATGCATGCATATTCTGCCCCATGGCCATAGTTAGTGGATTTAGCATCCTTGTTTTGTATTCTAAACATTTATGTAGCAATATACTTCAGACTTTTCTTTGTTATACTCAGAAACCGAATAACAAAATAATTTAAATTGATCAACTATAGTTACTTAGTACTGTTAAGTCGAGGGCAAGAATTGGGGGATGTGATGTTAAATATCGTTGTTATGTTGATTTTCTTCAGTTTACTGCCAATTTTTTCATTTGTTGAGACTATGGCTAATCTCTTGATTATTTTTTTTCTATCCAAGTGCCGTCTACATGAGCTGGCAAACAAGAGGAGAATCTCTGTTTCCGGAGCTTCAAAACTCCTCGCAAACATGCTCTACTCATACCGTGGAATGGGACTTTCTGTCGGCACCATGATTGCTGGATGGGACGAAACTGTCAGTGAAACAAACTTCATATCTTCATTCTTCTTCTTTTTTTTTCTCACCCTAGAGATTCTAACTCCTCCTTGGATATAGGGTCCTGGACTATACTATGTGGACAACGAAGGAGGAAGGCTCAAGGGAGACAGGTTTTCAGTCGGTTCTGGTTCACCATACGCTTACGGTGTACTAGACAGCGGGTAAATCATTACCCCCCAAAACATGTTCATCTCTTTGTCCCTACCATATCCTAATCTTGCTTCTATCATTAGGTACAAATTTGATATGTCAGTTGAAGAAGCTTCTGAGTTAGCAAGGAGATCAATCTACCATGCGACATTCCGTGATGGAGCCAGTGGTGGTGTTGCTAGCGGTTAGTAGTCTCAAATGCGATACCAAACTTTTAAGATACTAAATTTTCGGCTCATATAATAAGATTTGTCTCTTCTCGTGTGATCAGTGTACCACGTTGGTCCTAATGGATGGAAGAAGCTTTCTGGAGATGATGTCGGTGAGCTACACTATCATTACTACCCCGTGCCACCAGCCATTGCGGAACAAGTCATGGAGGAAGCGGCAGCCGAGTAAAACTAATATTCTCTTTTACTTCCAAATAACTCACTATCTTTCTCTAGCTTAAGCTCTGGTATTCACTCTATTAAGATTCTCCGTTTTCCTGCAAACATTGCTTTGTTCAATCAACTTGTGAAACTCTTCACCATGTGATTCAACCTTGAAATTAGGAACACAAGTTGAATATTATTAAAAGAATGTATGGTTAAAAGAAACACCGCCCTACTAGCAACGGAAGCCATGACTGAGTCGTATTTGATGGTAAACAATCAATCAGTGTGTACATAACTCCACTCAAACCAAATATAACAAAAGTCTTAACAGAAATGGTAATGTTTGGACCACAAGTCATTGCTCGGCTAACAGGAGTGTGTCCAAAAATCTAGTAACTTGTACTGCAACTTATAACATATATGGCGTCACAGTGACCTTTCACTCGTATTATAGACAAGACTCTTTACGTAGCTCACCTCTTCAAGAAACAGAGCCAAAACAAAACAAAACAACTCAGGAAACAAAGAACCAAACCGAAAATACTTTTTTTCCTTTTTCTGGTCTGAACCTAAAAATAGATATTGAACATTTACAAAGAACAAAATCTATCACCCTCACATCACTCCTCGTGGAAGGAAGATTCTAGATTGTCAATAATATGGCATAGTTTTTTGTCTTACAAGATTTGTATATTTTAATATTCCAATCAATCAGTGCCATGTTATCCAACTAACCAATCATATCTCATAACAATCTCCAACAGATTAGACTTTGGTCACATTTATGATTCCAAAGAAGATAATCTCCAAATCTAGCAATTTTTGTCACACGGTTTTCAACCACTTGATTTTGTAGACCTAACGTGTCGGCGAGGTCATATATCTAGTAGCCCCATATCGTTATATAATACAAGACTCCTTCGAATTGAACACTCATCTCTCCAAGAAACAAGCTTAGGCAAAAAAAAAAGAAGTTAAAAAATGGAGATCTTGTTCTGTTTCTTCTTAGTTTTGCTTCTTACTCTTGCATCATCAAGCTTTCTTAAAAAGTTCAAAAACTCAAAGTTTAATCTTCCTCCTAGCCCTTCAAGTCTTCCCATCATTGGAAACTTGCATCATCTTTCAGGACTGCCTCACAGATGTTTCCATAACCTCTCACTCAAATACGGACCAGTGATGCTTCTCCGTCTTGGCTTTGTTCCAGTGGTTGTCATCTCATCGAGTGAAGCAGCTGAAGCGGTTCTCAAAACTCACGACCTGGAATGTTGCAGCCGACCAAAGACGCTCGGCACAGGAAAACTCTCTTACGGCTTTAAAGACATCTCATTCTCCCCATACGGTGCTTACTGGCGAGAAATGCGAAAAATCGCGGTTATCGAGCTTTTAAGCCTCAAGAAGGTTCAATCTTTTAGGTATATAAGAGACGAAGAGGTAGGTTACGTGGTGAAGAAGTTATCAGAATCTGCTTTGATACAATCTCCCGTAGATTTAAGCAAAACTTTCTTCTCACTCACCGCAAGCATCATTTGTAGAGTGGCTTTAGGACAGAACTTCCACGTGGACGGCTTTGTTATCGATCAAGAAAGGATTGAAGAGCTTGTTACCGACGCAACGGTAGCCCTCGGGACTTTCACTTTCTCTGACTTCTTCCCTGGTGTGGCTGGAAGATTCTTGGACTTGTTGTTTCAACGAGACAAGAAGATCAACAAAGTCTTTAAAGAGCTTGATACTTTTTACCAGCATGTGATTGATGATCACTTGAAGCCAGAAGGAAGGAAAAATAAGGATATTGTTTCCTTGTTGTTGGATATGATTGAGAAACAGGGAGATGCAGATTCTTTCAAACTTAGTATGGATCATCTCAAAGCAATCGTCATGGTAAAACCTAAAATATTGTCATATTTAACCACTTGATTAGGTTCAAAACTATATTACAGTAAAAACTCTATAAATTAATAATGTTGGGATTTTGAAATTTTATTAATTTATAGAGATATTAATTTATAAAATTTTCCTTATTTAGATTTTTTTTTCTTTCTATTTTTCCATTTTTATTTTTAAAATAAAAAGTATTTGATTTTAGCGTATATACATTATTTATATTTTAGATTTTGACTTTTATATTGTTTATTATCTTATTTAGTGTATATTTTTATGTTTCATAGAATTGTTATGTGATTTTCGATATAATTTAACTAAATATTGTCAAAATATATTGAAATGTTAAAAAAAAAAAAGTTAAAATATTTTTACTGTAAATATAAAATCAACAATATAATGTTAGATTGTAATTATATAAAATTATTTATAGATAGATTATTAATTTATGATTTTAATGGGACTATATATTTACATGGTAGTTTTAAAAATATTATTACCTTATTATTTTATCGATTTGTGTCATATTTTACACCGGCCCAAGTTTGGATCGGTAAAATTTATCAATTTATAGAGATTATTAATTTCGAGTATTAATTTATAGAGGTTCAATTGTATTTGAAGTTTTTATATGTTTGTTAGTTATGTGATTTTTTTCAGGATGTATTTCTTGCGGGGATAGATACAAGCTCTATAACAATGATTTGGGCGATGACAGAACTCATTAGAAACCCTAAAGTGATGAAGAAAGCTCAAGAGAATATTAGAACAACCCTTGGTGCCAACAGGGAAAGAATCACTGAAGAAGATCTAGGCAAAGTTGAATATTTGAATCTTATAATCAAGGAAACATTCAGATTACATCCACCACTTCCGTTTATAGTCCCAAGAGAAACAATGTCACACATCAAGATCAACGGCTACGATATTCCCCCGAAGACACAAATCCAAGTTAATGTATGGACAATAGGACGTGACCCCAAGCTTTGGACCGACCCTGAAGACTTCATCCCTGAACGGTTTGCTAATAGTTCTGTAGATTTTAGAGGACAATTTTGAGTTGTTACCATTTGGTTCTGGTCGAAGGATTTGTCCCGCGATGCCAATGGGAGCTGCTACTGTGGAGTTAGGATTGATGAATTTGTTGTACTTTTTTGATTGGGGATTGCCTGATGGGATGAAAATTGGAGACATTAACATGGAAGAACATGGTAATATCTCCATTGTCAAGAAAGTACCTCTTCAACTTGTACCCCTTCGACGTTATTGATGTGGAGTCTAGAAAAGCTTGATACCATGGAAAGATCAGGAGCAGAAAAGGTACGATTCATCTGATATTGTTGTGTTTATGTAAGGACTTATGTTTGAACGAATACCATATCAAGAAATAATAAAAGGTTATTCGTTTTGTTAAGAAAGTTGCGGTCATACCTTGTTGAGATATGTAATAAGTTAGATAATGTTTGAACAATATATGAGGATGTTACGTATGTCATCCAAGTGGGCTACATGCATGCATGGGAGCAGAATTACTAATGCAGTGCTGCCTTTGCGGTGGTGAGGTGGTACAGCCAGTCAAAAACAACAATTTCTACCGCCAACGAACCACATGAAGACATGAGAGTAATAACAACATGAGTAACAAAATGGAATAGAACAACATCATTCCATGATTTTCTTTTTGTGAAATTTATTCAGTATAGTGACATTTAATTTTTCCACTATAACCATTAGGTTCTGACTAGTATTCTTAGTATTTTTGTGGTGTTTAGTTTATATGAAGGAGAGTTATTTGACGTCATTAGTAAAAAATGGTCGATAAGTCCACCTCTTACAGAGCCAAAATTCAAATTGACTACTTTGTTTTTATCGATTACGTAGCGACTCCGTCACTCATATGCTGAATCAATAATTGCCCTTTATAAAAATATCTCGTGGAAAAACAAATAAATAAGATAATGGAGTAGTTCTTAATCTCTTCAATTAAAATACAAAACTCTGTGAAAGAAACAGCAAAAACAGGACCCCTAACATGTCAATCTTGCTCTGTTTCCTCTGCTTCTTACCTCTTATCTTAATCTTCTTGAAAAATCTCAGACCCTCGAAATGGAATCTTCCTCCGGGCCCACCGAAGCTTCCGATCATCGGAAACTTACACCAACGAGGAGAGTTACACCCCAGGAACCGTAGAAACCTCTCACAGAACTACGGACCAGTAGTACATCTCCGGTTCGGATTCGTCCCCATGGTGGTGATCTCATCAAAAGAAGCAGCAGAGGAAGTGCTCAAGATTCACGATCTCGAGTGTTGTAACCGACCAGAGACTGTCGGGATCAGAATGATCTCTTACAACTCTAAAGACATAGGGTTTGCGCCTTACGGTGAGGAGTGGAGAGTCATGAGAAAGCTCTCGGTGGTGGAGCTCTTCAGTGCGAAAAAGATTCAGTCCTTTAGGTATGTTAGAGAGGAAGAGAATGACTTGTTGGTCAAGAAACTCTCTGAATCTGCTTCAAAGGAATCTCTGGTGAGTTTGAAGAAAACCCTTTATGCACTAGTAGGGAGTATTGTGTGTAGAGTCGGGCTAGGGCAGAATCTACATGAGTGTGAGTTCGTGGATGAAGATGGTATAGCTGATCTTGTGCAAAGGTCTGAGTTGCTCACGAGAACTTCTATGTTCTCTGACTTGTTTCCCGGAAGAATCGGTGAAGTCATGGATTGGTTCTCTGGTCAGACAAAGAGATTGGAGGATGCTTTCTCGGAACTTGATACGTTCTTTCAGAATGTTCTTGATGATCATCTTAAGCCTGGAAGAATAGTACAAGATGGCTCTGATATTATCGATGTGATGATCGATATGATGAGGAGGCAAGACTCTTTCAAGATCACCACAGATCATCTCAAAGGAATGATATCGGTAATTAAAAAAATAAACAAAACATATAACTCTAGATGATTATGATAAATATTACAGACGATTCTAAATATTATACAATTTAAAATGATCATTTGTAACATGATTTTGTGTTATGTCAGGACATATTTTTAGCAGGGGTTAGCACAAGCGCATCCACAATGATATGGGCAATGACTGAGCTGATCAGAAACCCTAGAGTGATGAAGAAAGTGCAAGATGAGATTCGGACAACACTTGGGGACAAGAAGGAGAGTCTCACAGAAGAAGATCTAAACAAGCTTCACTACTTTAAACTAATGATCAAGGAGATATTTAGGTTACACCCAGCAGCTCCACTTTTACTACCAAGAGAGACAATGTCTCACATCAAGATCCAAGGCTATGATATTCCCAAGAAGACACAGATCTTAATTAACGCTTACGCAATAGCACGTGACCCGAACGTGTGGAAGAACCCTGATGAGTTTGATCCTGATAGGTTTCTAGATAGTTCAATAGATTACAAGGGGTTACACTTTGAGCTTTTACCGTTTGGTTCTGGTCGGAGAATCTGTCCAGGGATGGCTATGGGGATTGTCATTGTTGAGTTTGGACTTTTAAACTTGCTTTACTTCTTTGACTGGGGAATGGCGGAGAAAGAAGCAGCCGACAAGATCACCACCGGAGATGAAGTTTCTCTTGACCTCGTTCAAGTTCATATCCACTAAAAATTTGGTTTCTTGCAACAACGTCTATAATATTTGTTATATTTAGCTTAATTCCAAATTAGAGAGACACCTTTTATTAAGTATTAAGAATAGCAAGCCTTATGATTAATCTTCTCTTTATCAAAATTAGCATAAATCCCTAAGTACTTTTAATTAATTAGAAGGACAAGGTCAACATTTGTAGAAAACGTAGAACAATGTCTTTATGCAAAACCTGATTATTAAATTCTCAATAAAATTATAATAAACTTTAGAATAGTAAAAAATAAACTGGTTTTATATTAATATATATACACTATACTTGCTCTAGTGAAAGAAAAAGTTGACTTTAGGCTTTTTAGGTCATTTTATATCAAGATTTTGTTTGAACAAGACGTCGGTGAGGCTGGTTTAATGCCTCCACCAAACTAGTTTGTTTATTAATGAAGGTAGTAGTTGTGACAAAAAAAAATATTCAAGATGGGTCCATTCACGTGTCAATCATGATGAATCCACCTCTACAACACGTAAGAGGAGTTATGGTTTCTTTATTTTAATCGATTACTTTAGGATTATCAACAATAGCAAAACACCCATAGATATTATAAAATATAGTAACTTATGTTATAAATAAATTGTTAAATTCTTCAACTAGTATAACAAAAACCTCAAAGAAGAAACAAAAAAGAAAGACAGAGCAAACGAAAATGGAAATGCTCCTCTGTTTCTTTTTCCTCTTACCTCTTTTCTTAATCTTCTTGAAAAACCTCAAACCTTCGAAATGGAAGCTGCCTCCGGGACCAAAGAAGCTTCCGATCATCGGAAACTTACATCAACTCCATGAACTACCTCCCAGGAACCTCTCCCCAAACTACGGACCAGTGATGCTTCTGCGGTTTGGTTTCGTTCCCGTGGTGGTGATCTCATCTAAAGAAGCAGCAGAGGAAGTGCTCAAGATCCATGACCTAGACTGTTGTAGCCGACCAGAGACAGCAGGGACAAGAAAGATCTCTTACAATTTTAAAGACATTGGATTCGCTCCTTATGGTGAAGAGTGGAAGGCGATGAGGAAGCTCTCAGTGGTGGAGCTTTTCAGCACAAAGAAGCTAAACTTTTCTAGGTATATCAGAGAGGAGGAGAATGACTTGTTGGTCAAGAAACTGATGGACTCTGCTTCGAGACGATCTCTGGTGAATCTGAAGAGAACGCTTCACACGTTAGTCGGAAGTATTGTATGTAGGATCGGGTTTGGGATAAATCTACATGAGTGTGAGTTCATAGATGAAGATAGAGTCGTGGATCTTGTGCACAAGTCTGAGTTACTAGAGATGACTTCTTTGTTCTCTGACTTTTTCCCGGGAGGGATCGGTAGATTCATGGATTGGTTATCTGGTCAGAAAAAGAGATTGGATCTTGTTTTCTCTGACCTTGACACTTTCTTTCAGAACATTCTCAATGATCATCTTAAGCCTGTGAGAAGAGATGCGGAGAGCTCTGATATAATCAACGTGATGGTCGATATGATGGAGAAGCAGAGAGATGGAGACTCGTTCAAGCTCACTACGGATCATCTCAAAGGAATGATCTCGGTAATGTTTTTTTTTCAGTTTTGAGCAGTGTTCTAAAAATCGGTTTGAACGAAATGATTTTTGCAAACCGATTTTTTATTAATCAGTTTAAAGTCAGCTTAGGCTCTAAACAGAGCATAGCTATTTCTTGAACATCAGTTTTGAGAAAATTTTGTCAACAACTTGTAACTCACGGTATCTGTTATTACCAGGACATATTTGTAGCAGGGGTTAGCACAAGCGCATCCACTATGATATGGGCGATGACTGAGTTGATTAGAAACCCTAGAGTGATGAAGAAAGTACAAGATGAGATTCGGACAACACTCGTGGACAAGGAGAGTCTCAGAGAAGAAGATCTAAACAAGCTTCACTACTTTAAACTAATGGTCAAGGAGATATTTAGGTTACACCCAGCAGCTCCACTTTTGCTACCAAGAGAGACAATGTCTCACATCAAGATCCAAGGCTATGATATTCCCAAAAAGACACAGATCTTGGTCAACGCTTACGCGATAGCACGTGACCCGAACGTGTGGAAGAACCCTGATGAGTTTGATCCTGATAGGTTTTTAGAGAGTTCCGTAGATTACAAGGGAGTAAACTTTGAGCTTTTACCGTTTGGTTCTGGTAGGAGAATCTGTCCAGGGATGGCTATGGGAATCACACTTGTTGAATTAGGGTTATTGAATTTACTTTACTTCTTCGACTGGGGATTGCCGGAAGAGGTAGAAGCTGAGAGGATCATTAAGGACAACGATGTTGCTCTTGACCTCGTTCAAGTTATTCGCCACTGAAAATCTGATAACATTTCTTTTGCAACACGTTGCTACACTAAGCTCAAACTTTCATTAGAAACATCTTTTATGAAACTGTGTTTAATGCTTTCGCTATGCAATTGTCGGTGGCTCAGTTTGTAGGAGTTGAGGTCGGTGAAGCAAGAGTAAAGAGGATTCTGAACTCTGCATTGTCTTTACTTTACTTATGGTGTCTTCATGACACAGGAAACAATCTGCAGAAGCCTCAAGATGATGTATGTAATAAGAATAAAACATGTAAAATTGGTAAGTGTTTTATCTTGCATAATACAAATAAGCCTTGTAAACATTTTTAAGTAGCTGCTTGTTATATGTAATTCAGGGGAATGAAGTCACAAAGCAAGTGCATAGATTAAATATCTGCGTCCAAGATCCACCTTAATAACTGTCTCTCTACTATTTGTGGTAAATAAATCATAAAAACTCACTTAGTCTTTAATAGGAGTATCAACTCATTAGCAACAACCTCGGTTTCAGTTTCTTTTTTGTTTTACTTGTTATTACGCTTAGGCTTTGGCTTGAGGTGTTTCCACAATTTCATCAGATAAACCACACCTTCTTTGAGAGTTGCTTTTCTTCCTTCTTTGAAGTTCCAAAGCTCAGGCACTATGTACCTTCCACTTCCATTGTACTCGTTCCTCTCCATAAGCGCTTGTGTCACAGCTTTAAACACTTCATCACCCAGCTCTTTCTTCAGTTCCTGCAGCTTGTCATCTTCTTCATTCAGCACCTCCTGCAAAACAGAATTGTGTATATATATATTCTAAGAGCATTGTTTAAGAGCGAGAGAAGAAAGAAGAGATGTATTGTTGTTACCTTGTGGATTCCATCTATTAGGACGACCTTAATCGGATGCCAAGCAGAGTCTCTCAAGTGGTTGTCCCATAAGGAACAAAGCTTTGCCGCTTCTACATCAGCTTCTTCTGCTGGATATCTCTCTTTAGCTAGCTTCTGGAACGGTTTCTCATCCAATGCTCCCATTCTCTTCACGGATATCTGAGCACGTACTGTCAACTCATTCATTGACTGCGCATAGCTAAATGTAATTAGCAGCAGATATAGTAAGAAAGACACAGAGAGAGAGTAGTGAGGATGATCTGAGGATTGCTTACTTTGATCAAAGCCTTGCGGGCATCCTGAAGCTCATCATTAGTGTAGCTATGTTTAACAACAAGAGTTTGATAGAGTGACTCTTGGTATTCAGACTCCTCTTCTTTCTCCTTGAGTTTTTCCTTTGTCTTTTCTATCTCTTCCTTCATATCAGGATCTTCCATGTGTCCCATCACCTGCAGGCCACCTCTCATTCGCTCTATCTCCAGCTCCAATGCCAGCTCATCATCCAGTTTTTTCTCCAGATCTTGCACTTTCTTACGTAACTCATCTTTCTCCCTCTTTAAACACAACAGCCAGCTTCAATAGTTATGACCAAAAATCAAACAGACTGCAATCACTGCGCAATCTTTTGCAAAACCCTTACCTGTTGCTGTTTTGCCAAGTTCGTCATTTCTTCATCAGCTTTGTTTTGCTCTTCAGTAGCCATTAAGTTCTGACCAAATATATTTAAAGATCTCAGGAATCATTGCGCAAACTTTATTTAAAAAAGGATTGTACAAAGGATGTTGAACGTTGTTACCTTCTTTTTTTGCCACTGAAGCTTTCGTCGCTCAGTTTTATTCAGTGATTGACATTTATCAAGATATCTCTCCCTCTCTTCAAACTCTCTCCTTTGCTTTTCCAGATGCTGAGCTGCCTTTTCATGTTCATTATAGATATTCGCCAAATAGTCACGCGCCGTTTGCTGCATACTATTCATTTCTAAACATTGAAAAAGTAAAACAAATAAGTAACAGAAAAAATTAAAGTTTCAGTTCATCATCAGTAAGAGAGAAGCATATACTTTCATTATGTGCGTTAATCATATCATCCCTCTCCTTCATACTCTTCTCAAGCGCTGTGCTAGCTTCTTTGTATTTGCTCTCTATTTCTTGAAGGTTACTGCTTTTGGTTTCCAGTGTGTTTTCCAAGGTCGAGACAAGCGTCTTTGCCTTTCTTCGTTGTTCCGCCTCTTTACCAGAAAGAGTCACCAAGTCCCCTTGTTTTTGTCCCCTAAGTTGTTCACCAACCACAGTTTTCGAATAGTAGTCTTCCTTTTTCGCTATCCAACCATAAAGCTCATCACCACGGTCACGTGCAGAATCAAAGTCTCTCTTCCCACATTGATTGACTTCAAAGTGGTTCTCAAACATGGTGGCGTTTCTGAAAGCTTCCCAGTCTTTACCAAAGTGAACAAAAGCAAAACCAGTAAAACCAACTCGGCCGTTCCACAGTGGCTCCACTTTGTGGGGATTAAACCCTTTGCTAACCAGTTCTTCTCTTAATTTGCTTCCACTCTCGCCAGCAAACTTGCCTGTCTTTTCATTAAATGTTCTATTCATGTTGGCCACGATCCCTTTCCATGGATGCACAAACATCAGATCATCATTACCAGCATCCAAAGGATCACGCCTCTGAGGAGCAGACCTAGCACCATGTCCGAGACCAATCTGTTGGACAGTCTTTTCACCCTCTTTAGCACCAGCAGTGAGGCAAGCTCTTTTGGAAGGGTATGTATTGTCTTGGTTGCTCAAAGAGGAGTTGGGTTTAGGAGAAAACATCTGTCTTTCTTCACCACTATGTCCAACAACATCTCCTGAGACAGACTTTGGTTCAACTACAGCAACACATTGTGAACTGGATTCCTCAATGCCTTTCAAATCTCCCTTAAGTCCAGCTTGAGCAATACGTAGGGAATTGGATTTTTCAATGCTGCTATTCAGATCTCCAGCTGCAGAGCTTGATGAACTAGTTATCCAGTTACTGGTTGACTCCTCTTTAGGACGAGACGAGACATCTGACCATGTTGCAGTACCAAGTGGTCTTTCAAGAGGGCGGAGATACTTCTTCATGTATCTCTCAAGTGCGAGATGTCTAGCTACTTGTCGCCCATCCTTAGTGCGGGAACTACCGCCAACGTTGTAAGCATGACGAAGCAAGTCGTCAAAGTTGTAATCACGCTTGCGGTCTATGTAGCAGAAGGGGCACCTGAAGAGAGAGTCAGAGATCTTGACCTTGCGAGTGCCATCTTTCATTTCAGAGTAGTATCTGTACTCCAAATCATCCAGCTCTCTTCGTGAATACATTGCAACCTGCAACAAGAAAACATGTATATATACACACAGTAAGCTTAAAAACACAAAGAAGTAAAGGAAATGGTTATGTTTGTAACTAATTAGTGAACCCTAAGCCTGAGATTCACTATCCCAGTTACAGAAACATACTAAAAAAAAGTTCACATCTTTGGAAAGATCAGATAAAACAACACAGGAGATCATAAAAGACACGAAATTTAGTGACAGTGAGCTCAGAACACAAAACACATTTGAAAACCCTAATTTAATGGCTCTGTTTGTGACTAACAAACCTGAAATTCACTAACTCAGTTACAGTAGCCTACTAAAAAAGTTCACAACTTTGGAAAGATCAGAGTAAGAAAACAACACAGGAGATCACAAAGACGCGAAATTTAGTGACAGTGAGCTCAGAACGCAAAACCCATTTAAAACCCTAACTCAATAGCTCTGTTTGTGACTAACAAACCTGAGATTTACTAACCCAGTTACAGAAAGTTACTAAAAGTTCACAACTTTGGAAAGCTCAGAGTAAGAAAACAACACAGGAGATCCCAAAGACACGAAATTTAATGACAATGATCTCAGAACACAAAACCCATTTGAAAACCCTAACTTAATGGCTCTGTTTTTGACTAACAAACCTGAGATTTACTAACCCAGTTACAGAAACATACTAAAAAAAGTTCACAACTTTGGAAAGATCAGAGTAAGAAAACAACACAGAAGATCACAAAGACTCGAACTTTAGTGAGGCTGAGCTACAGAACGCAAAACCCATTTAAAACCCTAACTCAAATCAAACGACATTTCGCTAACTTAAAGAGAAGATCAGAACAAAGATGACATTTTTAACTCTTCTACAAAGCTTAAAACACGAAGAAAGAGAGATCCATAACTGTACTAAACACGTAAAGCGACGAAAAGAAACGAAACCCATTCGGAAAAGTTTAGAAAGGAGACATTTTGCAGATGACTGTAGATACAATTTAAGGCGAAGTGTGAGGGAAACAAGCGAGAGAAGAGAGATGCGAAACCTTTGGGAGAGCGAAGAGTATGGCGACGAACGAGTGAGTCTCCGTGGGGCAGGTGGACACGTAAGCTTGTTAGAGTGGAAGGAAAAAGTGAGACGAAATGTGCAGTGGCAAACAAACACGTCTATTGTGTGCTTAATCCTTTTGCGCGTGCATAGGAATGGTTTTTCGTATACCAACTCTAACCAGAATAAACCAATTATTATTGGCTTAACCGGAATTGAATAGCTTTGGTTTGGTCTAATCTTTCATACCGAAATAATCAGAGTTGAAATAGAACAGTCAGAAATTAGTCTTCAGCATTTTACTCACATCCAAAAATCTTAAGTAAAATCAACCGAAAAAAAACAATCCAAAACTTTATGAAAACATATATTAACTTTCTAGTAACAGATCCGGATTTGATTATAAACACCAATCCAAATAATCAGGTTTAGTAAAAACTACTTAAAAACCGATAAAAACCCAACTTGAAAATTTGAATGCTCAGGACTGTGTTTTTAAAATACTTCTACTTATAGTTTAGTTGTAGTTAAACTTTAATTTCTTCATAAAATTTATAATATGAATAGTAAAATTTGGAGTTAAATTTTTTTAGTTCAATGATTTATGATTTATTTTAAACTTTAGATATTCAGGTGAAAAGAATTAGAAAACTGATAATGCTTAATTTTCTTCAGGTATTTATAGGAGTAAAACATATCAAAAACCAAACTAAACCGAACTGACATTTTTTTTTTTTGAACTGACATTTTAAGATCATCATTTATCTAAAACCATCCAAGAAACTGAGAATGGGACTTTTAGAAGATTCAACAACAATAGTCTAAGGAATCAAACCAGGACTAAAAAAGAAGACTCATACACTGATGATGAACTCTCACTCATTGATAATTTGACATCCTGGAGAACGTTTTGTGAGTTTATTAACTTTCTCGTATACGTTCTGATCATAAGCCGCTGGGCTCAGAATGAGTTTCTTCAGTACAGCTGAGTTTTCAAGAAAGTAACTGGCTACTTTCATCTTCCCTTCCTCCCATTCAAACTTATCTTTTATCTCAACACACTCAAGAGTCGTTGAGACACACCGTGGCACATCTGTGAGTTCCAATTCCTCCTCCCACTCCTCTGAATGAACAACCTTCTGCAAACGCACATACACACACACACACACAAAAACTAAGTTTTCAAAACTACACATCCATAACTCGACAGTTTTAATAAGGGACAGTATGTTCTACCAAGACTAGGTGTTTCAGATTCGGGCAACACTCGAGAAAGACTGGCAGAAACTGTAACAAGTGGCTAGGGAACACTGCTTCTAAACGGGATAAGTTGTTGAATTTAGGAATCATTCCTACTTGTGAGTAGCGAACAAGAGCCTGCAAGACGAATATATATATATATATAATACAAGCAAGTAAGAGGTTTTGAATAAGACCAAACTCGACAACAAACACTACCTTCACTGTTTCCGCAGAGATGATCATATCTCTAACACTCGATAGCCCATTGAGAAAATCACCGATTTCATTTCTCTTTGCTAAGTTCCAGGGATTAAAGAACACGCCAAACTCGACAACAAACTTGATATCAAGGTCAACCACCAACAAAGAAGTCAGGTTCTTTACCACAATAATGCTATCAAATTGATCTTCTCCGAGACTCATATACTCTAGCCCTGGAGCATCAATCTCAAGTGTGCAGTTCACTACTGAACTGCAATTCCTTCCGTGCTTAAGCGGCACACGAAACTTCTTCAAGCTCTGAGACCTCACCCGCATAACCCCAAATTCAACATTCCTAAGTGCATAGTCATCATCCAGATCCCTAACCAAAGTCAGCTCTTCAAGAACAGGACACCCTGACACGAGTTTCTCCAGATGCACACGCCACTTAACTTCTTCAAGATGCATGAATTTAAGACAAGGCATGAAAACAAAAGCAGGATCCCTAAGACCAGAAGACGAGAGCTTCAAGTAAACCAATGTCCTGCTCGTGTAGAGATTCATAGGCATCATGTCAACAATAGGATAGGGAAATTTGTCGTCCTCTATATAATAGGTACTGCTCTCAACATCGAGATGTTGTGTCCCCCGGTTAATCATTATACCCATCCGATCCCTGAACCCATCTATCATCGCGTCTCTGCACTTAACCTTAACTTTAAACAGACTTGACTCAGGGCTAAACTCGAGAAGCTTGTCAATGAAGCTTAAGAAGCTTAAGAGCACTTCATCGGCATCATAAGGAATAACATTATAAGAGCAATCTAAGTCAAGACTGGGAACACTTAGCCACAGATTCTCCCATCTCTTAGACAAAACACTTGTCTGCACCGATTGTTTTGTCGGAAGGTATGAGAGTATATGAGTAAGCAAAGATTCCGGCAACTCGCTGATCCTATCGCGCCCAGACATCACGAGAACCAAACCCTAAGAGCATCAACAAGAACCAAACAAAAGAGATCTTGATCAAGTCCTATGCGGTTGAGACTACAAAGGAAACGAAAGACTAGTAGATGGGTTTTGAAGAACTCACTGTGGATTGGGTTTGATTTGCCGGCGGCGGGAGTGATCGAAAGTGAGATAGCAAAGTGGTAACTTTTTGGTGTGACAAACGGTACCTATATCGTTTAGTATATTTTTATACGTTTGAAGCGGTTACGGTTCCATCTTCAAAAGAGCCTTTCAAAAATAAAGGCTCTCTTTATTGTATACACTATTAATTAGAGATTTCTTTTGATAAAATAAACCTTTTCTTGGTTATATGTCATTGGAAAATTCATGAAAATCGACTTTAATAATTGATTATTTAAGCAAAAGTACATATTTTCCATTATCAATCATAGGAAACTAATCCACTCTTTCGCACGGATATATAATTTTTTATAATAAATTTTCAAACTGTTTTAACAATACAGTAACTATATATATATAATAATTATTATTATATTTTCATTTTATTTTTCCATTTTAAAATTATTTTATTTTCTCATATATTTATTAAGTTTTTTATCATACACAAATTGTAAGATATGTTACAGAGGTAAACCGACCATAAATTAATAAGAAATCAAATCAATAACTAATTATTTTTTCCCTATAAAAGGTAATGAAGTCAGCGGAAAACAAAAAAAAAACATGTATGTTGTTATTTTTTTTGTTCAACAACATGTATGTTGTTGTGTATACACAATGATGGTGGTGTATATGGGGATTAAAAGCATGTGTTGTTAAAAAATTAAAATGCATAAGAAATGGTGTGTTGGTCAGAAATTAAAAGAAGCTGTGAAGAATGTTTCATTCAGAAATTAAAAGTGATATATCAAACAATTAAAAGTTTGTGTCGTTCAAATTTTTTTAAAGGAAATATGAAAGGTTAAATTGTTTAAAGTTTAAAATATTACTTTTGGAGTTTAAAAGATTATGTTCAATTATGTTTGATTGTTTTAGATACATTTGAGATATTCATATGAAAAAACTAAAATTAAATAAATAATACTTAAAATATTTGCATATTTAAATATATAAAACCAAACTTAAGTCAATGAAATGAAAAATTTCAATTCTACCATAAGTTTGATACCATTTTTCAAATTTATCATTAGTAAAAAACTATTTTTCATTAAGATGGAGGAATGTCCGAAGGGAGGGGAGGTATGACATTTCGCCCCGGGGATTCTAACTATCATATATATTGATAAGATGAAGTGCATTTTTTGGAATTGTCGGGGGGCAAATAAACCTCAGTTTCGTAGATCGATTAGATACTTGGTGAAGAAGTTCCCAACGGATATTCTAGCTGTGTTCGAGACTCATGCGGGTGGAGATAATGCAAAGAAAATTTGCCAGGGATTAGGGTTCGGGAATTCTGTGAGAGTTGACTCGTGCGGGCAGAGCGGAGGGTTATGGCTGTTATGGAGGGAGGAAGTGGGTGACCTCGTGGTGGTTAAGTCCACGAACCAATTTATCCACGCGAGGATTGGTAGTGGGACTGAAATGTTGAGCTTGATTGTGGTGTATGCTGCGCCTACTGCGAGTAGGAGGAGGGGTTTATGGGCGGAGCTGCAAGAGGAAATAAATAATATTGATATCCCGGTATTTATAGGTGGAGATTTCAATACAATAGTGAGACTGGATGAGCGATCTGGTGGGAATGGAAGCTTGTCAGATGACTCATTAGATTTTGGAGACTGGATTAATGAGTGTTCCTTGATAGACATGAGATTTGGAGGAAGCCAGTTCACTTGGAGAAGAGGGAAAACAGCAAGAACTTTTGTCGCGAAAAGATTGGACAGAATTTTTTGTTGCGCACAAGCAAGAATGAAGTGGCAAGAAGCTAGAGTTACTCATCTACCTTTTCTAGCGTCGGATCATGCGCCTCTCTATTTACAGTTGACGTCAGAGAGAAAAGCTAATACGAGGCAAAGACCATTCCGGTTTGAAGCAGCGTGGCTGCAACATAGCGAGTTTAAGGAGCTGGTAGCATCGTCATGGAATCGGGACATTGATACGAAAGAAGCTTTGAGAAGGCTTGGTGGCATATTGAGAAGATGGAATAAAGAAGTATTCGGGAATGTCCAGAGGAAGAAGGAGAGTTTGTTTCTGGAGATTAAAGACCTTCAGGATAAGATTGAACAAGACAGCTCAGACGAACTGCTAGCTAAAGAGAATGAGATCCTCAAAGAACTGGAAATAGTTCTGGAACAGGAGGAAGTAATTTGGTTCCAGAAATCTAGAGAGAAGTGGGTGGTGCACGGGGATAGAAATACAAATTTCTTTCACATGTCAACAATAATAAGGAGGAGGAACCGTATTGAGATGTTAAAGAATGATAATGACCAGTGGGTATCGGATCCGCAAGAGTTGCAGGACTTGGCGGTGAGCTATTTTGAGAAGCTCTATTCACTAGAGGGTGTTAATACTGAAACGAGAGGACTGTCAGTGAGGAGATTCGTGAACTTGAAT
The DNA here is from genome assembly GCA_932364175.1 of Eruca vesicaria subsp. sativa. NCBI lineage: Eukaryota > Viridiplantae > Streptophyta > Magnoliopsida > Brassicales > Brassicaceae > Eruca > Eruca vesicaria. Next base: position 234,455 of record CAKOAT010552931.1, read on the forward strand.
ACCCAGGAGTATAACAATCTTAATAGAGAGTTCACGAAAGGGGAAGTGGAGCGAGCTATAAGTGAGATGGGGAGCTTTAAAGCACCGGGTCCGGACGGTTTTCAACCTATATTCTATCAGAGATGTTGGGAAATAGTTGGGGAATCAGTGACTCGATTTGCTACGAACTTCTTTGCGACGGGTAAGCTACCAGAGGGGACTAATGATGTGTTAGTCGTGTTGATCCCTAAGGTGAGTAAGCCGGAGAGTATAATGCAGTTTCGACCGATCAGCCTTTGTAATGTGCTTTTTAAGGCTATAACCAAGACTATGGTGGGGAGGTTAAAGGGAATTATGAATAAGCTGGTTGGTCCTGCTCAATCAAGTTTCATACCAGGGAGGTTAAGTGCTGATAATATTGTTGTGGTACAAGAGGCTGTACACTCGATGCGAAGAAAGAAGAGACGTAAGGGATGGATGTTGTTAAAGCTAGATTTGGAGAAGGCTTATGATCGACTGAGATGGGATTTCCTGGAGGACACTTTACGGGCGGCAGGACTGCCGGAGGCATGGGTTGGAAGAGTTATGGAGTGTGTGGCAGGACCGGAGATGTGTATCTTATGGAATGGTGAGAAGACAAAGTCATTCAAGCCACTGCGTGGGTTAAGACAGGGAGATCCTCTGTCTCCGTACCTGTTTGTTTTGTGCATGGAGAGACTATGCCACTTAATAGAGGAAGCTGTGGAGGAGAAGCGATGGAAACCGATTAGCCTCTCCAGAGGTGGCCCGAAGTTATCACATATCTGCTTTGCAGATGATTTAATATTATTTGCGGAAGCCTCAGTGACGCAAATAAGGGTCATAAGAAGAGTTTTGGAGAAGTTCTGTGTAGCATCAGGGCAGAAAGTCAGCCTCCCAAAGTCGAAAATCTTTTTTTCCAGTAATGTTACAAGGGAAAGAGGGGAGAGAATAAGCCGAGAAAGTGGGATCGCATCTACTAGGGAGTTGGGAAAATACCTAGGAATGCCGATTTTACAGAAAAGAATTAATAAGGACACTTTTGGCGAAGTACTTGAGAAGGTTGCATCACGTCTCTCAGGTTGGAAGAAACAAACTCTCAGCCTAGCTGGACGAGTGACAATGACAAAAGCCGTGCTGTCCTCGATCCCCGTCCATACGATGAGCACTATTAGCCTACCAGCAAGTACAATTGAGAAGTTGGAAAGCCTGTCAAGAAGCTTTGTGTGGGGCAGTGGGCAGCATCTTGTTGCCTGGGATAGAATATGTAAACCAAGGTGCATGGGAGGTCTTGGGATTCGTAAGGCAAGAGACGTGAACAGAGCGCTAATAGCTAAAGTAGGTTGGAGGCTGCTACATGACCGGAATAGCTTATGGGCCCAAGTAGTTCGTAAGAAATACTCGGTGGGAAATGTACATGACACATCTTGGATGAGAGTGAGAAGGGACGGATCATCTACTTGGAAGAGTATAGTCTTGGGGATAAGAGAAGTGGTGATGGCAGGACACGGGTGGGTTATTGGTGATGGGAGAGAGACTTCTTTCTGGTCGGACAGATGGATTGCTGAACATACACTCAAGGAGGTTGCGGTGGCTGAACTACCAGAGGGTTATGAAAGAATAACAGTACGGGAGATGTGGGTAGAAGGAAGAGGTTGGGATCATACGCGGATTCTTCCTTTTGTGTCACAAGAGGCTTGGTTGGAACTGGGAGCAGTAGTGGTTGACACGAGTGACGTAGCCATGGATCGATTGAAATGGTGTTACACTACGAATGGGCAATTTACTGTGAGTTCAGCTTATACGTTTTTAACGCGAGACGGAATGCAGAGACAAGACATGAGTAGCTTCTTTCGAGCGTTGTGGAGAGTTGTTGCACCGGAGAGGGTAAGGATGTTTCTGTGGCTAGTTAGCCAGCAGGCTATTATGACAAATGCAGAACGGCGTAGGAGACATCTCAGCGGAACAGACATGTGCCAAGTGTGTAAAGGAGGAGTAGAGACAATCTTACATGTGCTGAGAGATTGTCAGGCAATGAGAGGCATATGGGAAAGATTGGTCCCAGAGAATAAGAGGAATATTTTCTTCTCATTACCTCTACTTGAATGGTTGTGGCGTAATCTGAATGTAAGCGATACAGGGACCGGAATACCGTGGGGAACAAACTTCGCACTCGCAGTGTGGTGGGGATGGAAATGGAGATGTGGGAATGTTTTTGGAGAGAAGAAGTTATGGAAGGATAGAATTGGTTTTTTAAGGAATTTGGCGAAGGAAGTGACGGTAGCTAACGAGAGAGAGATGAAGGGGAAGGGAGATGTAACGAGGTCTGCAGTATTGGTAGGATGGAAGCTGCCTCAGGAGGGATGGATGAAAGTTAACACGGATGGAGCTTCAAGAGGAAACCCGGGTTTGGCTAGTGCAGGAGGGGTCTTGAGAAATGGGGAAGGAGAGTGGTGTGGAGGGTTTGCGGTTAATATAGGAAGATGTAGTGCTCCGCTGGCTGAGGTTTGGGGAGTATATTATGGCCTTGTTCTTGCCTGGGAGAAAGGAGTTAGAAGGCTGGAGATAGAAGTGGATTCGAAGGTGGTGGTGGATTTTCTGACGATAGGGATTGAAGATACTCATCCCTTATCTTTCCTAGTACATTTGTGCTATGGCTTTCTAAAGAGGGACTGGTTGGTCCGAGTTGTTCATGTGTATAGGGAAGCTAACCGCGTTGCCGATGGTCTAGCTAACCTTGCTTTTTCGTTGTCTTTTGGTTTTCATAAGTTTGATGTTGTTCCCATTGAGGTTGCTAGTCTGATACAAGATGATATTGATGGACCTCTCCGGTCTCGTCTAGTACGTTTATAGTTGGTTCTTGAGTTTTTTTAATAAAGGTTGGGAGTGTACCTCCCACATTCTTACCAAAAAAAAAATCATTTATCTAAAAGACATAAAAGAAACTGAGACTAGGACTTAACAAAAAAAAAGAAGAAGAAGATCTGCAGTCATAGTGAAAGTGAAGAACTTGTATCAGCACCAATGTTCACAAGGAATCCAACCAGAACTAAGAAGAAGACTCATCAAATGACAACCACCTCCTCCATGGCTCGAATGATAATTTCACATCCAGCAGAACGTTTTGTCAGTTTATTAACCTTCTCACATATTTCTGATTCCAAAACATCACGAGGATCATAAGCTCTAGGGCTCAAAATGAGTTTCTTCAGTACTGCCGAGTTTCCAAGAAAGTAACTGGTCACTTTCATCTTCCCTTCCTCCAAATCAAGTTTTTCTTGTATCTCAATACACTCAAGAGTCGATGACACACACCGTGGCACATCTGTGAGTTCCAATCCCTCATTCATCTCCTCTGAATGAAGAACCTTCTGCAAACACACACACACACACACACAAGAGGCTGAGTTTTCAATAATACACATATCTATAAAAACATAAAGGACAATAATAATGGTTTTACCAAGACCAGGTGCTTCAGATTCGGGCAACACTCAAGAAAGGCTGGCATAAACTGTAACAAGTGGCTAGGTAACACTGCTTCTAAACGGGATAAGTAGTTGAATTTAGGAATCATTCCTACTTTTGAGTAACGATCAAGGGCCTGCAGCAAGAAGAAACGGATACATAATATAAGTATGAGGTTTAGAATAAAAGACAAAAAGTATATGAGTTGTTGTATGAATACATATACCTTCACTGTTTTCGCAGAGATGATCATATGTCTTACACTCAATATCCCATTGAGAAAATCACGGATTTGAATTCTCTTTGACGCATCCCACGGATCAAAAAACTCTCCAATGTTGACAACAAACTTGATATCAAGCTCAACCATCAACAAAGAAGCAAGGTTTTTTACCACAATAATGCTATCAAACTGATCTTCTCCTAGACTCATATACTCTAGCCCTGGAGCATCAATCTCAAGTGTGCATTTCACTTCCGAATTGCAATTCCATCTTTGCTTAAGCGGTGGCACACGAAACTTCTTCAGGCTCTGAGACCTCACACGCATAACCATAAATTCATCATGCAAACGTGCATACTGATCATCCAAATCCCTCACCAAGATTAGCTCCTCAAGAACAGGACACCCTGAAAGAAGCTTCTCCAGATGCACACGCCATTTAACTTCTTCAAGATGCATGTATTTAATACAAGGCATGAAAACAAAACCAGGATCAGCAAGACCAGAAGACGTGAGCTTCAAGTAAACCAATGTCTTGCTCGTGAAGAGATTCATAGGCATGAACTCGACGCAAGGTAAGGCAATATCAGGAATGTCATCATCTATATAATCGGTACTGCTCTTAACATCTAGATGTTGTGTTCCACGGCTAATCATTGTTCCGAGACGATCCATGAACCCATCTATCATCGTGCCTCTGCACTTTATCTTGACTTTTAACAGACTTGACTCAGGGCTAAACTCGAGAAGTTTGTCAATGAAGCGTAAGGGCATTTCATCAGCATCGTAAGGAAATACAGAGCAGTTTAAGTCAAGAACGGGAACGCTTAGATAAAGATTCTCCCATCTCTTAGACAAAACACTTGTCTGCACCGATTGTTTTGTCGGAAGGTATGAGAGTATTTGAGTAAGCAAAGGTTCTGGCAACTCGCTGATCCTATCACGCCCAGACATCACGAGACGAAACCCTAAGAGCATCAACAAACAACAACAACCTATTAAAAGAAAGTAACGTTGAGTTTTCTCTAATCAATCACAAGACTTGAGACTACAAATGAAACGAAAGATTCAATGGGTTTCTGAAGAACTCACCGTGGATTTGGGTTTGAGTCGCCGACGGATTGTATCGGCGGGAGTGATCGATAGTGAGATAGCAAAGTGGTAACTTTTGGTGTGACACGGTACCGATACCGTTTAGTATTTATATGTTTGAAGCGGTTCGGTTCCATCTTCAAAAGAGCGTTTCAAAAATAAATGCTATCTTTATTGTATATTATATATTTCTTCTTAAAAAAAAAAATTCTTTTAGTCAAGAAATTTTTTGTTGCTTATCGGCTCATTGTTATGTAAACAAATGATAAAAAGTCACCATAATTTTTTCTAAAAATAGTTTGAGTTTCGGTCTAGGATATTCCCATGTTAATCAATCCATTTGGATAGGGATTAAATTAGTAATTTATAGAAGCAAAGGACACTATATATTGTTATCACTCGTACATAATAATAAGATTTAATATAGAAATATTTTTGATTTTATTATTCACTTGCAATAAATAATTGTAAGACTTTTGGAGCGGTTGGAGTTAGATTGAATCGGATGGATACACTGTCTCTCTTTAATCATTGACGTATGATTTAGATACAAACAACCCTTGATTTTTGCTAAAGTTGCCGTGTGGATATCATCAAATGATTATTTAAATCATACAATACGTTTTCCGATGCCACTAAAGATAAAACAAATCAAATAATGGGTCTATATAGGGGTGAGCACGGATCAGATATCCGATTTTTTTAAGGTATTTGTGATTTGCTTCGAATGTTACGGATATCTAATTTTGGTATTTGCTTTGCTTCGGAAAAATACGGATATCCGAAAAGACAGATATCCGGAAAATAAATAGATATTTGCGGATATTTACGAATATTTACGAATATCTCATCCATTTTAAATAGTACAAATAATCTTAAGATTTTGATACAAATTTGCTTTGCAAAAATATTTTTTTGCAAATTATATAAAATAAAACTTAAAAGAACTAGTGAATTTATAGATTTTGTAATTTTTTAAAGTTTAAGTTACAATTATAATAACACAAAATTTAAGAAAAAGTATAATTGTCAAAAATATTTTATCTCTTTTATGTAATACTTTTATATAAGTAATAATAATTTGAATAGAATTGTTCAAATCATGTGCTAAATTAATAATTTTATAATTTTATACAATTAAAATTTTAAATATAATCAAAATATACATATATTTATATATTTACGGATCGGATCGGATATCCGCTTTCCAAAATTTTAATATTTGTGATTTGCTTCCATTTTAACGAATATTGAATTTTAGTATTTGCTTTGATTCGAAAGTTTACGGATATCCGGAATTTTCGGATCGAATCGAAACGAATAACCGATAACGGGTCGAATCAAATATAACGGATAAAATGCCCAGCCCTAGATCTATATATTCAGCTTTATCTTAAGCTCAGCTCCTTCATCCCAAACACAATCAGGAAGAAAGAAACAATGTCAACCCTCCTCTACTTTCTCTATCTCTTACCTATCTTCCTACTTTCCTTTTTCATCATATCAAAAAAGCTCAAACCCTCGAAATGGAAACTTCCTCCAGGCCCCAAGACGCTTCCCATCATCGGAAACTTACACAACCTCAAAGGCTTGCCTCACGCATGTTTTCGCAACCTCTCCCAAACCTACGGTCCAGTGATGCTCATCCGTTTCGGCTTCGTCCCCGTGGTCGTAATCTCATCGAGAGAAGGAGCCGAGGAAGCTCTCAAGACCCAAGATCTTGAATGTTGCAGCCGACCAGAGACGGTCGCGTCAAGAATGGTCTCTTACAACTTCAAAGACATAGGCTTCGCTCCTTACGGTGAGGAATGGAAAGCGTTGAGGAAGCTCGTGGTCGTGGAGCTTTTTAACATGAAGAAGTTTCAGTCTTTTAGTTACATAAGAGAACAGCAGAATAACTTGTTGGTCAAGAAACTTAGAGAAGCGGCTCGTACGCGATCTCCTGTGAATTTGAAGAAGACTCTTTTCACTCTTGTCGCGAGTATCGTGTGTAGGCTCGCGTTCGGGATAGATATTCACAAGTGCGAGTTTGTAGACGAGGACAACGTTGAGGATCTTGTTCACAAGTTTGAGTTGGTCAGTGAAGGTATTGCTTTCTCTGATTTTTTCCCTGGAGTGGGTTGGCTTATTGACCGAGTTTCCGGACAGAACAGAGCATTGAAGAATGTTTTTTCTGGACTCGACATGTTCTTCCAGAACATTCTTGATGATCATCTTAAACCTGGAAGAATCGTCTCAGAGAATCCTGATGTTGTTGATGTGATGGTTGACTTGATGAGGAAGCAAGAGAAAGATGGAGACTCTTTCAAGCTCACCACAGATCATTTCAAAGGAATCATCTCCGTAAGTCTTCTTCTAAACTTTTTAAATAAGGCCGGCTCTTAGATGCTTGAAACCATTACTAAATAGTTAATACATACTCCCTCTTCTCTTTATTTCATAATAAGTGTCGTTTTAAATTTCGGTAAATAAATTAAAGAAACAATAAATTTTGTATATTTTTCATATTAAAACACAATTACCTATACACCTAACCTTATTTTAACCAATAGAAAAATAAATTACAAGATAAAATTAATAAATTTTGCATTGAAAACCGAAAACAACACTTAATTTAAAACAAAAAAATTTCTCTAAAACAACACTTAATTTGAAACAGAGGGAGTACTAACTACTAATATTTTATAGACACAGAACAATGTTTAATTTGGCTATTGTTGCGAACAAAGCAAAATAACTCTAAGTAACAAGAACAAAAACTTCAGGGAGTTAAACAAATTGAGGCAAATATCTGTTTAGAATTTGATTATATGAATGAATAAATTTCCAACTTTTAGATCCATATTTATATTATCCTAAAAATATGTTTTGTTTTTACTTTAGTAATATATCTTTCTTTAGTAAAGTTTTTTATTGACAACATTTTGCTGAATTTTTTCCGGTCCAACGAATGTTAGGGTTTTATTAGTACATAAAGATTTATGATATTTCCAAAATTAACAGCTATGGTTAAGACTGCTCAAAAACATTTGAACTTAATGAGTCTCCCTTTTGTATTAGGACATATTTCTTGCGGGAGTAAACACAAGCGTGATCACATTGATATGGGCCATGACTGAGCTGATCAGAAACCCTAGAGTGATGGAGAAGGTACAAGCCGAGATTCGGACAACACTTGGGGACAAGGAGAGTCTAACAGCAGAAGATGTAAACCATCTTCACTACTTCAAGCTCGTGGTCAAGGAGACATTCAGGTTACATCCAGCAGCTCCACTCTTACTCCCAAGAGAGACAATGTCTCACATCAAGATTCAAGGCTACGATATCCCCAAGAAATCTCAGATGATGATCAACATTTACTCGATCGCACGCGATCCAAAACTCTGGACAAACCCTGATGAGTTTAACCCTGACAGGTTTCTCGACAGTTCTGTGGATTACAGGGGATTGAATTTTGAGCTTTTACCGTTTGGTTCTGGTCGGAGAATCTGTCCAGGGATGAATATGGGAATCGCCACCGTGGAGTTGGGGCTGTTGAATTTGCTCTACTTCTTTGACTGGGCGGTGCCTGAAGGGAAGACTCTGAAAGATATCGACTTGGAAGAAACTGGTGCGCTCATTATCAGCAAGAAAACAACTCTTGAGCTTGTTCCACTTCTTCATAACATAAACAAGTAGTCGATAAGATATTATGTACATGAACTCAGTTTCTTTTTTTTCTTACTGGTTGTTTTGTCTGAATTTAATTCACTTTGTACAATAGATTAAACATATTAAGTAGAACTAAATCTTGTATGTCTTAAATTAAATACGTCAGTTATGACCGAATTTGTAGCTTGAACCCACCCAACCTTATAAATTACTTGGTTTATGTTTAGTTATATAATTTCAAAAAAAAATGAGTTTTTGAGGAAAAAAATCCATTTAATCTTAGAGATATTTAGACTTAAATTTGTTTGGGTAAAAACCGGCTTGAAAAATCTAAAACTTTACATATATTCCTGTAAATGGAGCAATTTTTTAAAACATTTTGTTTTATTAAAGTTGGTTAAACCCATTATATCATAGAAAAAAATTTAAAGATGAAATATAAAGAAAAAAAACTAATGATTTTTTCCTTATTAGAAATAGCTAAGATAATATTAAAGACCTATTAACAGACCATGCCAATCTTATTTGAGTCTTAATAACTACAGAGAGTAGAACTGTAGAAGCAGCATTCTACTTTCTACCGCATTAATCTCAGTGATGTTGATGTTGTTTTAGCTGGCGTCAACGTAACCAACAAACAAACGACTTTTGGATCAAAGTCATTCTTAAATTTGAATGTGTTACGTGTTCCCCTCTAACAACATGTGTCATGAATGAATCGTTACGAAGTTTTGTCACCATCCAAGAAAAAGTCTAATTTGATTATCTTTACATTGTCTAAGACGTTTTGTTTTAAAAAATCATTTCTAACTTGTCTTTATATATTTCCCATATTCAAAACTCTGTTTCCGCCAACCAACGAAAAACAAAACAGAGCATAACAACAATGACAATCTTCCTCTGTTTCCTCTGTTTCTTATTCATTTTCATAGTTTCATTAGTCCTTTTAGAAATTTTCAAACTCTCAAAACCTAAGCTTCAACCAAGACAAGACAATCCTCCTCCGGGACCAAAATGGCTTCCGTTCACCGGCGTCTTTCACTGTTTCAACCAAAAGTTTCATTTATTTTTTCACAATCTTTCTCAAAAGTATGGGCCAGTGATGCTTATCCGTATTGGAATAGACATGGTCGTGATCTCATCTAAAGAAGCAGCAGAGGAGTATCTTCAAGGTTGCAACCGACTAGAGACTGTCGGGTCTCAACTCTTCTCATACAACTTCAAAGTCTCACGATTCGCGCCTTCCGGTGAAGAATGGGAAACTTCAAGGTACCTTGCCATGATCAAACTCTTTAGCACGAAGACTCAGTCTTTCAGGTATATCAGAGAGCAAGAGAGTGACTTGTTCGTCAAGAAACTGTCTGAATCTGCTTCGAAACGATCTCCAGTGAATCTTACAAAGACACTTTTCACATTGGTCTCTAATATTACGTTTAGAGTCTTATCCGGAAAAAATCTCAAGGAGTGCAAGTTCATCGATGAAGATAGTATCAGGGAACTTGTGAAGAGGTTTGATATGGTCACTGAGTATTGTCCCTTCCTTGAAATGCTCCCTTGTGGACTTGGTTGGCTCATTGATGAAATGTTCGGTTCGTGTAAGAGATCGAAAAGGGTGTTTTCGGAACTCAGCACTTTCTTTCAGAGCGTTCTTGATGAGCGTCTGGAGGCTGGAGGAATGGTATTAGAGAACATGGATATCATCGACCTCTTGATAGATATGGTGAAGAAGCAAGAGACCGACATAGATTCAATCAACCTCACAACTGAATATCTCAAAAGCATAATCACAGTAAGTTCTAACTTGTAGTAAACCCAGTGAATTCCACAGTAGTCACTAACTTTATAAATGTTACTTGTTTGTGTTTGTGTCAGGACATGTTTCTTGCACAGGTTAATACAAGTGTCACAGCTTTGGTCTGGGCGATGGCAGAGCTTAGTAGAAACCCGAGAGTTATGAAGCAAGTGCAAGACGAGATTAGGACAAAGCTTGGGGACAAGAAGGAGAGGGTTACAGAAGCTGATCTAGACCAGCTTGACTACTTGAAGCTCGTGGTTAAAGAGACATTCAGGTTACATCCTTCCATCCCATTTTTGCCTCCAAGTGGCGCGTCATCTGGAGACAAGATCCAAGGCTATGATATCCCCAAGAACGCCCTGATCATGATCAATATCTATGGGATCGCACGTGATCCAAAAGTCTGGACAGACCCTGATGAGTTTAATCCGGATAGGTTTATCAACAGTTCTATAGATTACAAAGGACTTGAGTTTGAGCTATTACCGTTTGGTTCTGGTACGAAAATAAGTCCTGAGATGAGGATGGCCACAGTAGAATTGACACTGCTGAACTTGCTCTACTTCTTTGATTGGGAACTGCCACATGGTAAAAAGGGTAAGGACATGGACTTGGAAGAAACTGGATTTATCACTCTCAGCAAGAGAACAGCTCTTGAACTAGTTCCTGTTCTTCATCAATGAATCTAAATACTCAACAAGAAAGAAAGAAAGAATGTTTCCTTAATTCAGCTTCTTCTGTTTGTTTGTTTTTTCTTTCAAATAGTGGTGTGTGACATTGTACATTCTATAAGTTTTTTTTATCTAACTAATGATACATAAAATCAATAATAGTCTCTGTAATAGTTGTTCCCCTGGTAACGTTGATTGTTGCTCTGAGGAACTTCTTCTTCAGCTAATAATCAGCTGTAATCTCAGCAGACAAAGTATACTTTGTCATAGTTCTTCCTACAGGCTCCTTGAGATACGTTTGGTCATCCAAGTAAGCCGTGATATCGGTTATGATCGTCCGTAGATTCGATGCGTCCTTTCTCGCCTTCAGCCTCGGCAGAAAATGCTCTCTGACAATGTTGACAACTTTCAGGAACTGAGATCTGTACCTCTGGTGAAGACCAAACCCTGCCATCTACACACCAAACATATACAATAGTTATGAGTCAAAGATATATTTTATGCTCAGAATGGGTTTGTTTATAATAATCAAAGCATTCTTGGGACCTGGAGAAATGAGTTTAAAGCAGTTGCGGAAGCTCTGGTGGCTGAGGTTTTGTTAAGGAACCGGGCAAGCCAAGCCCATCCGTGTTCAATCCCATGAACGTTACGCCCATTATTGTTCTGATCATTACAAAAATAGAAGAAGAAGACTCAATTGATATGTAAAATAGGTACAAGACATATAGTTGAATAAAGACTCAAAAAAAGACCTGAACAAGTGCACCGTAGAGTCTCATTGTGGAATCTAGTTGTTCATATCCGTCTGAGTCCCATGCTGACTGAATAATTAGAGAGAAGATTATTAACAATGGTTTCTTTTTAACAATTTGGGTCAGGGTCCTTTACTTAAAAGAAGATTAGTTAGTTACCTGTGAGTTAAGAGTATGCTTTGGAACAGTGTAAATGCAAGCTTTGTGGAATTCCGCTAGAACAATATCCATTGCTTCTGGAAACTGTGTGCATCAAAGGTAGATGATATTCTAACAGCAAAAGAGAGTTTTTAACTACAGAACCAACAAAAAAGAATTATAGGATCTTGCACCTGCGAGGTGACGTAAACGATGACGTAGCTGCCTGCAAAATGATCTTTAGCGGAGACTATCTGAAAGAATCAACAAAAGTTAATGCCATCAGTCCCAGTTTTTTTTTAATCACAAGCGTCCAGCGGAATGTAGTCAAAGATATGAACATATCAAAGAGTTGTTCTCCAGTTTGACCAGAGCACAAGAATCTGAGTCTATTTTAACATCTAACATAAACAAACAGGTGGCCTTTTAACAGAACAAAAAATACAAGTTACCTTCTTCGCAAAAGTTGCAATACTGATGGACACCGGACAACGAGGGTCTCTGAATATGTTGACAATTTCGGTGATTTTCTTTCTGCATAACCAAAGCAGAAATAACAAAAGTTTTAAAATATGAAGAACTAACAAAACTCTATTTGAATCTTTTAACCAAATGCTTAGAATTGGCATTTGTACAAGTAAACAAAAGATCAGATTAAACCATGAACCATACCTAACATTATCCTCTGTTCCTCTTATTTGCTTTATGGCCCTTGTAATTTGCTTTTCAAAGCTGCTAAAGTCCTACAAAGAGTAACAAAAGAAATATCAGATGGCTTGTGAGCAAATGGGCTGATACGACAGATAAAAAAAAACATAAGAAAGGGATAAATACCACATTTGGACGTGATCTTAGCGACTGGTTCGTTGCTTCTAACTCCTCGAGCTTCTTCAACCTGTGGTTCTCCAATGTCAAAGCACTTTCTGCAGCTTGTATTGATTTACCTAGCATGATTAATAAAGAATAAACACAACACGAAATGAGATCACGATATTCAAATGTAAACGAAAAACAATGTATTCAGTAGAAAATAGCTTACCTCCAGCTTGAGCATTTGATGCAGCTAAACTTCTCTCCCTCTCAATCTTCTCTTCCGAAATTTTTTGTTCAGCAGCTTTTCGATCTGTTTCTTCCTTTTCAACTGCTTCTTTAGCTGCTTTTCTCTCAGCTTCTTTCTTTGCTTCTTCAGCTCTGAGTTTTGCTTGCATCTAGAAGAACCAAAAAGAGAAAAAAAGTTAAGCAAGCTGGGTAGGCTAAGGATAACAAACATAAAGTTCAACTGATAAAAAACATACTTCAGCCTCTGCACGAGCTTTTTCTTGACGTATTTTCTCCTCATGTTGTGCCCTTTCTCTCCTCCTGGCTTCCTCCTGAGCTTCCTCGCTCCTAATTTTTCTTTCTTCTATTTGCGATTTTACTTCATGTTCACGTTGTATTGCAGTCAGATGAGTATCGAGTGCTTCAGCACTAGAACACATCAACAACAACAAAAAAATCATTATTTTCCAAAATCTGCCGACGCTAGAAGGAAAAACAATCACAGCATATGAACAATAGCTTACACTTTTCTCTGGTACTGAAGATCAAGTTTACGTTCTACTTCTTTTCTAGTTTCGCTATACTTTTCAACCCGGGCTATTGCAGAGCGAGACGTTTCAATCTCTTGCAATATCTCCGTTTCAACAACTGATACTTGATTCCTAATATCTTCCTGTTATCAAGAAATCCAAATCCTCAATCAGCTATATATACAAATCGAAATACAAACACGTAACAGTTATATATTCTGCCTCACCTTAACTTCGGTTTGGTGGTCATTAATCACCTCATAAAGAGCATTCTCAGCCAAACCCATCTTACTCAACAGAAAGGACTCGGTTTCACCATCAAACTCATCATCAGATTCATCACTGTATCAACAATAACTACCCAATTAAAAACCCATACAACAACACTGAAGAACTCTTTGGCAATTTAGAAACAAGCTAGCAAGGGAGAGTTGGTGGTAATCACCTCAAGTATAGCTCATCACAAGCAAAACGTTTCCCTTTTGTACATATCTGAGTATGATCATCTTCTTCTTCATCACTCTCTTCATCTACATCACTCTCCATCTCATCTTCTGATACACGCATTACAAATCCTCCACCTCTCCTTCCCATCCTTTTTAAACACGCCAATGTAACTAACATGAGAAGCACTCCTCTACTTTCCAAATATTAAACTAACCAACCAGAATATTTCTAACTAAGGTGTATTACTAAATCAACCCTAAACCAATGCAGAACTCAAGAAAGAGCTAAACATTGAATGAAAAGACAGAGAGAGAGATGTATACCGTAAGGTTGTCTGAGTGAGAGGCTGAGGAGACATTGAAAAGACATTGAGCTTTTTTTCAACAGACTCGATCTCAGAGAGTAAGCTATTGAAGTTCCAGTTAGGCTCAGGGTCAATGCTAATCCCATCTACGCTTCTGGGACAAGGTGGTTCCAACACAACTCCCCTAAACACACAGAAAAAGAAGCCAACTTTGAAATAGAGAGAATAGTACTAAAAGAATCAAAATTTGAGAAATCAAAAAGGAACCCACTCACTAATGAGCTGAAACAACAACACCCACCACACGCATCTAAGTTTTGGAAAATTTTGAATTAGAGAACTTACATTGATGGTTCAAAAGATATAATCAATTAGAGACGGTATTTTCTCGCTTCTTCTCTGGGAGCGATAAAGTTCATGCCTTTGTTTCGAGAGACTCTCTGAATCCAAGATTTTTGTAGCACCCTCTCAACGCTTTCCTTTGTGTAGCGCGAGGAGCCCAAGGGGGGGAGGAAGAAGCTTAATATCGACGCCGTACGATGTCGTATTAAACGAGTTATGAAAATAAGAAAACAAAACCGGCGGTTACGAGTAACCGGTTGGTTTAAATCAGAACAGTCTAATAGTGTTATTGCTGGGCCTTCCTTCCCCCTATCCTCCGTCTTATTTAAGACCAAATAATAATGGGCCTACGCACCGACAAATAATAATGGGCCTAAGCCCATGAGTTTAACAAAAATGTTTAGTTTGGGAAATCTTGTGTTTATGGAAGAGCGCACAAAAGGAGTAATTACTTGGACGTAGGTTAAACTTCAACGGTGATTGATGACACACTTTAAGTCTCTCTTAATTTGTAAAGAAGTGTTGCCAAGTCTATTATAACTACTTTAGACTAAATTTATCTTGGAAATAGAATAAATCTAGGATGCACTTAGCTACGACAACAAGTAACAAGACTTCTGTTTGCCTTGACGTGGACGCAACCAGCAATGTTTTGGGCCCTAATGCTTGCAAGTGTCTGAGTAAGGATAGTTCGTGTCCGCCAGTGAGCCAGTGGTTCAAGATCATTAAAGTTTCAAGGCCACTGAAGAGCTCGAATTGAACAAACAGTTGGAGAATCTTTTAAAGCTCTTTTGACTTTGCTAAAACCTATTGCAAAATAAATCTAGCAAATTTAGTTTTTTTACTTAAATATTCTGTGCATTCTAATACTCTTGTTTAAATTTATTTTATGCAAAAAAAATCATTGAATAACTTACACATATATCTGCAAAGAATTATGCAGTTATCAAAATAAAAAAAAGTCCCTTATAGATTACAAATATATGAAAATCAATTCTGACAAATAAAAACCGTCAACAAAAGTAACATACAGTCCGGTTTAGACCGGTTTACTCTATGAACAAGAGCCAATGATAGCGCTAAAAATTTCGCAGAGTCAAATTGCAACGTGGCAATATATGTATCGTCGGATCACAACACATCAGCAGGATAACCGTTGAAAGGAAACGGCTATAATTACCCGCCACCAAAAACAAAAAAATCTTTACTTGACAGATTGTGATGGTGTTTATATCTCCGTTACTATGGTTTCTGTATTTCTGTTTTGTTTGTGAGTCTTAAGGTTTTTAAATTACAATAGATACTTCCGTTATGCATCTTGTTGCTTTCAAAGTCTAATGACAATTCGTGGAACCAAGTGCATACCACTTGTCTGATGAATTGTCTCTGTGAATAACTTTAGGAGACCCGTCTTTCATTTTCTTGTAGGAATTTACTAGAGTTTTTTTTGTTTGCTAGTCTCAAGGGAAACATATGGTTATCTTAGTCCACAAATTAAAGCAAGTAAAGTTTTTCCTTCTGCTCTGATGATGATCATTTCTGTTCATCAGTCAATTGTACATTACATTTTTTTTACGTTTTCTTTTGCAAGAGCTTATGGTAAAAACTGAAAACTGAGCTGTGGCTACGGAATGCGTCGTAGCCATGCTCCTCTAGCCTCTACTCAAGGGATATTAAATGAACGGTACATAAACTCTAAACCCTTTCTATAATATGTTGTGATGGTCCTTAGCTATTGTTCTTATCTCATAAAGTTTCGTATATCTCTCTGATGTTGAATTAAGACAAATCATCTCGATTGATTGAATGCAAACTAAACTGGTGTCTTGTCGATGAAGTGGTTTACACTATATAGTTTCGTAGATAAGTTGCTTTAGTAGAGATTGTTGGTCAACACTCGTATGGTTTATAATTTTACCTACTCCTCTTTGATTTTTTGGCCTCTCCACCACCAATAATCATTAGTGGTCACTCTTACAGCTTTAGTCGTTGATTCCTGATCTTTCTTGTAATTTCCTAATCCGTGTTTTAATAATTTGTCTAATATTTTAAGTAGACCTAAGAGACTTTGTTTGTTTTAGGTCTCAGCTTGACTATATTGTTGTTACTCATTGATAACTATACAATACAAGACCTCAGTTTTTGGTCAGACAAAAAATAGTTTAAAAAGACTAGAATACTTGACTTTTTTTTTTTTTTTTTGCTTATTTAAACGGTGTGTGCAGGTGAAACCATCTCCAGGTTTCTTGTTTCGGAACTTTCTTTCTCACATTATCTCTTTTTTTTTTGTTCTTTCTCTTGTCTGATCAACGATGGGAGGTTTTTTCTCTGTTCCCTTTTCAGGTGACCAAGTAGAGAAAGATGTTTCTTACCTTTCATGCTTCCAAGCGAGTCACATTAGGATTTTTGAGGAGAATCTCGCTGCTATGCAAAGAGACATGGAAGAGCTCAAGGCAAGCCAAACTGATGTGTTGAGAAGGGTCGAGAGGGAGGAGGATACTAGAAGTATGCAACGGCTTCCAGAAGTCAAGGTATGGCTTAAAAATGTTGATAACATCAGTAGGCAAGTCAGTTATCTGATTAGTCGTAGAACTGCTGAACTTGAAAGATTGTCTGTTAGTGGGTTATGCTCAAAGAACTCAAGATCAAACTACGGTTATGGGGAAAGGGTGTCTGTGATGTTGAAAAAGGTCAGTGATCTCAAAACTAAAGGATTTTTTGAAGTTGTGTCTGAGCCAGCTACGAAAACACCTACCAAGGAAAAGAAGAGACTATTCAGTTCCAGACCGGCTATTGTTGGTCGGGAAACGATTCTCAAGAGGGCTTTGAGCCGCTTCGTGAGTGGTGGAACCAGGAGTATAGGTCTGTACGGTGTTGGTGGTGTAGGAAAATCCACTATTCTCCGAGAGATCAGCAACAAGATCACTGCCAGATTTGACATTGTGGTTTGGGTTGTTATGTCTCAAGATTTGCGTGTCGAGAAGATTCAAGAAGAGATCGGTAAGAAGCTAGGCTTTCATGGGGAGGAGTGGAACCAAAAAGAGGAAAGCCAGAAGGCCAATGATATACACAACTTCATGAAGGACAAGAGATTTGCGTTGTTACTGGATGATGTGTGGACGAAAGTGGACTTAAGAAAGATAGGAGTCCCATCACCAACAAAGAAAAACAAATGCAAAATAGCATTCACCACCCGCTCTCGAGAAGTGTGTGTGCAGATGGGAGTTGCTGACCCTATTGAAGTCCAGTGCCTTGCTGAGAATGATGCTTGGGACTTGTTTCAGTTAAAAGTTGGAGGACACAGTTCGAAAATCCAAGAGATTGCAAGAAAAGTTGCTGAAAGATGTCATGGTCTACCACTTGCGCTGAATGTTCTTGGCGAGACCATGTCTTGCAAAAATAAGGTACGAGAATGGAATGGTGCACTACAAGTTTTGGCTTCTTCACCTACCACAGAATCTGCAGGAACTGAAGATGAAATTCTCCAGATTCTCAAGTATAGCTATGACAGTTTGAAGGGAGAAAAGTTGAAGTCATGCTTCCAGTACTGCTCTCTGTTCCCTGCAGGTTACATGTTGAGTAAAGCTAGTTTGGTTAACTATTGGGAAGCCGAAGGATTTTTAGGTAAATACGGTGGCAGCATATCCCAGAACCAAGGTTATGAAAATATCGATACACTTGTTCGTGCTGGTTTACTGATGGAGGGTGATGACAATACGAAGTTTGTTCAAATGCACGATGTGGTTCGTAAAATGGCTTTGTGGGTAGCTTCTAATCTTGTGGATGAAGAAAGATGGGTTGTGCAAGCTGGTGTTGGGTTACATGAAGTGGTATCTGTTCAGGACTGGACCAGGGTGAGAAGGATGTCACTGATGAATAATGAGATTAAAGAGATATCTGGCTGTCACGAGTGTGATAAACTTACGACCCTCTTTCTCCAACAAAACAGCAACTTGGTGCGTATCTCTGGTGAGTTCTTTCAGTGTATGCCAAAGCTAGTTGTATTGAATATGTCGTTCAACGAGCTCAAGGAATTGCCAGAGGAGATATCAGGTTTGCTCGCTCTGCGATATCTCAACTTGTCACGGACCAAGATAGAGCGGTTGCCTGATGGTTTAGGAAGGTTGAAACGTCTTAAACATCTCAATCTGGAAATGACGAAGAGACTCAAGAGCGTTAATGGGTTATCAGATGTATCAAGTTTAGGGGTATTGAGACTACAAGGTTCGAACGTTACTCTCGATGCTAGCACAATAGAGGAGCTTCAACACTTGACACGACTAGAAAGCTTAAACATAGACATCTCCTCAAGTTCAGCTTTGAAGCAGTTGTTTAGAGCTCATGAGTTGGCATTTAGAATTGAAGAGGTATGTATTAGAGATACTCAGGATGTAGCATGTCTAGTTTTGCCAACAACAATGGAGCAACTCCGTAAGCTCACCATAAAGAGATGTGGTGTAGTGGAGATAGAGATTGGGAGGGTATCATACGACACGTTTCTGATAAAGCCAACACTAGCGAACCTCTCAAGTGTGATTATAACTGGCTGCAATAGACTTAAGGATGTAACGTGGCTGTTGTTTGTTCCAAAGCTTGCTCACCTTAAGCTTCAAAGTTTAGATAAGGTAAAAGAGATCTTAAGCGAGGAGAGAGCGGCATGTGAGCAAAACGCTGGAGGAACAAAGACCCCGTTTGATAAACTTGTAAGGCTTGAATTGAGTAACTTGCCGATGTTGAAGAGCATCTACAGAAGTCCTCTTCTCTTCCCTTGTCTAAAGAAGATTGATGTAGAAAGGTGTCCAACACTGAGAAAGCTTCCACTCAGTTCTGGAAGTTGCCTTGGTGGTGGTGATGAACTTGTCATCAGTTACAGTGATGATGAGTGGATGGAAAGTGTTCAATGGGAAGATAAAGCCACTGAAGAACGTTTCTTGCTTTGCTGTGAAAAGGTATGAAGTTTTCCATAACTAAGAAACTTCCTTAAGTTTCTTTTTTGTATCTCCATAATAAAAGTTTGTGGTCTTCTTGGCTTCTGTAGGTCATCATGCCCTCCTACACAGGAGATCTGTGAAGCAAAGCCGTTTTTTTTTTTTTTGTGTGTTGCTGCTATATCCTTTTGATTCTTCTCTTTTTGTTTGATTGGATTGTATTTGAACCACAAAAGAGTTAAATGTTTTATCTAATGAACAATGTGATATCCTTTTTTTTGCTTTACTCTGTTGAGACTTCAAAAGTAATGTGGTTGTATTGTGTAGACTTAATTGTAATGTATTTTGATTTGATACGAATCTCGTCTTTCGCTCCTGCCTGCAGTGAAAGTCTCTAGTTAAGACTAAATGTGAGAGATTACATTTCCTGTAATTTTTAAATCCTAAACCGCCAGAACCAGTGAACAAAGGACTATCAAATCCAAAACCGGACCTGGTACAATAAATATCTAAAAACCTAACCGAAAATAAAAAAAGAAAAGAGAAGGGTATAAAACCTAACGACGCCACACTTGTTCCTCCTCTTAGGGTTTCTTTCTCTATCTCTATCTATCTTCTCCCAAAAACCTCCGACAATGTCCGGATCTCTAGGTCGCACGCCGGAGTCCTTAAAGGCCTCAGGCCGGAGCTCCGAGAAGCTCAGCCTCCCCATCCTCCAAGGCAAAATCAAACGAGACCCAGACGGTTACGAAACAGAGCTCCAACTAATCTACAAACAGTTCAAAGCCTCCGTCGATCTCTTCCAGCAACAAGCCGCTCTCAGCTTCTCCTCCGTTGGAGGCATTGGCTCTGACCCTTCTGTCGCTAAAGACCTCGGGGACAGAGCCATGTTCTTGGCTCACGTCACTCCCTTTTACCCCAAGCAGCTCGCGGAGTTTCCGGCTCAGTTGACTGATTTGCTTCGGACCTCGTGCCTTGCGATGCCCTCGGGGCTGAGGAACCAGGTTGCTCAGGGTTTGATTTTGCTTATGAATCGAAAGGTATGTGGTTTTTATGTGAGGGGTTGGGGTTGAAATGTGTGTGCTTGAGAATGGTTTTGATTGTAATCGAAATGTATGTGGTTTATGTGATTGATTGTAATTGAAAGGTATGTGTTTTTATGTGAGTGATTGGGATCGAAAGTTATGTGCTTTATGTGATTGAGAGTAGAATCCAAAGGTGTTTGCTTTTATGTGAGTGATTGGGATCGAAAGGTGTGTACTTGAGTAATCGAAAGGTGTGTGCTTTATGTGATTGATTAGAATCGGAAGGTATGTGTTTTATGTGAGGGGTTGGGATTGAAAGGTGTGTGCTTTATGTGATTGAGAGTAGAATCCGAAGGTTTGTTTGTGTGCTTGAGGATGGTTTTGATTGTTTTACTTGGTTGTGTTTTGTAGAGTCTTGTCATAGAGGATTTGCTGGCTCTGTTTCTGGATGTTCAGACGATTGGGGATAGAAACTTGAGGAAGCTTGCGTTTTCTCATATTGTTCAAACCATTCGTAAGATGAGTGTTACTGATCCGAGGCATAAGGGACTTCAGAAGATTGTCATCTCCATGTTGGAGGTAATTTCTTGTCTCTAATGTTCAGGAAAATCGATAGGGAGTAACTAGGTTAAAAGACTAGCTACTAGGCCTAGATATTAACGAATATATGTATATATATATATATATATACATATTACCTTTATATAATTTGTGGCTTTGTACCAACATTGTTCTCAATTTAAACATATTTAGAATACTTTAGATCGATTTTAACCGATTTATACAATTTTAAACAAATTTGGGTCGTACAAATCGGATTTGAGGAGAATCATTTCGGCTACTGGGGAGGTGCATACTATCATGGGATTGTGTACGATCATAATTAGCTTGGTGTGTTTGTTTTTGTTTTGTAGCAAGAAGATGAAACAAAGGCTAAGAGAGCACTTGTTACTCTCTGTGAGCTTCTAAAGAAGAAGGTCTGGCTTGGTGATAGACATGACAGAGTTGCTATTGCCATTTGTGAAGCTTGCTTTCATGCTTCACCTAGGTTACCCTCTTTTTGTTTCTTCTGACTTTGGAGTATGTTGGTGTGATTTGGTTGGTAACCTTAGGAACTTCTCTTTTGACATGTTCAGGATCATGGTTTCTTCTCTTCGGTTTCTTCTTGACTACGAGAACATTGAGGATGATGATGATAGTGATGCTTCAGACAACGATGATGACGAGGATTCAAAGCACGAATCCCATGTTGTAATTAACAGGGAGGCTG
The DNA here is from genome assembly GCA_932364175.1 of Eruca vesicaria subsp. sativa. NCBI lineage: Eukaryota > Viridiplantae > Streptophyta > Magnoliopsida > Brassicales > Brassicaceae > Eruca > Eruca vesicaria. Next base: position 256,126 of record CAKOAT010552931.1, read on the forward strand.
TTTACAAGGTGACAACATTTATACATGAATTTTATCAGAGATTATGAAGAAGACCCTTACTAGTTCTTGATGCAAATTTTCATCCTTAGGAATAAGTATAGATCTAGGTTCTGCTTACATGGTATTATGGAGTTAAAATATTTATTTTTCGGATGCTTAGGCGAACAACAAAGGTACATCTTCTAGCAAGAAGAAAAAGCAAGCGAAACTGCAACGTGCAATGAAAAGTATAAAGAAAAAGCAGCGTGCTTCTTCCGAGAGCTCGACTTCAACTTATTCACCTCTCAATCATCTAAATGATCCTCAGGTTCACCTCCTAGCTTATTGTAGTATGCCATTCACAGAGAAAGTTATCATGATATACGATAGTATGGAGTGGCTATAATTGAATGTTTACTTCTTTTACAGAAATATGCAGAGAAATTGCTTTCCCGTCTTCAGACTGGCAAGAGCATTGGCAAAACTAGTGAACGAATTGAGGTAACTATTTTCTGTTTTATTTCATCAATGGAATTTGACTAAGCCACTTCACAGCCCCCTCAATTAACCAAGTGCATAGCTTTAATGAACTGATAATTTCATTATATTTTCTTCTAACTATGGAATAAATTTTCAGACCAGGTTGATGATGATGAAAGTTATTGCACGCACAATTGGGCTTCACAAGTTGCAGTTATTAAGCTTTTACACTTATCTTCAAAATTATGCTAAGGTATGATCTGCTAACCATTTAAAAAATAAATCCTATGCTAATTAAAATTTGATAAAAAATATTCGTGAATGCAGCCACATGAAAAGGATGTTACACAGATCCTTGCAGCAGCAGTTCAGGCTTGCCATGATGGGGTATAGAAACGTTTCCACATTTAAAGCATTATTGCTTTTCTCATTCTTGGGTCTTACCAGTTTTAATTTGTTTCCGGCAGGTTCCTTCTGATGCTGTGAAACCACTGTTCATGCAAATAGTGAATCAGTTTGTACACGACCGTTCACGTCCTGAGGTGTGATGTCAAACTCTCTTACATGAAGAGACTCAAGTAGAAAAATTGTTCTACCATTTTTATTTTCCTTTTCAATTCATTGTTTTCATTTATGTTGCCAGGCTATTGCTGTTGGACTCAATGTGATACGAGAAATGTGCCTCAGAATTCACGATGTAACTAGTTCTTAGCCCTGATTTTAAACGTAGTGAAACAGCACCATTCCTGGTTTATCTGACATGTGTTTTTTTTTTTGTCATCGTGTACTTCAGCTGATGACAGAAGAGTTGCTGCAAGATCTTGCTCTGTATAAAAAGGAACATGAAAAAGCCATCTCTGCAGGAGCTCGTTCCCTCATAGCATTATTCAGAGAGGTTAGCAGAAGCATTTTGATTTGTTGGTTTGAACAAAATAATCGATGTATGTGGTTAACCTTTAATTGCGTTCTGTAATTTCAGATTAACCCTTCGCTTCTAGTGAAAAAAGACCGTGGTCGTCCTGGAGGTCCCGTTGCCAAACCTAAACAATACGGAGAAGCTAATGTCTTCACCGACGTTCCAAATGTTGAGTTATTGCAAGAAAGTGATCATGAGAGTGACTCTGATGATGCTGATGAAGACGATGATGCGTTGGAGTTGCCTGGCAGTGATGATGTTGACCAGGAGCTGATACCTGCTGATTGTGGAACCGAGGAAGAAGCTGAAGAAGATTCTGATGATGATATGAACAACACTGAAGATGATAGTGATGTCGATACTTCTATCGGTGGTGATGAAGAGGAGGAAGATATGAATGACAGTGATGACGCCGAGACAGATTCTGAAAATGAGGATGTGGAAAGCGAAGAAGATGATGATGGAGACGAGTCTGATTCTTCTGCAGAAGATAGTGGAAGCAAAGGGAAGGCAAATGGGAAGAAAAGGAAGATAGTAGATTTCGATGCGAATCTTCTCTCTGCTGATACAAGCCTACGAGCACTAAAGAGGTTCGCAGAAGCGAAAAGCGAGCAGCCTTCTTTGGATGAAAACGATGGCATACTTTCTAATGAAGACTTCCGAAAAATCAAAGACCTTCAGGTATGTGTTTTTCATTCTGTTTGGTAAAGAAGTTCAACGTTATTGATGTTTTTTTGTGTCTGCAATACTACAGGCAAAGAAGGAAGCAAAACTTGCATTGGCTCGAAAAGGATTCAAGGTTCCAGATTCTGATCAGCTAAGTAAGAAGCGGGTCAATCCAGCCAAACTTGAAGTAAGCTTTTGTTACTAATAAGAAGTTACACAATGTTTTGACACACAACTCAGGTGAGATTTGACGATGATGCTAAAAATGGTTGTTACTGTTCCCACAGGCTCACATAAGGCATAAACTAACAAAAGAGCAGAGAATGGAGTTAGTTAAAGCGGGAAGGGAAGACAGAGTGAAATACCAATCCAGGACTGCCACCAAGCAGAAGAAGGTATCCAATTTTTTGTTTGGTCGTATACATCAAATGGTTATATAATGTTTGTTTGATTGATGATTGTGTAAACGAAAACGCAGGTGGGAGGATCGAGCAATAAACAGAAGGAGCACCAGAAGAATATGCCTCTTGGTGCGATAAGATCAAGGGCTTGTAGATCAAAGCGAACCAGGAAAATGAAGAGTAAGATCAGCGCAACCCAGTTCAGAGGAAGGAAAGCTTGGAAATGAAACTGACCAAAACACTCTTCCTACTTGCTTTTTTTTTTTTTTTTTTTTGTCTCAAAACCCCTACAACTTTGTTTCATGTTTTTTTTTTTGTTCAGTGTCTGCAGTTTTGATATTCTAGGTATCTGCATCAAATGTTGTCGTTGGCCTTGTTAACATTAGTTTTTATTTACATTGGTGATAATACCATAACATGCATTATGATCATTAAGTCCGATGTTTAAAAAAAACCGCTAGACAAGTTAATAAATTCTCGTTTTATTCTTTTATATTGTATATTCATATTAAATATTTTAGCTTCTGGTTTCACATATAAAATTATTTTCATGAAATATAACAATCAAAATAAAAAAGGAAATTAGATAAACTAGATTTTGCTAGTATAGGTTATTTTATTTACTCTTGACATTTCGCTTATCAGTAGTTTTGGTTTTAATATTTTCGATATCCATTCGAGTGTTTCTGTTCAGATATCAGTTGTTTTGGTTCGAGTATCAGTGGTTTGTTTTGTTCGAGTATTTCAGATATCAGTAGTTTGAGTAGACATTTAGAAAATTCATTTATTATATATAATCTAATTTCAGTTTTGATTCAGATTATGTTCAGATACTTTCGGGTTCGAGTCGATTTGGATAGCAAAACTAGAAAACACCATTCGATTCTATTTTGGTTTCGGTTCCGGTTTTGACTATGATATGAATTTGTTAATTTAATTTAATTGATTGTATGGTTTGACTATGATATGAATTGTGAACTTTATTTAATTGACTGTGTAATGGATGTAAGAGCATCCACATCAATGAATCCAAAAAAAAAGGTTAATTGAATCAATTTTTTATTATTAAAGTTTTTCTGTTTTTTTTTTGATTTTTTAGGAAAAAAAAAAAACTTAGACCAATTCCTAGCTGACACGTGTTGAACTTCAGGAAAGAGAAGTTCACCCGAGAAAACTTTAGAAGAGAGGAGTTCATAGATTTTTATTATTTTATTATTATTTTTTTTTTGTTTTCGTGTGAACTCCCCATTTGAACCTGGGGTGCTTTAATAATTGACGGTCAGCGGGCTTATTTACATAGTGCAAAAGTCTTCATTAACATAAAAGGGCCTTAATAGGCCTTAGTAGAAAGATTATTGATCCCAATGATACTGTTAAAAACAAGTTTGTTATGACTGTTGACATATAAAAAAAAACATCAAGGTGAAACTCATACATAGCTTTGTCCGAATCGGATAAGAAAAAAACATCTCGCGTGGATCTCGACGAAGACGACTCTCTCTCCCTCCTATCTCACCAAAACTTCTGTTCAATTTAACAGAGAGAAGCTTCAATCAATCGATCATCGTCGGCAACAAAAATCCGGAGCTTGAAAAAATTGTAACTTTCCTCTTAGATCTGTTTTAATCTCTTTTCGATTTTGTAAGAACCCTAATGTTAGTTAGAGCTTCATCCATCTGTATATATTTATGTGTGTAGCTCTTTTTCCTTGTAAATCAAAACATGTAATCTCTAATTGTATATATGAATGTTGTGAAGATCCAATCTTTTAATGAAGAGAAGATATGTTGAGCTTAGATCCCAAATCTCAGATCTGCAAGCTAAAGTTCCTGTTTTATTTTATTTATTATTATTTGGATCTGTAATTAAGAATGTAATCTGCTTCGATGTTTTGAGTTGTAAAGAGTCTTGTCCTAATTGACTAGGCAGACTTGTAGTTTGTTGATTAAGTTCATGTAAAGAGATATTGTAATAGGATTTTTCTTATGTAATTTTTATTTTTGTTAATTCTTGTTGTATTTTATGGCCAGTTTTGTTATGAATCCAATGAGTGAAGAAGGTAATCAGAAGCTGATACATCAAGGAAGCGGAACTATTCCTGCTTTAGCGGATGAAGAGCTGATGGGAGATGATGATGACTATGATGATCTTTATAGCGATGTTAATGTTGGTGAGAGCTTCTTCCAAACTCATCATCAGCCTCAGGCACCTGATCAAGTCAGTGGAGGCCTTCAAGTTCAGAGTAGTAGTGTTTCTGAACCTAGAATGGCACCTGTATCTGAAGAGAAGTATGGGGGGCATAGTGGAATCAATGGACCAGAAACAAGGTCAGATGCTTATCCACAAGAAAAAGGGATGAATAGTAATGTCCAAGTCAATAAAGTTGTTCCACAAGGAGCAACATCTATTGTGTTAAACAGCCATGGTTATTCAGGGAATGCTGTTAATGCCCCTGAGCCACCACCTGTGCATAAACCCTATGGCGGTGCTCCTCAAGGAGCTCAGCAGATTCCTGTTAGTCAGATGAATGTGATTCCAAATCCTATTGTGAACAGAAGCCCCACGCAGCCGTTCGTTGTGGACAATGGGAACACTATGCTTTTCGTTGGAGAGCTGCATTGGTGGACGACGGATGCAGAGATTGAGAGTGTTCTTTCTCAGTACGGAAGAGTCAAAGAGATCAAGTTTTTCGACGAGAGAGTTAGTGGCAAATCTAAAGGGTATTGTCAGGTTGAGTTTTATGATTCAGCTGCTGCTGCTGCTTGCAAAGAAGGAATGAATGGGTTTGTTTTCAATGGTAAAGCATGTGTTGTAGCTTTTACTTCTCCTGAAACGTTGAAGCAGATGGGAGCTAACTTCACTGGGAGGAACCAAGGACAGAACCAAATTCAAAACAGAAGGCCTTTGAATGAGGGAATGGGAAGAGGTAACAACAACAACATGAATACTCAAAATGGAGACAGTGGAAGAAACTACGGGAGAGGTGGATTTGCTCGTGGTGGCCAAGGAATGGGAAACCGTGGAGGTCATTGGGGTGGTGCAGTGAGAGGTAGAGGGATAAACAACATGGCTAACGGTTCCGGGACTGGACCATATGGCCCATCATTTGGTGGTATGATGCATCCACAGGGTATGATGGGAGCTGGTGGGTTTGATCCTTCATTCATGGGTCGTGGCGGTGCTTATGGAGGGTTCCCAGGTCTTGCTTACCCCGGGATGCCTCATTCTTATCCCGGTGTCAATGCAATGGGAATGGTTGGAGTTGCTCCTCATGTTAACCCCGCCTTCTTTGGCACGGGAATGGGAGCGATGAATGGAGGTCATGGAGCAGCGATGTGGAACGAAGCTAGTGGAGGAGGTGGTGGTGAAGAGGGTGGTTCTGAATATGGTGGATATGAAGATGAAGACAAAGAGAGAGAAGATAAGCCATCACGAGATAAAGAACGGGCAACCACTACAGAACGTGACCGGTCTGAGAGCAGTGGTGATAGAAGTAGGCACAAGAGTCACCGTGAAGAGAAAGATAGTCACCGTGAGTATAAGCAGCACAGAGACCGTGATTCTGAAGAGTTCGATAGAGGACGACAATCTTCTTCTAAATCTCGAAGCAGATCAAGAATGGCGGAAGATGATTACCGGTCCAGGTCAAGAGATGCAGACTATGGAAAGAGAAGACGAAGAGATTGAAAAAGAAACCTCTCTTACTGCATCTAAACTATACTTGTTTAAGTTACTTCTTATATTTGATACAATGTTTCTCTAAACATAGCATATGACATATGTATTTGTATACTATGTTTTTGTTAAAGATTCTTCATCTGTTATTGCAATCACACCATGATTATAGAGTTTTTGCGACTGATTCAATGTTTCTCTTTATTATTTGCTGTATTCAAGCTTTTTTTGTAGGCATTTCACAGGTATTAGATAAAAATGTAAAAGCTGAGAAGCTTTGGGAACACAGTTTTACATTTTATACAATACAATTTACCTTCTAAAAAAATTGTATGTACAGATTCTCTAAATCAGATTTGAGTACTCGTAGTAAACCAAGAATAGAGCTTCAGGGTAATCCTTGGGAAGGCTATTGATGTAGAGGTAGAATCTGAACAAGTCTTCCCTTGAAGCTGTCCTTGTATCCACCACGTCGTTATCACCTGCAAGCACCCACAAATCCTCTGAGTTCACTCTCTTTATGCTGCCTCGGCAAAACGGGCATGACTGAGACTTCAAGTTCCTGCACACATGTGAGAACCAATGGAAATTTAGTAAAATGAAAACTCCTTCAAAAGGTCTCAAAAAAAACAAACTGTTGTCATGTGTGTGTGTACCAATTGCGGTAGCATTTGATGCACATTGAGTGGCAGCAATTAGGCAACACCATTTTAGTGCATGTTTCTAAACAGATTCCACATTCTTCCTCACGCTCTAACCCTGCATTGCTGAATCTACTACTGTGAGCAGCCTCTCTTGTTATCTTCTTGCTGAGTCTTGTAAGGTCAAAGCCAACGTCTGAAGTGTCCAGCTCTTCTAAGTTGCTGTGTAATAGCTGAAGTGATGGTAGTATCACACCTTCAAGAGACAAGACAACGTTAAGAAAAAAATTGGAACACACAAAAAAACCCCTTTTGAAGAGAATGTGCTTAAGCTAAAACATTTTAGTGCAAGTTTCCAAACAGTTTCCAGCAACGGTAACGTGTTTGCTTACCATAGAACTCACTGATAGTTGCTTTTCTTCCGTGCGTGGTGAGCTTAGGTTGTCCATCAGAATGAACCTGTACAAGCAAAGATAACAAACAAAATGTCAACGAAATCAGAAATTTCAGTCAACTCTAACAAAAGGAAGACATCTTTTTGAGATGAAATAGGACTTTAAAAACTAACCTTGTAGACAAGAACATGAAAGAGGTTGAAGTAACGAGGAAGCAGACATGAGCAAGAGAGATCAATCCACCGAAACAAGATGAGTAATAACGAAGCAAAGTTGCTCTGAACCAGTTTCATCTGAAGCCGTGCATTATCCTTTCCCATTGGAATTGCTTCTGCCCTGAAAAAGGAGAAAACTCAAGTTCTCATTCACCATTCAGCAGCCACACAAACATGTGCAGCAACGAAAACATAACTCAGAGACCCTAAATTAGCTAGCAACCCGAGCCTAAAAAAAGCTACTAAATTTGCTGAAATTAGAATATCAAGCAGACAACAACTTTCAGAAACTTTCCATTTGAGAATGCTATAATCTTCTAAAATCAAACTAAAACTTATCAGAGTTTCCTTAAATAACCTAAAGGTCTCAGCTTGGTTTTCAACATTCACCTACTTTTATAGCTCAACTAATCAAAACTATAGTAAAGTCTTAAACTTTAGGAGAGAGGAGACAAAACCCAGAAAAGGTACTTACAAAGTATTAGCATGTTGAACATCAGCTTCCAAAAGCTTCAAAGATTCATAGTAACTGGAAGATGATGATGACGAAGAAGTTAGTGCCAGCTGATTATACATCTCTTTTTCTCCTCTCAGTGATTGCAACAAGGAATTGATTGAAGAAGACAAATATAAGAAACGAAAGAGAATAAGAAAGAAGATGCCGAAAGCGAGGGATTGGTCTGAATGATCGGAAAAAGGCAAGAACACAAGTCTCACTTCTCTCTCTCTCTCTCTCTCTGCTTTTTGCCTTTTTGATTCTTTGTTCACGGTTACCTGCTTTATTTAAATATATATAATCAATGTTGAAGAAGAAAATTTCGTTTGTTAATAAGAAAATTAATGGTTTTTTTTTCTTGTCAAGTAAGCTATAAACTTTGAATTGAGAAAGAAAAAAAAAACTTTGAATTGAGATGGCTTTTTGGTATGTGAATATAATAAATAGTCCATTTCAGTCAATTGTAACAGTTTTTGGAATAAATACTTGAAGCGAATATAGACAAGAAAAGGGACCAAAGTAGAAGAACGCGTGCGTGTTCTTTGCCTCACTAATAAAACATGTTTTGCTCAAGTTAACCCAAAGAATAACCCCGAAGTTATTCTATGCTTTAAATTTCAAAGTATAGATGTACACACACACAAAACAAAAGAATAGAAATCAAACAAAGTTGTTTGTTACCAAAGTAAACTTGAAGAACATCGTTTAGTTCTTGTCAAAACAAAAAAGATTCGCTTCTTAGATGGCTTCTAAAGTCATCAGCTCTATCACAAAAGTACACCTAAGTACCCCTTTGCTACGGGCATAGAAAGCTAATATACATCTCGTTTTCAACAAAACTTGGGGGGTCGTTCACTCATTCAACTTTTAAGCTACATTGGAGTTGACTCTTGACTCTTCTTTGTTCATCTTATGAACTGATTACTCACAAGGCATATGTTATGTCACCTTTTACTCTCTTACTATAATGCAAAAAAACTCATTAAAGAAAAGCTTAATGTTTGATGATAGCTTTATATACAAAGTAAAATCATATTCACATTTCACAACACTAAGACATTTCTACATCTTTTCTCTTCAAAAAGCAATGAAATTCTTATTAAGCTGATCATGAAACCTACCAGACCGTCGCACACTAGCAGCTCTTCTCGCAGTGAAACCAACAGTTGTAGGCCTAATAGATCTTTGCCTAACCATCTCCACAAACTCAGGATCATTAGAATGACCCTCGTACCTTATCCACTGAATCATCTGGTGGTAGCCAGGGAAGAATCTCATCTGAATAGACTTGAAGACAAAGTAAGGGATCAAAGCAAAGATCATCACGAAAAGGGTTGTTAGCCAGTAAGATGGAGCTGGAGCTAGGGCTTCAAGGAAGACTTTGTAAGCATCTGTAGAGAAGCTAGGACCCATGGCTCCATAGATCATTAGGAAGATGTACCATAAAGCTATTGAGCCCCATATTACAATGTGTTGGACCCAAGTGAAGTAGCTTATGGCTAAAACCATTTGGAGATTGACCACCCAGACAATGCAAGTGTACATTGTCCCTCCTAGGATTTCCCGACCGGCTGTTTTGCCGTTAGGGTTGTAGAGTTGGTGTTCTTGAGCTTCCTTGCAGATGAAGAAAATGGTGAGCGCTGTGATTACTCCATTGAACATCCATCCAATGATTCTTTTCCAGCTGAAGAGAAGATTCTGAACTCCTTCTTGGTATAACAATGGGAACTGCAAAATAAATAAAAGACGAAGGTTAATGGGCTATTCAGAGTAATCTAGGGTTTGAGTAAGGTAATGTAGACCTACCTTGTAACAGAAGCGAGCTGAGACGTCTTGATCGAAAACTCCAAGAGCAATGACTGGAAGCGAAGAGAAGAAGACGTTGAAAAGGGATAGAAACCAGTCGTTATATGCAGGTTGAGCAGAGAAGGATGTGTATGCTTCGTATAAGAAGACAGTCACACCAAAAGTGATATTCTTGTAGAAGAAGTAACATATCTGCAAGAGCAAAAACAAACCCTAGTTAGAGAAAAATGTGATGATGTATGTATATAGTTTATCTAATAGAGAGAAAAGATATGTACCATGGATGAGATTCTGCTGTAACACCAGTGACCATGGACGAGTAAGAGACGCTCTAAGTATCTGAACTGAGCAATGGCTATGTCACTAGACATAACAGCTTGCATTCCTTCAACACCACTGATTCCGACACCTATGTCTGCTTCTTGAAGCATTCCAACATCATTTGCTCCATCTCCAATAGCTAATGTTGTCTTCCCAGTTCCACTTTTGACCAGCCTTGTAACCTAAAGAAAAAGCAAAACAAATCTGTTATTAATCACACCGAAACCGTCATGCTAAAACCTCACATATCCAGTGAGAAAGAGATCATTACCAATGCCTTTTGCTTAGGTGAGGATCTACAGCAAATAACAGATGCACACCGTGTAGCTAAATCAAGAAACTGTTTCTTGAAATCATCTTCGAGAGCGTACGTTAGCGACTTCCCGTCAATGATCAACGCAAACGCCTCATCAGAGCCGCTTGATCCTGTGATGAGAGCTTTCCCTTCCTCCATCTGCTTCACAACGCTTTCTCTAGATGCTTGTTCAATAGCATCTTTCTCTCCAGCTTTCTCTAATGCTTTTATATGTGGTGTCTCGAGGTTTATTATGATCTGCTTCATCTCTTGTCTTAGTAAACTACATGCAAACCTGTAGAGATTCCGACAAGAACGTCAGACACACTAAGAACACTGTTTAGGTTCAGACAATGTTTAGCTAAGACCAAAGTCACTTACCCTATATTGATTGCAGTCTCCATCTTGTCTCCGGTTAGAACCCAAATCTTGATTCCTGCTTGAGCAAGCTTGTCTATACAATCAGGAACCTAAACACACACAATCAAAATTAGACATTATAACAAAAAAAAAATCTACTAAATATGAATGTTACAAAGAGGTAAGCCTATATACCCCATTTTGAAGTTTATCCTCAACAGCAGTAGCACCAAGGAGAATCAAATCACGTTCCATCTGATCAGTAATTTCATCTATTAAACTCTCACGATCCGCTGAAACCGAATTCTTAGCTTCATTGAAGTTCTTGCTGAATTCTATATACTCATTCTCATCAACCTCACGGTATGCAAGTATCAATGTCCTTAGCCCTGCATCTGCATATTCATTAACATGTTCTCTTGTCTTCTCTTCGAATTTACGCCCGTTCTTGGCAAGTCTTTCAAACATCACACTACACACACACACAACAAAAACAAGATTAGTTCAATACATATAGATCAGATCATCAAGAAAGCCTCAAAATGTAAAAAAATTACTTGTCAGCTCCTTTGGATAGTAACAGAAGCTTCCCATCTTCATCTCTCACGATCACTGACATTCTTTTCCTCGCACTATTAAACTCAAGAACATTTAATAACCGATACACTCTGTAACAAAAAAAAACAGAGTAATATTAGTTTTTAAACCTCAAGATATCTCCAAGAAGTACATTTTCATAAAACAAAACCAACCTGTCAACTCTCTCCCCTGTTGCAAGATCCAACTCACGGAACGAAATCCCGTTTTGCGTGCGGCTAAAGAACTCGAACCCGAGTTCTCTAGCCGCAACAACAAACGCAGCTTCATCAGGAGACTCAGCCTCATAAGAGACAGCTCCAGTGGCTTCATCAGTTTCAGGTATAGCAGTGTGACAAACAGCTAACAACCTAAAAAACTTCTGCAAAACAGCAGCTTCTCGTTCCTTAACCCAGTTACCTTTCATGACCCTCTCGTCCTGGAAGTTAAACCCTTTGATCTTTGGACCAGAACGGTCCACCACAACATCCAAATCATCACCAACCAAAGCCGTTCCTCCACTTCTCATAGCCATAGACCGTTCAACTTCGGTTATACCACGTCCATAAGCCGTTCCCGCGATAGAACACTTGATAAACTCCATGGAGTTACACGTCAACGTCCCGGTTTTATCGGATAGAATCGTGTCCACCATTCCAAGCTCTTCGTTGAGATTCGATGTTCTCGCGTGAGCGGGTTTATCAGTCTCCTCGTAGTACATGAGAATGTCGTTGTTGATGAAAACGCTCTGGAGAACTTTGACGATTTCGATGGATACGTAAAGAGAAATGGGAATGAAGTAGCTGTAGAGCATAACCGCGGTGAAGAAATGGAGGATCGCAGCGATTGGAGCTTTTTCGGGGTCGAAGAAGATGTCTGCATCGTCTGGTTTTAAGTACCATCTCTCTGTTCTTCCTCCAGCTCTCACTCTATCTTCTCTTGTCTCGATTCCGAAGATGATCGAGCCGATGAAAGACATTAGAAACACTATAAAGAACATCATGTAGATGATCTTGTCCATCTTCCTCTCTATTCTACTTCTCTTTGATGGTGGATCAGTTGAATTTTGAATCACCTATTATCAACAAAAGATTACAAAATCAGTTTTTTTTTTTTTTTTATAAATATCATTAGTCCCAGGTCCTGTTTATTAGATCATGTTTAATGGAAGGTTCTTAGGATAGAGTTACAGAATATAAGAATCAGTTTCTTAATTTTTAACTAAAAAAAACTAAGAATCTACTTTTAAATAAGAGCTTTAAAAACTGGTTCTTAGTTTTTTGTTTAAAATTTAAGATTCTTATATTCCGTTAAGAACCTCATACTAATATTAGTTTCGTTTCAGCTATCGATTTATCTAATATTAATATTAGTTTCATTTCAGCGGTCACTCGAAGTGAAACCTCTAACACGGTCACTGTACTACCATTTGAGCTAACGACTTTCCGCAGAATCAGTTTTGGGATCTTAAAGTTGTGTACCTTTGTGTCGTGTCCGGTGAAGACAACAGCACCGTAAACATACTCTGTGTTTCTAAGCTTAGAGTCTCTAAGAAGAAGCTGTTGAATAGACAAAGGATGTCTCTGTTCTTCCAAATGTAAAGTTCCAACAAACGTGTAAAGATCCGCATTAGGATCTTCACATCTCACAACAGCTTTCAACTCTTTGAAGTCTGAATCTTCATGTAACGCCGAAGAAGTCGCCTCTAATCCTTGCTTCACTTTAAGATTCGTCTCCCCATCAAGATTCATAGTCTCCACGTAACAAATAGAGTCTTCATAACTCGACGAAAGAAGCAAAAGATCCGCCGGAAAAAACTCGTCTTTCTCAACTCTCACTATATCTCCAACCTTAAGCTCCCTCCACTCCTCTTGCCGGAACATTCCATCCCCGTCGTGGACCTTAACTTTACGGTTATTCACTTCTATGTCCTGTCGTTTTCTCCCCCAGTCTTCGATCCCTTCCTTGACCATACTCACGAGGATGACGAAAGCTAGAGGTAACAGAGCGCTCACGGAGCTGTAAGGAGAGAGTTGAGTCAACGACAAGATTCCGGTGACGAGGAAGTAGAAGTTGGCGACGCGACGGAACTGTTCGAAGAGAGATTTGGGTATGAATGAAGCCGGTGTGTATTTCGTTGACCGGACGTAGTTTCCGGCGTAGTTACGACGTTCAGCCGCCGGAGAGTTTGGTTCGTTGCAGTAGACGACTCGGGAGAAGCCTGGTCCTCCTATCTGTGAGTGATCTTCTTGGAAGCTTGATTTACGACATTTGAAAGCGTAGATGTTGCTTAGACGTAACCTGTTTCTTCTCCGACCACCTTGTCTACCTCCCGCCATGTCTCTGTCTGAAAAAAATATTTATGTAGATCTTGAAAATGGCGATAATTCGATGATGTTTTAAGTGAATTGTTGAGAGAAAAGAATGAAAGAATTACGATTTTTTTGGAATTTTGGAACTATGAAAATGAAAATTTTTGTGAGTAATTATAGTATTTTTGATTTAGCAACTTAAGCAAGGAAGAAGAAGAACGAGTGTTTCTTCGTTATTTTTTTATGAAGAAAAGCCAACTTTGACGACGACTTTCAACGTATCATATTTTGACGGAGTTAATTAAAATATTTGCCTGTCATGGAATTAATCGTATGATTTTCTTGGGATTTCAAACGAAAATTCATTTGAAGAAGACGCAAGAGATCGCTACATATCTGGTTTTCATAAATTTCGATGAAGTTAATAAAAATCAAATTTGTAACAATCCATATTTGTCGGAAGTGAAAAGTAGTCAGTCTGGAACTTGTCCTTTTATGCTCTAGAAGAATAAGTGATGCCGTGTTAAAAAAAAAGAATAAGTGATGCCATAAATATTAAATGATGTCAAAAATAGAAGAATTTGATCATGTAAGAACGAATGGGAATGAGGCGCAGACGAAGTCGTATATGGTTTACTTTTATTAATTCCTTTGGCGATTTCTAGGAAAAGCGAAGAAGAGGGAGGAAAAGTACTTATTTTATTGGATAATGATTAGTAAATGAATGATGTTTTTGAATTGATTTATTCTCTAATGGAGGGTTACATTAGTACTATACTCTGTTCGAAAACGCGGGCAAGGCGGCCGCGTTCTCGGCGTGGAGGCGCTTGGCGGCTACTTACCGTAGCGTTTAGAGTCTGTGCGGTGAAAAACTCGGAGTTGAGGAAAAAATCATATTTTCTTCAGTTTTCATGATTTAAATAAATGTCCACATGATATATCCATCAGATCTTGATATAAACACTAGTTTGAACAAGAAATTCGAGAAAAAAAAGAAGAACTGCGGATTTAGGAATTGCAGATCTATAAGGAAGAAGACAAGGGTAGTATAGTAATTGACCCTGGTTAATGAAAAAGTTCGAAAAAAAAAACATTCGCCTGTACAGGGTATCGAACCCAGGTCCTTGGAGGATGCAACAACAGTTTCACCACTACACTAACCCATTCCTTTGTACTTTTGTGTACAAGTTCTATATATATTTGTATAAATATATTAAAATTATTAAAAATTAATCCCCGATTAATCTACGATTAATCCCCGATTTTTTAGCAACTCGCTAGGCAGTGATCGAGCGCCCGACTAGCGCCTAGCGCATTTCATAACATTGGTACTATATGTTATAAAAGTAAACTACTTAATTTCCAGTGATCCCGATCCAAAAAGATGATCTGTCCTCGATTTCCTGATTAGTATATCTTCTGACACACTCTTGGCAACGCATACATGTGGAATTTAATTTCCACCTCGTAGGTTATTGCCAGTTCAGTATTGCGGACCAACTGATTTGGTAATAATATTATAGTATGGTAGCAAAAAATAATCCATATCAATATGAGTTTAATGTATTTCCAAGTTATAAAGATACACTTCATGATTCATATAAATGTTTTAAAAGAATGATTCCCTATTTGCCATGTAATGTAATATGATAATTTTTATTACCTATTACCACGCTATTTTCATGTGATTATTTATAGTCCCAGCACATACGTCTCACCTACTCCTACTACTACTATAATCTCATTATTGTGGCTGCGTGACCATTCAAACACCATCTTATCTGTGAGCTTGGCAACATATCATAGACATGTAATTTAATAATAGTCATTATCACTTTGACAAATAATACATATGCGACAAGGGTTTAAATCCATTAAAGTTAGCTCACACTAACTAACACAAGAAAAATAAGTTTTATCTTTTGAAGAAAAAAAAAAGTATTTGAAGCGAAACAAATTTTCACTTTCCCATCAGCGGTCAAGCCGTGCATAATTTAATTTTAAACAATATCTTAGCGTCTAAATGAATATTAACTTTGCAAAACACTTTACAATTTAGACATCTTCTTAATTACGTACATTGGGCTTTAGATCGCCGTAATTACCTTTATGGGCCCAAAACAGCCTCCCGTCCACACTGCTTAATCTTTACTCTCGTTTGCAGCTTCGAAGGCTCTTCTTGTCAAATCAGTGTGTCTTACTACGATATGGTCACTGTGTTAGGGGTGGCCGAGCAACGTCATCAAAACTGAAGAAGATTGGGAAGAACAAAAAGGGAAAGGACAAGAAAGGTCACTAAACGATTTTAATTATATATTTTATGGGTTTAAGAAAAATTAGTTATATCTTATATGATCAGTCGGTTCTAATTTCTTTGTTTTTCGTCTTATATTCTTCTCTTTCTTGTGATGATGTTGAATGAATGACACAAAAAATAGTTTATGGTTGTAAGAAGTAGTTATGGTTTAAGGAACGTTAAGTATATTTTGTGATCAGTGTGTTCTAGTTTCTTTCTTTTTCCTCTATTTCTTGATGATACGAATTTAGAATGTAAATAATTTACGGTTGAATGATGACACAAAGATAAAGTATTGAATTTAATATCTGAATGTTATTCAAAACATAACATGACACATGGCATCTCCAAGGTTGCAATCAAATATGTTTCATCTCATATAAAACATGCATCTCCAAGGTTGCAATCAAATATGTTTCATCTCATATAAAACATGCATCTCCAAGGTTGCAATCAAATATGTTTCATCTCATATAAAACATGCATCTCCAAGGTTGCAATCAAATATGTTTCATCTCATTTAAAATAAAGGGAAGACAAGGGTTTATCTATCTACATATATCTTACAAAGCCAGCGGTGCATTCATATGTCGTACACAAGATCAAACAAAAGGAAAGACAAATGGGTCTAGCAAAGAGCACAAAACTCTGGGCTTATCTATGTCATACACGACACAAACATCACCTGACACACGCCACCACAGAAACATAAGAACCAGAATTAACCGTTGTGAATGCGTCAATATATATGCTTGATCGAATTAACCAGAATTCACATTGATAATCTCTGCTTGATCGAACCAACCAAATATATATGCTCAAAGCCAAGAGTAAATGCGTCAATGAATCAGTTACCACCTAAAGAATGGAGCCCGAGACCATAACACTATAACAGCAGTGTAGTACCTTTGTGTCAGGTCCAAGAAACACTACAAACCGAAGACAATTCTCATTTAACTGCTCTCAAAGTTTGCAGTACCTTTGGGGCTTTGTGTCGGGTCCAAGAGATTCGTACACATACTGTCTTTCTGAGCTTCCAATCTCGATGAAGAAGCAGTTTAATCGACACTGCATGGATCTCTGTTCTTCCACAATGTGGATGTCAAAGATGATTAGAAACAAAGAACAGTAAATTATGATGTAGTCAAGAATATGGGATGGAAATGAAGAAGAAGATAGGTGATGATGGATCACCAAGATCTGGTGAAGGGTCCATAAGAAAGAAGCTTTGGAATTTTCTCACTATATAACATATCTCATGTGGATGTAGAACGGGCATTGGGCAAGCTCAATGAAACATTAACCTCAGATCCCCATTTTTCATAGGCTCCCAAATAAGTAGAATTCTGAATATGTAAATCCATTATTATAGATAACAAATCACACGAGTTTTAGATACATTATAGTTTTATTAAATGTTAATTGATTGGGCCAAATAACACAATGATTCAATAAATTTTCGAACAGAAATTTATAAAACTAAAAAAATTGACTAACTTTTTTTTCTCTATGCTAATTTTTTTCTTCAAAAACATATTTATATATGTTTTTTTTTTATTCTGAGGGCACCTACAAACAATAAGCGTTATTCCACTTTCACTATTCCTTTTTCACTATTTTATATATTTATTTTTATTATATTTTAATATATAATATATAGGCTTCTATTTTTTATTTTGTTTCAAATCTCCAAGTTTTCAGAGACGGTCATGCGTGGATGATCTAAGAGCATCCGCAATCGCGGATCCTTGGGGGAGAATCCTTAGAAAAAAAAGAAAAAGGGGTATTTCGGATTATATAAGGATATTTCAGATTTTTTTAAAAACAAAAAAAGCTGACCACTTACGGACCGTCACGTGGGCAGTGGAGCCCGCGAATAATGTAAGGATTAATCCTTACATAAGGATTTTATCCTTAAAATTATTAACTGTTCATGGGACCTATTGATTATAAAATTAATATTTCCCTAAGGATTCTTCCTAAAGATCCGTCATTGCGGATGGTCTAAGAAATGTTACTTTCACATTTATTTTTGAAAGCATTCTTGTATCCAAAGAGATTCTTTTGAGGATGAAGTTAGAGCTTTAAGAGTATATGCAATCTCTACTGCATAATTTACTGCAAAATAGAGTGATGAAGAAAAAAAAAGTGATTACTCTAAAAATGGAATAATTGTTTTTTTTGTTTTTTCATTACACTTTATTTTTCACTCTATTTTGCAATAAATTATGGAGTGGGTTGGAGATGTTCTTAGAACTAGAAGCAGAGGCATGTGTTTAATGATATGTACCTCGGATGATTTAGAAACGCAGAAACGTTAAACAGAATAGCTTGAGGCTTTGCCTTGTCTTGGTTCTTTATACATCAACCGAAACAACGTGAGCTTAAACATTCTATAAGTTCTATGAAAATATGGGAAGGCCCATGAATGAACATATAGACGACTAACAACGAGTCTTATTAGGCCGAAACTGAAGTTAGAAAACAAAAAAAAAATATAAGTAAAGCACTTGGCCTATGCAGGTTATTAGCACGACGCTCTAACCAACTGAGCTAATGGGCCACGCTTTTAGATTACTATCCTTTACATTTCTATCTCAAAAATCTGGAGAGAAACCGATCATATCCATGAAAGATTCCGAGATGTTTATTTCCAGAATTGTAATCTCGTTAACTGACTGAATATTTATAGCATTTTACAAGATATATTTACGTGTGAAGCTTTCAATGCAGTGATAAATCAGAAGAAACTAAAAGAAAAGCAAAAGTTTAACGACATTTGAAATGTAAGAATGGAGTGTACAAGTGGCATATGCATATAGAATTGGAGAGATGAGAGAACGAGAATCTATCTTATAGGTCGGCCGTGATGTCTTCGGGTGCGTACAAGTATGTGTAATTCATTCTTGCGTGTATTAGAGTTTTTCAAAAACTAAATGTATATGAACAAAATCTAGGGTGCTCTATTAAAATACATGTTCATTGATAGCTATTTATTGATAAGAAGATGATGATATTTTTTCTACTTAATTATTTTTAATGATGATGGCTCTCTCTAATCATGTATAGGATTTCAAAATATCCATCTCTCATACCATTTATATAATACATAGATTCTATCATCCTAACTTAACTAATAATCTTACATATCAACAATATGATAACTGTTTATAGGGCTGGGCAAAATATCCGTAAATTTTGATTCGATTCGTTATCCGTTTCGATTCGAACCAAAAAATCCGGATATCCATAGCTCTACGAGTCAAAGCAAATACTAAAATATGATATCCGTAAAAAACGAAGCAAATCACAAATACTAAAATTTTTAGGAACGAATATCCGATTCGATCCGGTATATATATATATACATATATATATTTTTAAAGTATACATAGAAGCTATATAAATATTATATTTTATTTATTTTTTACAAGATTTTTATTTACTAAATTTATTATATTAGTTTTTAGAATTTTAAAAATTAAATAAATTGCATTTTGTAATAAAATATTAATTATTTTATATTATTTTGAATTTTTTTATTGTTTTTTACGGATCGAATCGGGTATCCGGTAAAAATTTAAAATTTTCCGGATATCCGGAGCAGCGAATATCCGGATGGCTACGGATCGAATCGAATCAGATAATTGATTATTCGGACAAAACGAATCGGATCACGAATACCTTCGAATACCCGGATATTTGCTTCGTGCCCACCCCTAACTGTTTATGTGCATGGGGTTACAACTCCATGCAAAATTTTGGTAAGTTCTTAATGGCTATAATTGTTTTGTAAAAAGTAATCCTTCTGTACTTAGAAAAAAAGAAGAAGATCATTTTGTCTATAATCAGGTTTAACTGTATTTTTAGAGCAATCTTCTAGATTCCTAAATTTATATCTGAAATGGTTAAAGACATTCTAATATACATGTACATGTTAGACACCAACTTTAATTATATTCATGTACATGTTAGACACAACAATATATTGATAACTTCCATTTACACACGTTAAGGCCAAACTTATGAGAATTTCCATATACAAGTATTATATGTATACACCTACCCAGTCTACACATGCATATAGTACAAGCATTATATATACATTTGTGTACGACTGAATTATCAGTGATAATTGATGTAAGCGGCAAAAAAAAATTATATGCAAAGCTGGCAGATAGACTTTGATGGATTATAGGAGAAGACTTTTATGGAGATTGGTGTTGGTGGAAATTATATAGCAAGTGGGTACTTTCTTTTAAGACTAGACCAGTGACCCACATCTTGTTTTGTTTCTAAATTATATATGGTTATAAACATATCAAAACCACATAATAAAACATAGCTTTTAGACGTCGATTATCTATGTCCAATTAAAATCCGTGTCGTAAACAAACTGGTATTTCGTACCAAATCAATACTATTAAATAGTAAGCAGAGTTTCAAATCTATGATGCTCATAAGTAATCATTTGTTTTGATTGATCAAAGTCTAGATGAGTTATCTTGATTTACGTACTTCTTACATGCAATATGTGTAAATAGATCAATGTTTATTAACTTGATTATCAGAGAAGTATAATTAAACTGTAATTTAATGCATACATATTGATTCCTAAACCCTTAAACGTCGCTGAAATTATTCTTACGTTGTTTTGGATTAACTAGTCAACGTGGTTATTATTTTTTTCTAATTATCTTAATCTTTCTCTCTTTTGTTTCTGTCGTTGATTTTGATGGACATGTACATACAAATACAAAAAAATTGTGACTTAACTTTTGACGTCTCCGACCTCTCTTAAGTTTGACTATTCGAAGATTATAAGGTTATTTCACTAGAGGCAAAAAGGAAACAAGGGAAATATTATTTATCTACTTTGCTCACGACCACTTCCACTACATGAACTAAAGTATTGCTTTGTATAAACTCTCTCTTTGGTAACTTTCTTTATAAACTGTTTTTACTTAAAAACTACTTCTAACCCAAAACCTCCAATGTACTTTAGAACAATGACGAATATAAGTTCCTTTGATTGCATTATTGTAAAAAGGTTTTCTCGTTTGAATATAGTTTAACATTCATTCAAACAATGACGAGTGTACAATATATGGTAATTAAGAAACAGTTAAAACAGATCTATAAGATTGAAAATGTGACAATCTAGTGGTATTACAAAGAGATCAAATTATTCGTTTCACAAATTCAAACCCTTTTTGGTATTGAACATTATTTTAAAATTAAAAATTGTAAAACTGAGTTCGGATATTGGTATGAACTGAAGATCCAAAATTTTCAGTCTTACAGACCAAAACAAATATATGTAATCTTAATTAGTCAACAAGTATATTTAAAATTTAATTGTCATTTTAACAGCGATTTGTATTGAATGGAATGATCTTTTGCGGTAAAAAGTAAAATAAACAGACAAGCAGCGGTGTGTTTGTTGGACTACGTCAAAGTCGTCGGCCGAATGTATACATATATAATGTATACATAATATGTGGCTTAGTGTCTAAGGTTAAGAAAACATGTACATATTATATCACATTTGTAGTTATGCCAGTTATACGTCAACAAGTGGAAACCATTTTTTGGTTGACTTTTCGTAGGTTCATCCATGCAATATTTGGATTTTCTGTTCTAAATAATAGAAATGAAACCAATTTAGTTAGTTAGTTTGACGGCAAAATAAAGTAAAGTCTATATTATATCATGTTGTAACTCAAACTCTCCAAGTTAGTATCTAAAGAAACACAGGTTGCAGCAACCACGTGATAAAACTTACAACATGTTTAATGGAAGATTCTTAGAATGAGATTATTAACAGAATATAATATAACCTAAATTATTTATTTTTTTTAATTTTTAACTAAAAAAAATCAAAAAACGGTTCTTAAATATTTTAGTAGCATATAGGAGTTTTATATTGTAAACCAACTTAGATTCGCTTGATATGGATCAATTGATTAGAATGTAATTGAATATTCGGAAATAAATCTATCTCTAGACTACATCTCGAAAAAAATATATATACATACTTTTATACTACTATAATATGAGGGCAAATATAATATATGTTAAGTCGCTGGCGTTTGACGAATTATCTTCTTCTTTTTTTTACACAAATTTCACTAATTTAAAACTAAAGTGTTTCAAACATTATAATCGGAGGCAAGCTCAACAGTAGGATGAACAACAATAACATAACAACAATAAAACATAAGATAGAAGAAGTGACTTGCTCACATTTTCATGGGTTTCATGTTGGTACCGTGAGTCTATAATTTTTATCTTCAAGATTGAGTTTATTAATCAACAAAAACTATTAACGAAAGTCTAATCGAAACAAACTGTAGATGAAGTCAGAAATATCAAATGGTTAATAAATTTTTAAAAGAAATTCTGATAGCTTTTAATTTTGGTAGCTAGCCCGTCAAAGTATATCAAATATATGTGATCAGTAGAAGACCGCATTCATTTGACTGGATGAAATATTATTATTAGATTATGTTGGTTTTTTTAAAGAAAAGAAAAGAAATCGAGTTTCAACACTACTATAAATACAGGTTTTAAAACTAATACACAAACTCTAAATATGAATTTACGTCAATTCGGTATGTTCGCTTAAGTTTTTTTAAAAAAATTATAGCGTTTGTTCACCGCACTTTTGGATTATCAGCTCATTGTGTAAATCCACTGGAAGTAGATGGGGCCGACATATTTTGTTTACCTGAAAAATTCGTCAACGACATATTTTGTTTACCTGAAAAAATCGTCAACAAAAGCAACTTCAGTTAACATGAGAACCAGCTCGTGAACGTAACTTCGTTATTAATAATGGTTGATTGTAAAAAAAAAAAGTTGATCCGAATAAATTTAATATTTATTCAAAATAAATTAATAATAAGATTATTGTTTACCTTTTTTGAAAAATATTTGTTTACTTTTTTGGCATGATTATATCTTAATATATTTATTAGATTCGCAAGAAAAAAAAAACTGGTGATGAATATATTTACTAGACTATTATTCAATTCGAATTAGTATATATCACGAATAGAAAAGTTTATAAAAGTTTAACTATCAAAGAAAAAGTGAAATTATAGATCTCTTAAGTTTCATTCTATTTTTTCACGATTCTATCATATAACTTCCTCTATTTCATTATAAGTGTCATTTTAAAATTGTGAACACGAATTAAAAAAAAAATCATTAGTTTACATATTTTTTATATAAAAATACAATTATCTATACACCTAACCACATTTTAACCAATAGAAAAAAATTACATAATAAAATTAATAAATTTTTTATTGAAAACCAAAAATGACATTTATTTTGTAACGAAAAAAAATATCTAGAACAACACTTAATATTAATTTCAATAATTTATTTAATTATATAAATCCATTATGGTTCGCTCTGATTGGCGTGGGTTTTCGTGTGAACATATAAAAGAAACCTTGACGAATCAAAAGGCATAATACGCGCAAAGTCTTCGTGGCATAAAGTTCCGATTGCTCCGAGAGACCTTTTTATTCTCTTAATCAAGAAATAAAATTCCATTTCTCCTTTACATATATCTGTATATTGTGAAAAGAAAAAGAATAAATCTCGGAGCTTTTCCTCCACGAAAAAAAGAACAAAATAAGTTTTTTTTGCAAAATGATTATATTACGTACAATACACCTACCGCTGCTATTCTCATCACGAGAGTCATCTTATTCAGCTATACTGACTCTCGAATAAGTCCAAATTTGTTTACTTTACAAGCAAAAATTATAGAATAATAATGCGTTGAGGGACGCCACTTGTACCCTCGATGTTGAAACCGAACGAATTATTTGTGGTGCAGCTGAATATTATAAAGTTCATTTGTCTTAGTTCTATTTATTCAACCTGTATTCAACGTATTATCGTGGTCGTTCCCAGAGTTTTGTTTTTATACAACAAATCTCTATATTTTTTCTATTTTTTACAACAAATCTCTTCGTGCATACATATCTTGATAATCTTTTGTTTTGTTTAAGCTTGTTCAAAATTTTAGCTAAAACCATACAAATGTTCTTTTTTTTTTGCTCTAACAAGATATATGTTGATGTTTAACCAGCAAATAAAAGATATATGTTTATGTGTTTTACGTACATATTTAAAACATAATAAATTTTGATACTAAATGTATTATTTTTTATACTATTTACTAATTTTCATAATTTTAAATTGATACTACTTCAAAAGTACAATTAAAAGAAATACAATTCACCATTGTTAACTAGTAAAAATTGCATAAAACTTAAAACAGTATTTTTTTTTTTGAAACAAAGTTTAATTTTTAAAATATTTGTCTTTTAGGAATAGAAGAAATATTAATTATTAACTAACCAAAACCTTTACATCAATCGGTCTCGACCCATAAAACTAGCAAACTTTACATAGAACTAGTTCTTTTATCTTATATATAGATGTACATATTTAGATGTAACGGATCGTATGGCACATGTTCATTTAGAGCACCCTCATACTATGGACGGAGTTGCTTTTATATTGTAGATAGTAATCAACTAATCATCATCAACACTATCTAATTTGTAAAAAATATAATAATTTTGATGCAGTCCTTAACCCGAATCCAAAACTTATCGAGATATCTCCAAGTCTCCAACGTCACGAAAGAGAAAGGAGGACAAGCATAAGACATGTATAAAATACATACAATATCTTTTTGTTCATCTGACGTGATGGACCCTTTTAGATTCGATTTTGTCACTAATCCTAATCCCAGTTGTTTTTCGGAAATATTTAATTATCTTAATAAAGTGGTACCTTAAGTTGGTAGATCAGGAATAGCGCATAAACACTATGCACGCACATAAACACATTTTTTCCAAGACACAATAACTCCATAGCTAATCGCATTTGAGACAAAAAAGAAAGACTGTTCAAAACATAATAAAAAGAAGTTTGGCCTAGAAGTAAACAGGAATCTTCAAGGTTCTTTACCTAGAAGTGGCATCAATCCTGCACAATTCAGTAATCAAATCAGCAACAGAAGAAAGGGGAAAAGAGCAACAACAGAAAGGGGGAAAACAGCAAAAACACGTAGGCATTCCAAACTAACTTACATTATCCATCCAGCACAATTCAGTAATCAAATTTAGTTATCAAAGCAGCAACAGAAAGGGGAAAACAGCAACAAACAAAGCGTAATAGCAAACAAAACAAAAAGAAGTATTCATTACCTTAAACAACCATCTCAATGAATTGATACACCAGATCAGCATACACCCTTACAAAACCTTGATCACAAACCTTCACTCCAGCAACTTCTTGCAACTCATAGTACAAGCGATTCAATCTGTCATAATTATGGCCAGTACAAACCATAACATGACCATAACGCTCGGTGTTGCCAGCCATTTCATTCTTAGTGGGAAAGTAAATCTCCTGTACAAAAAATCACAACCCAATCATCAAAAATTTCATGTACGAAAAAGTAAAAAACAGATAAAACAAATGGTTTGCCTTGTGTTTCAGACTCGAGTAACTGGGATAAATATGTAAGCTAACAGATAGAACTCCTTTCTTCAACTTTTGAAGAAGGATCGCATGGAACTTATCATATTCATCTTGACTCTCAAGACATCCTTCAAAATACAGCTTGTGCTGAGTGATCTCCTTGGCTTTGAACCTTAAACCTGGGAGAAGAACCTACAACACAACATGTTTAACAAACAAAAATATAAAATGTTAACAAACAAAAGCATAAAAGTTGACAAATAAAGAACACAGAAAACTAAATTGACTTACAGTTTTATCCAAGTCTTCGGTCAGAGGACAATCCCTTTCAAGGAGAACTCCATCTTTTTAAGTAAATTAATCACAAAGGAAGAATCTACATTGAGCGAACCATCTTCTAAAAGGTAACTCTTGAGAATCTGATTGAGGAAATCCTGGATAGATAAATGCTCTTTGAGGTGGAACTCGAGCTGCCTCACGTAAGCTATAGCATAACAAGTTGATTTTTTCTGTTTCATGACAGGGCAAAGCAATCTCGGCTTCTTCTGTCTCCATGTTCGCAGCCTAACAAAAATAGAACAATCAAATAAAAAACTCAACGATTTAAAAAGACAGAGATGATAAGAATCAATCGCAATCAACAAAACAAAAACAATCCAAAAATGGTAAATAATCAAAAAAATAGTTATTATTCTTCAGTTTTCCGTTGGGGTGTAGCGGTAGGTTTTATTTTTTAGTGTTAAAGATTTTAACTGACCAAATATGTTGCAATGTAATATAAATTGTTAATATTTACAGTTTAGAAACGTCCATACACATTAAGAAAAAAAGAGAGAGTAATATCCTTAAAGTTATTATCAGATTTGTCAGTTTCAAAAAAAAATCAACTTTTGTACAAACTTGTTATGAAAAAAATCATATTCCTTTTGAGTAACCTTTAAGACTTCATTCAGGATACAACTTGTGCACCGTGATCTTCTTTGCATAGAACCTAGGACCTCGCAGATTATCCTAAAACGCAACATGTTAACAAACAAAGAGCATAAAAATGTAAAAATAATTTGACTGAATTTGACTAACAGTATCATAAGGAATATGATTTAGGTTTTCAGTCAAAGGGCAATCATTTGCAAGTAAGATCTCATTATCTCTCATGAAATAAATCACACGAGAAGAATCTACTTCAATTGAACCATTTTCTTCTAGGTAATCCTTGGGTATTTGATCGATAAAATCTTGAATTGATATATGCTGATCCTGAGGCATTAGATTGTTCTGTTTTAGGTGAAACTCAAGCTGTCTAACATATGCAATTGCATAACAAGTAGAATTCGCTTGTTTCATCACAGGGTAAAGCAAAAAAAAGCTTCATCTTTCTCCATGTTTGCATACTAAACAATCAACAAAATATGAAACAATAAAAAAATGGGAAAAATCAACATAATATGAAACAATCAAAATATATTCATAACTATATAAGTAAATATTTAAACAAAAAAAACTATATAAGTAAATAAAAATTATAAGAAATTTTGTACTTACAGCATATTCAATGTAGGACGTTCATAATATACACATGTTCGTTAAAGCAATTTTAGTTAAATACTTTTCAAAAGAAAGTGGATTATATAAGATATCAAGAGTTCTAAAGTCAGTCCCTTGAAGAATCCAATATTTTCCCAAAATCGTTTTTTCATCTTTGAGTCGAAATATGTCTATTCAAAACTTGACAAAATTAAAGCAAGGGACAAAACTATTTAACGAAAACAGAAATAACACATTGACAAGCTAATGAAATTGAAGGACCACGTTGCGGAAAATGAGGTCCACCTTTGGACCAATAACAACTCGTCCGTACAAATAATTCTTCTATTATATCTATATTTTTTTTAGCATCATCATAAATCATACTCTATGCTTATTTTTATTACTGTTATATCTATTTTGTTTCTCTAATCAATCACAAATGTCCAAAGTTTCAACCTTTTATGCATTAAAAATCATTTCAATCTTTCGTATAACAGACTACTTTTACTATCTTTCATAGTATTTAAACATATGCAGTCATATAAATTCTAAATAAAAATTAAAGACTGCATATAGGAAAAACTAAACTTTTAACTGAATGAAAAATTAACATATACAACAATGAAATTGTGCAAGAAATGCATTTATTCGATAATTATCACAAGTTTATACACTTTTAATCAATAATCTATCATTTTCAAAATCAATTTGGATCTCAAATATTAAGAACTATAACAAGAAACAAAATTGTGTACAATTTCTTTTATAGAGACCAATACTAAAAAATTAAAATAAAGCAAGTGAGGAACAAATGTTACATGACAACATCCTCATCCCAACCATTTCATATATTTTCATTTTCTTTTGTGGTCTCATAAATTATCTAGATATAGTTGAATATAGAATTAGATTGGTTGTGATTTTAACTTTTTTGTATTGGGTCTATAAGGCCAAAAGTATCTCTATGCATTGATTTCTATTAAGTCAATTGAAAATTAGTCATGAAATTAAACAGCTTAAATGACATTGCGGAAAACTGAATTATTATTCTAAGCGCCAATTTAGTAAAATACTTAAATAGAACCACAAACCACATAAAAATGGTAGCAAAGATATGAAACTGGCAACAACTATATATTATGACCTCTAATTGTATTGATCCTATTTTGATAGTTTTCAAATTTTGTGAAAAAAAAAAGAAAAGTAATTGTCCTACTGTCAAGAAACGCCAGTATCATTATTCATCCACACAAAACATGTATGACATGTCTCTCATGCTTCTTAGTGATTTGTCATTGGCCCACTTTTTATCTAGTGGATCAAGTTGAATATTAATCTCGTTGTACTAACAATAGCAAAAATTGAAATAGAAACAAGCAAATTAACAAATAGATACACAAATGTCAACAATTCTTCTATTGGAAAAGGAAGAGCCTATAAAATTTGGACCTCATGATATTTCGCATAGCTCTGATTGGATCAAACCTAACTATTTAAAATATGAAAATATGGTATTAAATCACACCAGTATTATCGTCCATATGAGTAAAACACACAATCAAAGGCTAGTAAAATTAATTATGTTTGTTTTTCAAGTATGTATATATATGTGATGTTCACTGTCATTGGCTAAATCTTGATTGTTTATGTTTGCTAATGGTTAAGTATGATAACTATAAAAAAAAATAATTCATTTAAATCGTGTTCAATCACACATTTATGAGATTATGAATCGGGATATACAAACAAAAACATAGAAGAAAACTCTATAGTTTTCTGGATTTAAAACTTAGTGAGTCCACTGACTATAATTACAATACGCAATTTTTTTATAAACAAAAATGTAGGATAAGATTGATTAAAAGAAGAACAAGAATAAAAACATCTAAAAATGTGAAAAATAAATCCTAGCACAAAGAATAAGAAGATGCATATCTTTCTGTACTTATATTATTGGCTGAATAACTTTATGTAATCAGAACAAATCATTACTGAAGATTGAAGAATATTATAAATCAGATTTGGAGAAGCAAATATTGAAAAACAGACTACATTTAGCAGCAATAGAATCTTAACATGGCAACCAAATCTAATATTTTCCTCTTTTTTAATCACAGTTACTAGTATTATTTCTTTTTTCAAAGAAGCATCAAAACTCAGGGGGGATGAACTTCAGTAAACTGATGTCAATTTCTCACGTGGAGTCTTTATCTTATCCTGGTCCACACGTAGGACCCACTTCTCCATGCACACAGCTCACAACATATTTATTTCTATAAAAGTATTTTTTTATGATTTCTATAAAAGACTCATGATACAGAAGACCCTTCTGTTCCAGAAATCCCTTTTTTATATACAACGAAATGGAAAAAAAAAAAGAAAAAACACATCGTATAATATTCCAAATGGTTACTGGTCATGTGTTTTTTAAACTTAACAGCACCATGAGCCATGAACTGACCTAATATAGTAACCAAGTTAAATGCGTATACTTAATACATTTTGTAATCTTATAATCTTTTCAATATGTTTTCCACGAAGCTGCCCTTGGATGTTAAGTTGACCCATACACACAACCCATATCACTCCCCCATACACCTGCCCATATACTATAATTACTCCCCTGGAACATGCATTCTAGATATATTCTTTATGTGTTGCAACACAAATAAAAAGTGAAAATAAAATAATAATAACATAAGTTAAACACTGTTCTTTACTTCCCTCCCTGCACTCTCTCCATTCTCCATATATATACACATGCATATTTATACATATGTAACACCCACAACAACAAGCTCTCTCTGAAAAATACATTTCTGACTTCTCCTTTGTTTCACAACTCAAAAGTAAAACTTAAACAAAGTTATGGAAGTAAGTAGCGTAGACGAGAGTACAACGAGTACAGGCTCCATGTGTGAAACTCCGGTTATAACTCCGGTCATAACGTCGAGAAAAACGTCGGCGAATCTCCACCGGATGGGGAGCGGATCTAGCGTGGTGCTAGATTCCGAGAACGGAGCTGAGGCGGAGTCTAGGAAGCTTCCGTCGTCCAAGTACAAAGGCGTGGTCCCTCAGCCGAACGGGCGGTGGGGAGCTCAGATATACGAGAAGCACCAGCGCGTGTGGCTCGGGACATTCAACGAGGAAGACGAGGCGGCGCGTTCTTACGACGTGGCGGTTCACCGGTTCCGAGGCCGAGACGCCGTCACGAACTTCAAAGACGCGAGGCTCGACGCAAGAGAGGTCGAGTTCTTGAACACGCATTCGAAGTCTGAGGTCGTTGATATGCTGAGAAAGCATACGTATAGCGAGGAGCTAGAGCAGAGCAAACGGCGACGTAGTAGCGGTGATGGAAACGCGGTTAGGTCGATGACGCAAAACGACGGCGTTTCGACGACGGAGTTTAGTTTATTTGAGAAAGTTGTTACGCCTAGCGACGTTGGGAAGCTAAACCGGCTTGTGATACCGAAACACCACGCGGAGAAATATTTTCCGTTACCTCCGTTGAGTAACGTTTCGGTTAAAGGAGTGTTGTTGAATTTTGAGGACGTGACGGGGAAAGTGTGGAGGTTCCGTTACTCGTATTGGAACAGTAGTCAAAGCTATGTGTTGACCAAAGGTTGGAGCCGGTTTGTTAAGGAGAAGAATCTACGTGCTGGTGATGTGGTTAGTTTTAGTAGATCTGATGGTCAGGATCAACAGTTGTACATTGGGTGGAAGTCTAGATCCGGATTGGTTGTGGATGCGGGTCGGGTTTTGAGACTTTTCGGAGTCAACATTTCACCAGAGGGTTGGAGAGAGGATGTGGTAGGGAACAAGAGAGTGAACGATGGTGAGATGTTGTCGTTGGTGTGTAGTAAGAAGCAACGCATCTTTCACGCCTCGTAACAACTCCTCTTTCTTGAGTTTTAATCTCTCTTCTTTTTTTATTCCACTTTAGTTGCATCAGTTTCTTCTTATTACCAAAGGTTCATGAGTTGTTATTGTTGTAATGATGAACTGTATATTTTGTTTATAGGACCAAAATGATATTTAGATGTCTCGAGAGCTTAAATAGAATGAGAAGTTTTTACCAGTTCGCACCTTTCTTTTCATTTCATTTCATGTGAATGTCAAAGGTATGATCATAACTTCTTATGTATTTGGCGATATGACCATGTGAAGGATATCTCAGTAATACAAAACTAATGTTCTAACAGAGAGTCGAGTAGTATTGTCCTTTTGATGTACCTATTGCAAGATTTGAAGCGTTGTTATATAAGTTTGCAACCAATGATTTTTTTTTTCCCCTAACTGCAAGTCTGCAACATAACATTAGTGTGCAGATTCTATTTCTACAGACATATAATCATATGAAATATCATCCTCCGATCCACATAATTATTTTTATACAATTTAAGTTCATTCTTTTATAGGGCCCTGTGCAAATTTTATAAAAACAATATAGAACAATCTGAAAAGAGGGCCCTGAATCTTAAAAAAATGGGCCCTAAAAGCTGACTAAAATTGTAAAAAAAATTTGGACCCAGTGCAAATGCACCTTGTGCACATGCCTAAAGACGGGCCTGTCGAGAAGCCAATGCTTATAGCCAACTTCGAAAGAAAGTGAATGGTTAAAAGTTAAAACAATTATAAGATTTTACCTTACAAAATGGTTTAGGTATGAGTTGGAACTTTTTTAATGATAAATCTAGATTACAAATTTTCTACGTATTTATTAGTTATATAATGTTGGTAGTAGCTACGTAAAGGAATATGTTGACCATATCTTGGTCTTATGAATTTTTCGTCAATATGCATTTTCTAAGTACAATTTGGTGGACTAAAGCATTATTCAACATTTCAACTAGAACTTAAATTGTATAAAAATAATTAATTAATACCCACAGAATTTAAGTTATTTAACATATCCACATGTTTCAAGATCGATGGATTCGAATGGTTAAACATCAGCATCATTTTAGTGAAAGTTATTAGACTATAAAACCTAATCTAAAATAATCAACCAAATGAACCAATCAACAGATGGGCTATCAATTTTGATAGAATAGATTAATACCATATCTTTAAATGTGTCCAACATAATAACCATATCTTTAAATGTGTACTTTTTAATAGAATAGATTAATACCTCTAGCATTGTACTAGGAATCAGAAACAATTTTCCAATCTTATGGGGTTATGGATCAGCTGATCCAAATTCTTTTGTCTTTCCCTGTTTTATTCTCTAGATTTTGCTTTTTGAAAAATTTATCTCTTCATTAATATGAAATTTACAAGTTAGCCAAAAAAAAACAATTAGAATTGCATTTTGTGTTTGTTAGAAAGAGTTGATGAGGTTTGGCAACGATATACTTGACACTTTTGTTGTTTTCTTTACTTTACACGTTA
Source organism: Eruca vesicaria subsp. sativa (assembly GCA_932364175.1). Lineage (NCBI taxonomy): Eukaryota > Viridiplantae > Streptophyta > Magnoliopsida > Brassicales > Brassicaceae > Eruca > Eruca vesicaria. The sequence continues at coordinate 288,393 of CAKOAT010552931.1, forward strand.
ATGACAGTACTGAGCTTTGTCTAATATATCATAAAAAAGCATATGTCTTCTCCTCCAGAAAGAGATTTCTGAGGAGAAGACATTCAATATATCCAGATAAAAGAAAAGGGTCGCATTGCACACAAGTTGATATCATAAAAAGCACATGTCTTCAAGATACACGTTAGCAGTTAGCACTGGCTCTCATGTATTAGTGCTAGAGATATCTTCAAGACATTTTACCTTCTTGTGTAGGAGGCATACAATGTTCCTTTGGAGTAAATTTCTTGTCTAACTCCACGCAGATTGTTTTAGTCTTTACAGCATCAAGTTCTAAGAAAGAAGCAGGTGTTAGCTGGATTGAGACTAATGATGGTTTAGTGAAGTTTTATTCTTGGGGGAGAGAAGCATCCTAAAATGAGGATCTTGAGAGAGAGCTAAAGAACTTCAACGCCTTGCTCGATGGTGAAGAAGAAAATTTTCAAGAACATTTGATGTAGTCTTGAAGAAGCTTTTGTACAACTTCATATATCCTTGAGGTATTAGAACTGTTACTTATTAGCATTGTTTAAAAATCATTTTACCGATGACGTTATAGTTTAATTCACTGGATATGAGAAGAGAGAACTCTTCATAGTGCAAACACAAAACATTTGAGTAACTCATTATATCAAAAGCCAAACAAAGTTGCTTCAATAAAACCAAACAGTCTACAAATTTCCCATTACGGCCAGAGAAAACTTATTCGAAAATTCAGACATCATTTGACATTATCGAGATCTTGTTTCTCTTACAACGCTTTAGGCCTTGGACATGTGAATGATCAAGTCGACCACACGGGTACTGTAACCCCATTCATTGTCATACCAAGACACAAGTTTCACGAAGTTGTCACTCAATGCGATTCCAGCCTTTGCGTCAAAAATGCTCGACCTGCTGTCACCAACGAAGTCAGTTGAGACAACATCATCCTCTGTGTAACCAAGGATTCCCTTTAGCTTTCCCTCAGATTCCTCCCTGTATTTGTAACAAACCAATAAATTTTAAGTTAATCTTACAAAAGATATGATCAAAAGATTACTTGATAGCCTTCTTGATATCGTCGTAGGTTGCTGCTTTCTCAAGTCTAACCGTGAGGTCAACAACTGAGACATCAACGGTGGGAACACGGAAGGACATTCCAGTCAACTTTCCGTTGAGCTGTGGAAGCACCTTTCCGACAGCCTTGGCAGCTCCTGTGCTGCTGGGGATGATGTTGAAGGAAGCGGCTCTTCCACCTCTCCAGTCCTTCATTGATGGACCATCAACTGTCTTCTGAGTAGCTGAAATCATAAAGCTAACCCCATTAGCTCATAGTTTCCTCTTACAGGCAACAAGTTTTTTTGGTGAAGATTGAGAAATTTACCAGTGATGGAGTGGACGGTGGTCATAAGACCCTCAACGATTCCAAACCTGTCGTTGATAACCTACAAGAAGCAACCAAATATTCGAAAATAGGATTAGAAAGTTGGACACAACACAACCAATTTGATTTGTAATAGGCGGTGAATGACCTTGGCAAGGGGAGCAAGGCAGTTAGTGGTGCAACTAGCGTTGGAGACAATGTCAAGGTCGGACTTGTACTCGTGCTCGTTGACACCAACAACAAACATGGGAGCGTCCTTGCTTGGGGCAGAGATAACAACCTTCTTGGCACCACCCTGACCACCAAAAAAAATCAATTCAGTTGAAAGATTTTCATCCAATAAGTTACATGTTTAGATTTATAATTATTGCAAGACCTACATGAGCAATCCTAGGATCCAAACTAGGTACAGCATACAAAATAATCTATATGCATACTACACATATACAACATGAAAAATCATATGGAAACAAACCTTCAAGTGAGCAGCAGCTTTGTCCTTGTCAGTGAAGACACCAGTAGACTCAACAACAAAGTCAGCTCCAGCCTCACCCCATGGGATATCCTCAGGGTTCCTTCAAAGTTAAAAAAAAAAAAAACATCACAAAAATCAGAATTTTATAAATAACTCTCCATAAGATACGAATAAATAAGATTTCATGTATAAACCTGATGCCAAAAACAGTGACTGGCTTCTCACCAAAGAGAAGTGTTTTCTCATCCTTTAACTTGAGTTCATTATGCTTCCACTGACCGTGAACACTGTCGTACTTAAACATGTATGTCTACAACACACAATTAAACTAAGTCACACACACACATCATTAATCTAGGTTTTAAATATGTACTAGTCAAAGATAGTAACCAATGGGATTAAAAGTAGAGAAACTCTCACCATGTACTCAGTGGTGATGAAAGGATCGTTAACAGCGACGAGCTCAACATCGTTCCTCTGAAGGATCACTCTAGCCACCAAACGACCGATTCTTCCGAAACCTTTTACCAACAAACACCATAAAACTCAGTTTCCCACAGATCTTAGCTAACCAAAACCTATGAAGCAATACTAACCGTTGATTCCGATCTTAATCTTCTTGTCAGCTACACAAACAAAAACACGAACGAATTTAGAAACAATAACAACAAAAAAAAAACATTAACGATGAATCTCACCCATTTTAGAGATTTAAAGATGACGATGGGATCGAGAGAGGAAGCAAAGCTCGAATGTGAAGATAGTTAGAGAGTGAGAGAGTTTGGTGAGGCTTTAGGGCTATATAAAGCGATCGAGATTTTGATCGTGTGGCTGAGATTGTTTCTTGGGACAAAAGGTTACGGATGAGATTGTTTCTTGGCGCTTCTTACACTTCACGCGCAAGTATTAGAGAATATTCGAGGATTTAAAGCTTTTAAATCCTAACTGATTAATACCCTTATTATTAGATAGCCAATGGGAGTACACCACATACCACGTCTAAGTAATGAATATATTATTTAGTGTCGTTAAACTTTGGTTAGTTGTTGATGAACACTGTGATAACACAACCTTTTCCTTTGAAAACCTTTGTGATTTTTCATATTTTTTCTTTAGCTTCGCAACTCCACCTAATTTTCATATTTACCATGTAGTGCCACAGTTTTATAGATTATTAATCAAAACATTAATGCTTTAATATAATGGCATGAATCATGATAACACTGTTCTTATGTTACACTTATCCTAAATGCCAATTCAGTTTCACTCAATTTTCAACCTCTATCCCTTAAACCATTGTTTTGAATAGTCAAGGTGGACTTTTCATTTGTTATTCTTGAATTTTTCAGATTATTGTCCGGCCCTTATCCCTTTATCTTGAAGTGTTCACAATGTTATGTGTAGGGGTGGGCACAAGCCAAGTACTTGCCATTTTTGGCTTACTTGGTACTTGGCTTGGCTTGTTCGAGTAATAAAATTTTGGACTTGTACTTGGTTTATTAAAAACGAGTACTTGCACTTTCAAGTACTTGCTAAAAAAGGTATACTTGCAAGTACTTGTTCCATTATACTACTTGTTACATCTCAACTAATTTATAAATGATTATATAATTATTTTAAATTATTTAATAAAAGTTTGTTAACGTTTGCTACTTAAATCTTGTATATGAATTTAAAAACATTTAGTTAGTTATAATTATAATCTAAACAATTTTTAATAAAGAATATCTATTTACTTTTCATATGTTTTTAAATCGATATATTATAGATATAAAAATAAAAGAAAACTTTAAAATATTTCTATTATATATCACTTTAATTTTTTTTTTATAAACAAGTAATTTGATTATAATTTCGAGATTTGTTTGTCTAAAAATAAAAAACGAGTAATAAATCAAATAATAAATCACGAGTAACAAGCCAACAACGCCAAGTAGTTATTTTTATTTTAGTACTTGGTACTTGTCTTGTACTTGCAAGTAATTGAAACAAACGGCTTGATACTCGACTTGGACAAAACGAGTACTCGACTTTAAGAGCCAAATACGAATCAAGTAGCGAGTACAAGCCGAGTAACAAGTAATTGTGCCCACCCCTAGTTATGTGTAATCTCATAAAGATCGAAAAAACCAAAAACATGTCACTATCAATGTATATATGTTAACATTCGATTCTTAAAGAACGGAAAAAAAGATAGAATCGAATGATTCTCTTATCTAGATATATTTTTTTTTTGTGAACGGAACGATTCTTAAACCCTCATGACAAGAAAATGACAAATCATTACAAGCTTTAACGAAAGGGATATTTATCCATGTACACCTGCTTAGAACCAGTGTTAGTCCAGTTACGTGATGGATTAGATCTAGATACATTGGTCTTATGGGCTTATGTATTCACTAATCATTTCCATTAACTCACCACATATGCATTAGACTATACTCTTTCTGTTTGCTTTAAATTTTGACTAAGTAGTGGAAATGAGAAATTGTGAATAACAACGAATGAAGCCTGACACAACAACAACACACACACATTATTGCCTCGCACTCTCTTATGATCTTTCCAAAACGTAACATACGAATCTACAATTTGACGTCTCAGCCCGTAAGGTGAATCCAAGTAGATAAATGTTACATCTGAGTAATTAAATTCTTTATTCTTCCCAGAAAAAAAAAAGCAGGAAATGTACAAAGGGAATGAGAAAAACATTTATTTACAGTAGACAGTTTTTGCGATTAGGTTAACTGTTGATGGTTTTGGACGAGAAGCTCACATTCTTCTCATCTCACTCCTCGGTACACAGCACCAGGTTGAAGATCATCCATGTTGTCTACGTTCCTATAACCATCATCTTGAAGACATGTCCATCCCCTTCTTACCAGAAAATCGCGGTAATCTTCTTCCGTGTAGAAGACTTTCTCTTCTGTATGGACTGGTAACTGGTTGGATTCATCATAATGGCAAACTCTGATGGTTAGTCCTGCAAAATGGGGTTTGGATATTGACAACTCAGTAAACCGTATTTGGTGTAGAAACAGATGGGAATGTGGTTAAATCTTACCATCATCGACATGGAGTAGATAGTTCCCTAAGGGCATGTCTCGGTCAAGACAACGAACAACCTGATCTTCATCTTCTAACCAAAAAGCTCGTCGAGTTCTTAAACCAAAAGCAGATCTGATTGTGTCTTTGATTGCTTCAGTGCTACCATCAACGCCAATTCTTCTTGTATAGTCGCCAAATTTCACAGTTATGATCCTCCCACCAAAAGGCTGACCCTGAGAATCACCACCTAACATACATAAAAAATAATCTCTAATTAGTTACAAGACATAATCAGCAAGCAGAGGAACAGACAGACCCTGTGAAGCAACCTCAAAAACTGTTTGAAACATGAAGTTATAAAATAAAGCTTTGAGGCTTAAAGTTATTATACTTGCCGTTTCCAGGAGTCTCTCTCCAGTTCCAAGGAGGAACTCCATTTGCTGCAACAGCATCAACTGTAGTGATAGCAAGTGGGTGACCATCATGGTCAAGACGCCTTTCAAGATTAAGCGCTGGTCTGCCATTAGCTAGAACATAGACGAACACAAACTTATCAAAACACATACACATCCTCTAGAAACCAAACTAAATCAAATAACAGAGAAACTCTTTGTTAGTCCCATGCCACAGAAGAATTATTTCCTCTTTGCACATGCAACTCTTTGTTTTCTAGGATTGCTCTCAATCAAGGAGAACTTATTCACATCAATTTCAATTTATAAGCTTCAAGATATCCCTCTTTGTAATATAGCAAGATATAGTTAACACACAAAAGTCAATGATAAGATGAGTACCTTCAACAGATCCAAAAGAAATGCTCGGATCATCAAAACCTACGATGAAAGATCAAATTTGCCACTTTAAACAAAAACAAACTAAAACCAAGTACCAAAAATATCATCTTTATTAAAAGACCAATGAGACTATATTAAGAAACATACTCTAAAAATAGCACTACAACTAGTATCATCTCAGCCTAAAGCATTGCCCAAACTCTACCACCTATCTTATCAATATAAACCCTAATCACATCTGAGTTCCCCTAAAACAAATCAACAAACTAAGCATCCCTAAATTACATAAAGAAATCAACTTTAGCAGATTTAAGTACCCAAAAGTACATCTTCTTAGCTATATTAAGAAACATACTTAAAAATAGCACTCCAACTAGTATCATCACAGCCTAAAGCATTGCCCAAACTGTACCAAACTGTACCAACCTTCTTATCAATACAAACCCTAATCAAGAAACAGAGCATCCCTAAGCTTAGCCACTCAAAGCTTTTACTTTTATCACTAAATTGCATAAAGGAATCAGCCTAAAGCATTGCCCAAACTGTACCAACCATCTTATCAATACAAACCCTAATCAAGAAACAGAGCACCCCTAAGCTTAGCCACTCAAAGCTTTCACCTTTATCACTAAATTGCATAAAGGAATCAACTTTAGCAGTGGGTGTTGAATTAGGACTCTTGCTATACTGTCCTGTCGCCGTCACTTTCTTGCTCCTCTCCCTAAGAATCTCCTCAATCTCTTTATAATAAGACATCTTAGCCGATCTATTCCCTCTGTCATGATGCTTAGCCTTCTTAAACTCCTTCAACAGATTCCTCCACTTGTCGGTACACATAGTCGGAGACCGATCAAACCCTTTCTCCCTCATCTTCGCTGAGATCTGCTCCCAGAGATGCTTGTTGGATTTGGAGGTGTTGAAGAGACGGTCCATGCCTCTACGGAACATGATCAGGGAACGTGTCTCGTCTTGAACCCATGTCTCTGCTCGTTTCTTGGGAGCTTTCACTTCGTGATCCTCTCCGCTGCTTTCTCCTAAGAGGATCTGTTGCGGCTGGAGATGATTGTGATGGTTGTGATTGGCAGTGACGTCGATGATCATGTTGTCGCGTGTGGTGGTGGAGGGATTGGTGGTGTTATCGTCTTTGTAGAAGTCGATGGGACGAGGCTTGTCGGAAATGAACATTGGTTCTGTCTTATCAGAGGAGTGAGAGAGAGATGTGGCGACCGCAGCAATTTTTCGGTTTTTTTAATGTATTTAATTTGGGGTTTCTTTAGCATATTACAAAATTTTGTTGTATAAGATGCCAATTATTCAAAGTATTATAAATATCCAAATTCGAATCTAGTCCATCTCTTTAGATAGTTGAATATGTGTACAAGATAATTTATTTGTTTTTTAACTAAAACATGATGTTTTATTTATCTGTATATTATCTGAAATGAACAAATCGTACTAATTTAAAAATGCAAAACTAATGATTTTATAATTATTTTTCTTTAATTTTATAAGGTTTTTGTTTGTCTAGAGACATGTATACTAAAAACCAAAAGAGTAGCTATCAAATGAGGGAAAAAGGTAGACAAGAAGAAACCAGGCATATGATAAAATAGAACCGTGGGTCATACGACTCATCAAGCAAATTATTTACCTTCGGATTTAATGAAATAGACATGTTCATTAGTGATTAATATATTTTTCTATTTAACTTTGCAAAAGTGATAATTTTAAGATGAACAATCTTTTGGCAAAAAAGAGTATATGAGCCACACTGTGGAGGCTAACAAGATTGAATTGCCAAAAACATAAGACTAATAATATAGTCTCTCACCAATTCCAAAAAAAAAATATTGGAAGAAAAGAAGTTGGGATGCAAAGGCAAAAGAGTGCATCATAAGGATTTTTTAGTTCTAGAGAAAGGTTTTGTTTTTGTATTTTCTGTTTTACTACATTAGAGAAGTTTCAGTTTCATCTTCTTTGAAAAGATGCAAAATGTAACATCATTTCTTGTTTTTCCTTCTTTATATATGATATTGTTTGTTGAACCTTGTTAATGGGTTCTTGATGGGGACATTGTTACAATCTGTTTATTATTTGATTCATATAAATCTGAATAAAAACCACGTATAACCAACACAAAAGATTAAATACAAGAAGCTGTTCATGCTTCCCACTTGCTCTTCAACTTATCAGCATGCTTAAACTCAAATGTCAAGACCACACTTTCATCCGTTCTCCTCAATACAAAGCTCTCCACCAACACATAACATTTATAGCTCTTCCAACTCGAACCTCCTCCATCAAACCTGTCAGATATTTTAGCCACTGCTCGTTGGGGACCACTCTTCCACCCGAACCTCTCCTCTTCCCATCTCATCCTCTCAGTGACAAAAGACCTCAAACCAAAACTCTTGTTTGGAACCCCAAACCAAACAACCCCATTTTCATCCACATTTATTGTCTCTTTTCCGATAACTTGTCCCTCAAGCTTCACAACTTCTGGCTCAACTTCCACATTGACTACAACCTCGCGGTTTTCTTTGTTAGCGTTTTCACAAGAGTAAACTTCCTCCCATTTTTGGTAAAGACTCATTCTGTAATAAGTTGAGCTCTTAAGCTGATCCTTTGCATCTCCATCCTTCACGAATATGAAAGGTACGTACCAGTTCCCTACCACAACGCTTCTGTTCAGATCACTAGGAAGCTCAGAACGAATCTTAGCGTTAATCCCTTTTGCATCATCTCTCAGACCATAGTCTTCGGACGTCGAGTACTCAACGGTCCAACCTTTTCTCTTGAGGAACTCTGGTGGTACACCGTCTGGAGCAACGGATGTTGCAAAGTAATATCGAGACAAAGATTTTCGTTGATGGATCTCGAATTGTTGGTAAATGTCATAAGGATCTGCTTGTTGTGGTTTAACTTCAGGAACACGGCTGAAGCAGAAGCAGCAAGGGACTCTGTCTTCCTCTTTCGCATTAGCCGAAGCTTCTCTGCACCACAAAAAGTTGTAAAAAAATTTATATACTACAGTAGAACCTCTATAAATTAATAATGGATAAATTAATATACACTGAAAATCTCTATAAATTAATATATTTTTATAACACTAAATTGAGTTTTTGATTCATTTAATATATCGATAAATTAATAATTTTTATAAATTAATAAAAAAATTATTTATAGGAGTTTAACTGTATTTGTAAGATATCATGCTCAAAACATTAGGCACATCCATCTAAGTTCTGTTTAAACTTGAGATTGTTAATAACCTAGTAACGGTTAGAAAACATACCCTGAGTGTTTCCCGCTTCTTTTAATGGCGTAGTAACGGTTAGAAGACAAAGGCTGGTCAAGAACTGGAATGAAAACGACAGGATCACGATAAACGACGGTCGTGTTACCAGCTGCGATGATGTATATCACAGCCAGCTTTGCGTTTTGTGGGAACGGTAAGCCTTTGAGTCCAGACTCGTAGCAAGATCCGAAGCAACAAGTTGGCTTTGACTCTTCATCTTGAATTATAAGTACACCGGAGTTTGGACCTTCAGGCAATGTTTGCTTTAACTCCGATCTGTTTCTTTGATATTCCGACAAACGCCTTGTAACGTACATGTTTGGTTTTAGCTGGTAAAATGATTAAAGCTAATTTTTTAATGGTTTTGTGATTCGTATAACTTGTGATTGGATCTATTTATATAGAGTTTGTTAAGAAGAAATATAAAATAATTAAATAACAACCTTATACGCGGTTACTGTCTAAAGACTTTTCCAAGAGGTGATAAATGAGAAGACATTTCCAAGCAAGATCTTTAACTTAGAAGGAAGTGGAAGTCTTTTTTTTTCTGGCTGTTTTTGAATAGTCACGTCACATCGTTTTTGAATTTGTGTACAAATTCAAATTTTATTAAACTTTGAATTCAACAGGTATATGACCTGTACGATCTAATCTATTCACGTAGCCAATCTTGGTATGGAGATTGTAAGAAGAGAGCTTGTGTGATGGTAACGGCTTTTTGATGCAGATTGTAAATAGACTTCTTGATATTAATAAAACAAAAAATGAATGACAAACTCAATTACAATTTCTCTTCCAACTTATAATAAACACGTCGAAGCACGTATGTCTAAGATTTTTAAATGGCAGAATCTTAGCACGTTACCAGCAAATTTCAAGGAAGATTTTATTTTTATTTTATAAGTTTTTAAGTTAGATTTAAATGGAGGAATTACAAAAGTTGTTGAAATGATGATTACTAAAGATATTCAATTTTGATAAATTTAGAAAGTAGTTGGAGAGCATATAGGAAGAAGAAATTTCGAAACAAAAGAAAACTCCAAACTGTACCAGCTTATTACAAATGATACTGAATCATAACATTTACCAACATACAAAAAAGCTTTAATTAAGACAAGAAGTTCTCATGATTCCCACTTGGTATTCAATTTCACATGTCTGAACTCAAAAGTCACAACTATACTCTCCTCCATTCTCTTCAACACAAAGCTCTCCACCAACACATACAATCTATACCTCTTCCAATTCGAATCGCCACCACTGAATCTGCTGGATCTCTCAATCATCGTTTCTTGAGGATCACTCCTCCACCCAAAATTCAACTCTTCCATTTTCATCCTCTCAATGACAGCATTTTTCAAACCTAACCTCTTGTTTGCAACCTCAAACCACACAACCATATTTTCAATATCCAAACTTCCTCTATTATCTTCTACGGTCTCGTGTCCCTCAAGCTTCACAACTAGTGGTTCTAGTTGAACATTAACTACAACCTCGCGGTTATCTTTGTATGCATTCTCACAATAGTAAACCTCTTCCCATCTTTGGTAAAGCGACACGGGGTAATAAGTTGTGTTCTTAAGATGATCATCATTTGCGTTACTTTCATGCACGAATATGAATGGTACATACCATTTTCCTACCAAAACGTTTGTGTTCAGGATTGTAGGAAGCTTGGAACGATGTCTGTATAACCCTCTCGCATCATCTCGCAGACCATTGTCTTCCGATGTCGAGTACTCAACGGTCCAATACTTTTTCTCGAGTAACTCTGGTGGTATCTCGTGAAGGCCAACGGATGTTGCAAAGTAACGTCGCGACAACGATTTTGGTGGATGGATCTCGAAAGTTTGGTGTATGTCATAAGGATCTGAGTGTTGTGGTTCAGCTTCAGGAAAATGGCGGTGGCAAAAGCACAACGGGATTCTGTCTCTGTCTTCCTCTGTTGCATTAGCCGATGATTCTCTGCGACACAAGTTTACGAAAGTAAAAATATAAAAGAATTAGGTTTTTATGTTACACTTTTCGCAACGTAGGTTTTTTAAAAAAAAGTTTGGTATCTTGATAATCAAAACATGTTAATATAATCCAGAAAAGACTGAAAAGCTCAAGATTTAAGACTTACGGCATATATATATATGTCCTCCTACGCACATTTGAGATTGTAAAAATAGTTATTTATAATAGCTAGGGGAAGATTTTCTAAATACTCTTTTTAATGTCTAGGGAAGTAGAGATATTAGAGCATGATTAACCCTTAACTTATGATTTGATATTTTTTTATACTGTTCGGTTAAAAGACGATTCTTGTATCTTTTATTATATCTCTTATTTAAAAGACGGTTCTAACATTTTCTTAACTGAAGCTAAGAACTCCGTTAAGAGACCGGGCTTAATCGGTATTAGCTCCGAAAACACGTACATCTACATTTAATGACCTATACAATTTTAAATTAACTTATTAGATCATCTAAGAGTTTTAAGCACCATACTAATTCGATAAAAATTTCTAAAAATAAAAATAAAAGGAATTAGGCTTTTATCTGTTAAATCATTGTAATAATCACATGATAAAAATATTAAGAAAGTTGACATTTTTTCCTGATTCTAAGTCATACCCTGAGTGTTTCCCGCTTCGTTTAATGGCGTAGTAGCGGTTAGAACGTAGCTTTAGATCAAGAACGGGGATGAAAACGACCGGATCACGATAAGTAGTGGTCACGTTATTAACTGTGATGTTGTATTTCACAGTCAGCTTCACGTTCTGTGGAAACGGTAAGCCTTTGAGTGTAGATTCGTAGCAAGACCCCAAGAAACACGTTGGCTTTGACTCTTTATCTTGGATTATCAGTACGCCGGAGTTTCGACCTTCCGGAGCCTTCCTGTTTGTTCGACATTTTTGGTTTGTTTAACTTGTAAATGTTTTATTTAGGAAATTCAGTGTTGTGGTTGGGTCTATATATAATATAGAGTAGGATGCTAATAATAAACATATACTCCCTCTGTTCCTAAAAGATAGACTTTCTAGTGTTTTCACACATATTAAGAAAACACATTAAATCACTATCGTTTTTGGTAATTTTCAATTTTCAACAACTTTTAGCCAATAGTAATCTAATAAAACCAATTAATTTTTTTGAAACTTGTAATTTTTTCATAGAAAACATAAAATATACATCTTTTTGAAACAAAATATTTTTCTAAAACATGGATCTTTTAAGAACGGAGGGAGTACAACAGAAAATAAAGACTTAAAGAAGTTTGTACCCGATATTGTAAAGACTTTTTCGAAGTCTTATAAATTATACATTTTATTGAAGTCTTTTTCCAATCATTTTGTTATGTGTCACATCATATCGTTTTTATAATCAGCGAATTATTAGTATTTTATTCATTTGAAATTCAACGGAAACAACTCTAGAACGAGTTCGCCCTAACTCTCTCCCAGGCACGGAGCTCGAGGCAGATCTATGTTTTCCGGCGCCGGTGATGCGGGTTCTCGCCGGCGCTGGCCACTCTATTCGACGCTGCTCTTTGCAACCATCATCTTTCTCGTTTTCCGTTTTGTTTGGGTTTGGTTTGTTCGAATCACTAGAGGAAGCAGTCCCCGACGGATCTCTCACAAAAGACAAGCGCCTCAGCTCCTCGTCCTCTCTACAGTCCTTCCGGCGGTCTTCTCTCCTTGGTATTTCTTTTCTACAGTGAAGAGTCGAGAGGGTTCTCTCGCCATCGCTGCTATCGGGTTCTCGGGTTCAAATCCCAGTGACCCTCTCCCTGGCTACCGACGAACAAGTCTCGACGTCGATTCTGTCCGCGCTCGTCAATCGCTCTTGGAGTATAAATCTCAACGTACAAACTCACCCTTTCCGTCTCCGGTAAGTCGTGAGACAACTAACTCAACAAAGGTCGCTCCTTTCTCATTCTCCGGTGCCAGTTTACAAAGTATCTCAAGGTTAGATCCGAATCTCTTCGGAAGCTCTTCACCTTCCTCGCCTTCTTTTGAGATACCATCCCCCCCTACGTGTTCTCTTCTCATTGGTGGCTATGTCCACCTCCGGCGTTACGTTTCCGGTGACCTCTCGTGTGGTACCGGCTTACATCTGTTTGAGGTATCTAAGGGTTTTCAACTTCATTTTACATCTGCCTGGACTTGGCCCAATAACATCATCAAATCTGACAGCCCATTTTCAAGCCTCTCAAGACCCAGAGATATGGATGAAGAATTGTTTCAGTTTTTTACGGTCTTGATTGCTTGGGTTTCCTTCTCAGAGTTTTCCTATGAGTTCATTGGAAGCTCTCATTGTTGTGTATGGTCATATCTCTCCTCTGGGAATTGTTTACCGATGGGTTCATCTGATCTGGTTTTATGGTTATCATCCTTATCTAGCGAGAAGCGCCTCTCACCTCTAGCATCGTTCTCCTCTGAGAAGCGAAGGGCTTTATCCACTATCTCCTTGTTAAGGAGCGTTTCCCCTTCAAACGTTAAATGGAAGTGTCCATCCATATCTATAACCGTTTTGCTATCTTGTGTAGCGGTCCGTTTGGGGCCTGAAGATGCAACGGACTTCGCTTTGCCGATATTCCGAGGTGCGGATTGGGTGCTAACGTCACTTGTGACTATTTCTCAGCTATTCGACTTTGTCGTAAATGCTT
>CAKOAT010552931.1:302144-315892 GCA_932364175.1 Eruca vesicaria subsp. sativa
ATTTTAAGTTGTGAAAAAAAAAAAAAAAAAAAAAAAAAAATTCAACGGAAACAACATTGTGGTTAAGCTGAATATTAGGATCGCTACGTCACATACTTTTACAGTTTACTTATCGATCAGCTTTTGGACCGATTTTAATCACATTGCTCAAAAACATTGGTTTTACTTTTATCCACTTTTGAGTTCCAAAATACCAATGACATCTAGTTGATAAAAGACTACCAAACCCATCATAAAAAATCAAGCAACCAAATTTAGATTCATAAAAATTGAGATTTACATGAAACATAACCTTAAGTTTATATCATTTACATAAACACGCATGAAACTTCTTCACCAAGGTATTAAATCAACAGTTGCACACATGGCACACAATGATAACATAAATGAATTGAACTCAATCCCACTTGCTCTTTAACTTATCAACATGTCTAAACTCAAATGTCAGCACAAAACTCCCATCCATTCTCTTCAATTCAAAGCTCTCTACCAGTACATAACATTTATAACTCTGCCAAAGCATTGCATCACCTTCAAATCTCTCTGATCTCTTAATGCTAGACTTTATGTCACCAGTTTCCTTAGACCATCCAAATCTCTCCTCTTCCCATTTCATCCTCTCCACGACCATTGATCTTAAACCTATCTTCTTGCCTGCAATCTCGAACCACACAACCCCATTTTCATCCACGCCTCTGGTTTCTTGTCCAATAACTTGCCCTTCAAGCTTCACCAGTTCTGATTCTACTTCAACATCAACTACAACCACTCCGCCTGCTCCCTCGTAATCAACCTTTTCACATGCGAAAACCTCTTCCCAACTTTGACTAAGAGTCATGCTGTAATAGGTTGATCTTTTTATCTGAGCTTTTGCGTCTCTTTCTTTCACAAATATGAAAGGAACATACCATTTCCCTACCACAACGCTTGTATTTAAATCACCAGGAAGCTTGGAACGGAGCATAGTGTTAATTCCCTTTGCATCATCTACTAGACCAAAGTCTTGGGAAGTTGAGTACCCAACCCTCCAGTTTTTTCTTTTAAGGAACCGCGGTGGCACCCCATCAGGAGCAACTGAAGTTGAAGAGTAACAATAAGACTTTGGTTGATGGATCTTGAATTGCTGGTATATGTTATAAGGATCTACTTGTTGTGGCTTTGCTTCAGGGACATAGCGGAAACAAAAGCAGCGTGGGACTCTGTCTTCCTCTTTGGCACTAGTCGATGATTCTCTGCAAACATTATATTAACAAAACATTTTGAGGTTTTTCCTCATACCTTTGCGTGCAAGTTAGGTCTTTTGAAGGAAAAATAAATTGCAAACCACCTTTAAAAAAATGATGAAGATGAATGAAAAGAAAATTACTTATCACAACCACAAAAGATAATGCAGTCTTTGGTCATGATGATCATGGATTTGTCCTTAAAATAACATGAAAAGGCCACGAAAATTGTTACCCTGAATGCTTCCCACGTCTTCTAATGACATGGTAACAATTTGAAGATAAAGGTTGATCAAGAACCGGGATGAATAAAACCGGGTCACGATACGAGTCCTCTCCAACGTCATGGAATATCACAGCCAGTTTTGCGTTCTATGGGAACGGCAAGCCTTTGAGTTCTCGACCATAGCACAACCTAAAGCAAGAGATAGGTCTTGACTCTTCGTCTTGAATCACAAGAACTCCAGAGTTTGGACCTTCTGGTGGCGGCAGTTCCAACTCCAACGGGTTCTTCTGGTACTCCGAGAGACGCCTTGTAACATACATCTTTAAGTGTAAGATCCAGGAGCTGGAGTTTCGTTTTATATATTGCACCATGGACGGAGAGGTAGGATAATTTTACAAGCATTTGTCTAAAGACTTTTCAAAGGTTTTGACTTTATGGTTTAATTTATACAGAGGTTTTACTAATATGTATGAGAGCTTCAAGTTACATACTATGTGTCCTGTTTTTTTATTTGAATTTTGTAAGAACATGTTTGACCGATGCACATTTTTGTAAGTTGCTATTGGTACTATTATCGTAATAAAATGCGAAAACATAAACTATGCGTTAGTTAATTCATTCTTACTACAAAAGTCAAATGTCAACGAAAACCTCAAAATCTTGTAAACGTAACTCAGTTTACTGATATATAATCTTCATATTTATACGATAAGCACTCGAGAAAGAAAAATTATAGAATAATTTTCGTATTTCTCCGCATGCATAAATCCAAAGCAAAAACATTATACAATGTTCTCTACATAAAGTTACCCAATGATCAAACAAAGACAATAAATACATCAATCCAGAGAGGAGGTCCTTATTGATCATTCGCCGTAATTGATGACTGAGCCAACGGTCACAAAAAACATAAACATTAGTACATTTCTCTTAGGGTTTCTTTTCAAGCTTCTTTACGCGTGATCCCGTGGATGACAAGAAAATAATCCATAGATACAAACATTCATTTATTACCCTTTGTTCACAAGTTTTGAACAAAAACTTTACCTAAAGCAGTAGATTCCAAGAGCCACAGTAATCTCATGGGATGACCGATGTTGCAAAGTGCAAGTATAACGACAGTGTTTTGCATCATTACAACGTTAGTTAAGAGCGGAAAAATAATTGACTAATGAAGATTGTAAGAAGATGTGACCTGTAGTTTTAATCTATTCACTTAGTCAATCTTCAAAGGGTTGGTGTGGAGATTGTAAGAAGAGAGCCTGTGTAATGGAGACGGCTTTTGATGCAGATTGTAAATAGACTTCTTGAAATTAATAAAATCATAAATTGCAGACATGACAACAAAGAATGAAATAACAAACTAAATTCTAATTTCTCTTCAACTTATAAACATGTTTAAGCTCGTATGTCAAGAATTTACTTCTAATTTTATGATTTTAAGAAAATAATATATTTAGTAAGTAGTTGGGCATCTAGGAAATGACCAATTAGTCTGTTACAATATGTTTACTAATTTATAATGGATAGCAAGATAATCATTATTTTTCAATTGAACAGAGTTCACATCAATTCAATACAAGGGCACAAGAAAAAGCTTAAGCGGAAAATAAAGAGAGAAGAAGCTCAGCTAATATTTGAATAGTCCTCAACTTATCAGCATGTCTAAACTCATATGTCAACACCAAACTCTCATCCATTCTCTTCAGCTCAAAGCTCTCTACCGACATATAACTCTTCCAATGTGATGAACCACCAAACCTTGGTTTTACTTTTATCCACTTTTGAGTTCCATAGTACCAATGACATCTAGTTGATAAAAGATTACCAAACCCATCATAGAAAATCAAGCAACCAAATTTAGATTCATACAAATTGAGATTTACATGAAACATGACCTTAAGTTTATATCATTTACATAAACACGCATGAAACTTCTTCACCAAGGTATTAAATCAACAGTTGCACACATGGCACACAATGAAAACATAAGTGAATTGAACTCAATCCCACTTGCTCTTTAACTTATCAACATGTCTAAACTCAAATGTCAACACCAAACTCCCATCCATTCTCTTCAATTCAAAGCTCTCTACCAATACATAACATTTATAACTATGCCAAAGCATTGCATTACCTTCAAATCTCTCCGATCTCTTAATGCTAGACTTCATGTCACCAGTTTCCTTCGACCATCCAAATCTCTCCTCTTCCCATTTCATCCTCTCCACGACCATTGATCTTAAACCTACCTTCTTGCCTGAAATCTCGAACCACACAACCCCATTTCCATCCACAACTCTGGTTTCTTGTTCAATAACTTGTCCTTCAAGCTTCACCAATTCTGACTCTACTTCAACATCAACTACAACCTCTCTGTTATCAACGTTTCCACATGAGTAAACCTCTTCCCAACTTTGTCTAAGAGTCATTCTGTAATAGGTTGATCTCTTTAACTGAGCCTTTGTGTCTCTTTCTTTCACAAATATGAAAGGAACATACCATTTCCCTACCACAATGCTTGTATTAAAATCACCAGGAAGCTTGGAACGACGCATAGTGTTAATTCCCTTTGCATCATCTGTTAGACCAAAGTTTTCGGAAGTCGAGTACCCAACCCTCCAGTCTTTTCTTTTAAGGAACTGTGGTGGCACCCCGTCAGGAGCAACGGATGTTGCAGAGTAATAATAAGACTTTCGTTGATGGATCTGGAATTGTTGGTATATGTCATAAGGATCTGCTTGTCTTGGCTTAGCTTCAGGGACATAGTTGAAACAAAAGCAGTATGGGACTCTGTCTTCCTCTTTGGCACTAGCTGATGCTTCTCTGCAAACATTGTACTCTATCCGTTTCATATTAAGTGTCGTTGTAGAGTTTTTTTTTCAATACAAAATAAGTGTTGTTTTCGGTTTTCAATGCAAAATTTATTAATTTTTTTATTATGTAATTTGTTTTTCCATTCGTTAAAATGTGGTTAGATGTATAGGTAGCTATGTTTTTATATAGGAAATATGTAAAATTAATTATTTTCTTAATCCATGTGCACAGCTCTAAAATGACACTTATAATGAAACAGAGGGGGTATAAACAAAACATTTTGAGGTTTTTTGCTCATACCTTGTGTGCAAGTTAGGTCATTTAAGGAACAAGTAAATAGCAAAATAGCAAATCACCTTGGAAAAAAGAGATGAAGATGAAAATCATATGAACAAAGAAATTATTCATCATCACTATTCCCACCTTTTTATATGAATAATTTTTTTCATACTTTCACAAGGAAACATATTAATTTTTATCAAGAATATTGTATTTTGTGATTATCAATTTTTATAACGCTAAATCAATAATAATTCAATATTTATTTAATTATTAAAAAAGATTAAAAATATGTTTAGTATTAATAAAATTTAATAAAAACTTAAAAGTCTATCTTGATCTTTTCGAAAACATTCATGGTATCAAACAAACGTTGTTTGTGATTTTTAGGCTCCGGTACAAAAAATCCGATTAAGCGGAAAAATGTTTCGCATCTTAGACATTTGTGGAACAAAAAGAAAGAAAACAGCTAAAAAAATACCAAACTTCTATGCAGATTTTCGATACAATAAGCTTATTTTTTAGTAATTTCTAGTCATGTCGATCATGGATTTGTCCTTAATTATCATGTCAAAGGCAAGAAAGTTGTAAGATTATGTTACCCTGAATGCTTCCCACGTCTTCTAATGACATAATAACAATTTGAAGATAAGGGCTGATTGGGAACCGGGATGAACAAGACCGGGTCATGATCAAAGTCATCTCCGTCGCTATAGCTCACCGTCAGCTTTACGTTCTGTGGGAACGGCAAACTTTTTAGATCTTGACCATAGCACAACCCAAAGCAAGAGACCGGTCTTGACTCTTCGTCTTGAATTACAAATACTCCAGAGTTTGGACCTTCTGGTGGCTGCTGTTCCAACTCCAACGGGTTCCTCTGGTACTCAGAAAGACGTCTTGTAACATACATTTTCAATTCAGAATCTATCAGGTGTAGAATCCAGGAGTTGGGATTTGGCTCTATATATATTGCACCATGGTTTGAGTCTTTGAGAGGTAAGCTAGTTGTACAAGCTTTCGTCTAAAGACTTTTCAAAGGTTTTGACTTTTATGGTTTATTTATACAGAGGTTATATAATTATTATGAATACATGATGTCGTCTTTTTCTATGAATTTTGTAAGAACATGCTTGATCGATGCGCATATTGTAGGTTGCGAAATATGTTGACGTCTGCTGGTCAAGACTATGCCTTGGCTTTTTATAATCTTCCGTGATCTTGGCTAGGGACAACGTTTGCTATTGGTACTAATGTTGTATTAAAATGTGAAAACATAAACTATGTCACAAAAGTCAAATGTCAATAATCTTCATATAATCATCTCTTAATATTTAACAATGTTATAGACAGTTTTGTTAGACATTTTATAGAGGATTATTGATTAGGCGAATATCTAAACCGATTTTTTTTAATGTTCAGACTGACTGTTGAAGAAATAAATTTGAAAATATCTTTATGTTTATATCCGATTTTCCGATTAGACGCCTAAACTAATTTTTAGAACACTGATATTTAATTTTAGGATCACAGTGAAAAATTCTACAATAATTTTTCGTATCTTCCCCATACATAAATCCAAAGCAAAAACATTATACAAAGTTCTCTACAAAAATTCACATATCCTGATCAACACAAAGACGATAATGACTAAGAAGAAGAGGTCCATGTCCTTAGCACGTTACCAGCAATTTTAAGGAAGAATTTACTTAGTTTTATGAGTTTAAGAATATAATGAATTCAATAATAAATTTAAAAAGTAGTTGGAGATCTGGGAAGGATCAGCAATTAGTCTGCTACAATATGTTAAATAATACTATAGTGGATAATGAAACAAGCACTTATTTTTCAATTTAACAAACTTCACATCAATTCAACGCAAGGGCAGAAGATAAAGCATAAGCTGAAAATAAAGAGAGAAGAAGCTCAATTCAATATTGGATAGTCCTTAACTTGTCAGCATGTCTAAACTCATATGTCAACACCAAACTCTCATCCATTCTTCTCAGCTCAAAGCTCTCTACCAACACAAAACATTTATAACTCTTCCAATGCGATGAACCACATTCAAATCGGTCTAATCTCTTAAGCGTCACCCGGTTTCCATCTATCTTCTTCCATCCAAAAATCTCCTCTTCACTTTCCATCCTCTCAACAATCATTGACCTTAAACCTATCTTCTTGTTTTTTCCTTCATGATCTAAAACTTGGAACCAAACAATCCCTTTATCATCCAAGTTTGTTGTTTCTATATTGATCTTTTGTCCCTCAACTTTAATCACTTGAGCTTCAAGATCCACATCAACGGAAACCTGAATACAATCTTCATTGTGAACGTTCTCAAAGAAGAAAATCTCTTCCCATCTCTGATGAAGGGTCATGTTGTAATACATTGATATCTTCACTTGATCTATTATGTCTCCTTCCTTCACAAACAAGAAAGGGACATACCATTTCCCTACAACAACGCTCACATCAAGACCAGGAAGCTTAGAACGAAGCTCTACATTTAAACCTTTGGCATCATCTATGAGACGTAAGGTTGAAGTCCTGTTTTCTAATGTCCAGCTACTCATGAGGAATGCAGGAAGTATAGCATTAGGATCAACGGGTTTGGCGTGATAGTAAGAACGGGCAGGTGATGATATAGTTGTGATCACAACTTGTTGATGAATGTCATAAGGATCTGGTTGTTGCTTCTTATACCTATGAACATGATTGAATCTGATGCAGAAGCAGCATGTTACTCTCTCCACCTCTCTTTCAGTGCTAGTAGATGATTCTCTGAAATCCAAAATTTAAGCTTCTCCAAATGAGATGAGATTTTTGAAATTTAAATAGATTTGCGTTGAATTGTTTGACATGCATTCTTAAAAGACATAAAAGATTTATATAGTTCAAGAGATTAATACTCCCTACATTACATAAACAGTGTTATTCAATATATTTTTTTGTTATATCTAGAGTATCATTTTAGATTTTCTTTTTTCATCCATATTATAATTTCAATACAATTTATAGTTATTTGAATTTTAATAATAGTTGCAAAATACATTGATCATATCAATGATTTCAAAGGCTAAATGAATTTTAACAATTTTCTTTGCAGATTATAATGGGATCAATTCAACCTGATCTAAACCTAAAGAGTCATGTTTTATTTCTATAACTATATTTTTTTTTTCTTTTCTTTTTGTATAACTATATTTTCGTTATATGAGAATTTGGCATTTAAAAAATTAGAAAAATTTCCTTTTGTATAAAAACACAGCATACACTTTCTTAGATAATCCCTTTTTATTATTACTGTACACATGAAAGTCTAGAAAGTAAACATGAAAGTCTAGAAAGTAAACTTACTCCCATCTTTAATATTCATGTCGAATAAAAAAATCTTAAGGAAATAGTCATACCTCGAATAATAACCGCATCGTTCATAAGTGTAGTAACGGTTCGAAGATAGAGGTTGGCCAAGAACAGGTATGAACACAGCCGGATCACGACGAACGTTGTCTCTATGTGAACCGTAGTTGTGTATAACAGTCAACGCAGCGTTTTGTGGAAACGGTAATCCTCTGAAGAGTGTTTCGTTACACAAACCAAAGCAACAAGTTGTCAACGACTCTTCGTCTTGAATCACAAGCACACCGGAGTTTGGACCTTCAGGTGGTGGCTTCTTGAGCTCCGATGGGTTTTTCCGGTACTCAGATAATGCTCTTGTTACGTACATGTTATCGTGTGTTTTATGGTTTGTGAGAGGAATATGTTTGATTAATGCCATTTTTATAGGTCACTTTTGCTGGTCAAAACCATGAGTTGACTTTTCTTATAGTCTTTATAGGTAAGTCTTACTAGGTAATGTGTTCGCGTTATGTTAGGAACTTAACGCGTAATTACAATTAGTATTGTATTAAAATGCGAAAGAAATTCATTTTAATGATAAATAATCTTCATATAAAATATCTTAGTATTTATAATAGAATAGCAGTCAAGGAAAAATATTAATAAGTTTTCATATTTTTCCATGCATAAGTAAAGACATTATACAAAGTTTCCTAACCTGATCAAACAAAGACAAGAATGAACAATAAGAAATACATCACCCATCTAACATGAGGTCCATAACGATCATTCGCAGTATTGATCAAACGTCCACACAACACAAAACAAAATTACCCTTAGGGTTTCTTTTCAGGCTTCTTCGTGATTCTGATAACAAAAAAAAAGACAATCCAGAGATAATAACATTAGTTTACTATGTTTTCAAAACAAGAACATCGACTTTTTTTTTAATCAAAGCTTCACCTGAAGCAGTAGATTCCAAGAGCCGCAGTGATCTCATGGATGACCGAAGTCGCAAAGTGCAAGTATAACGACACTGTTTTGCATCATCACAACATTAGTTAGGAGCAGCAAAAATAACTGACTAATGAAGATAAAAATAATAAACAGCTAAGCTAAGTAAGGTTTTAGGAGCGAACCTGTGAATATACAGTAGCCAAGAAGAACCCATAACTCATCGACCAGAGGAACCCTGAAAGACAGAAGTTTCTCAGTTTTATAAAGACAAAAAAACAATGAAGTTTCCGCAGGAAAATGTAAAGATGTAAAAAAGAAAAAGAAAAAAAGAACATACCCATTATTCAATCTTGCGGTTAAAGCGTTTGCAAGTGCAAAGGGAAGATAGACTAAAGACTGCATTTTGAATTACAAAAAAAAAACATATCATAAGGTTACAATTTCAAAACCAGTAAGATGGAGAGATTAGCGAGAGAAAAGTTATGGGATATTACCAAGCACATGTTTGTTTTCAGTCCTTTAGGCTCATCACACAAGTGAGCAAGAATCATCCTTCCCTAAGAACCAAAAAACATAAAACTTGTTGGAATGATAGTAAGTAGGATTGACCAATAACAAAGAAACCAACACTTACCACTAGAAACCCAAACGCAAGTCCAGTTCCAAGTACAACCAAGTGAGGGTATGTTGCTATGAGATTGATTGGAGACAAGTAATCCCTGTAGCAAAATAAGATCCTAATCATCTTCAACAGCGAAGGAGAGAAAAACCACAAGTCTTTTTTAGAAGAGCATAAAGCAAGACTTACCATATCAATACACCTCCGAGAAGAACCACGAAAGGATACAGCTGCATCAGATAATTAAACAGAACTTTTAAAGTTGCAGCTTTAGAAAAGTATTTTATAAATCAATTGTTTAGGAGATTACCATAGCTAATGCTAGCACCATGCTCCCTTTTCTTGATTGAACAACTTTATAGACATTTGACACACTGCAAAATATAACCGCATATGAACCAACTCAGTAAATAGGAACTTCTCAACTAAAAAAGGGTCATTAACTCAATACTAGAGTATACTTTTTTTCTATAAATCTTCATCTATTTCACTGTACTCGCGTTCAAATCCCATCTCACTTCCTATTGCACAAGTGGAAATTAACACATATATTGATAAAGTTAGGAAGACTCACTTGAATGCGACGGTTGGTATAACAGCAAAAGCGATCATCATGGATAGGACTGCTCTTGAAGTTCGGATCGCTAAAACAAAGAACTCAAAGTTCAATCAAGAAAGCAAAGAGAGCAACGGAAAAAGGAGTGGACGAATAACAATATGAGAGATAGTTTTACCATTCACAAATGGCACCCAACTAAACAATGGTATGGATTCCCCTAACTGCTGAGCCCACCATTCAGCACCTTTGGACAGAAAAATAAAAGGTCAATACCGAAAGTAAAGACCAAACCCAAGTATAGTAAGACTTTGATCTGAAATGTAATGGTTAATAGAGGTAAAGCTAGGAAAGAAGCATACCGACAAGAGCTGTGAAGAAGTGGCTGACGTATATGAGTGCAAGTCCCTCTGTAGGTCCATTGATGACCGGAAGAATAAGGGTGTTGGTGAAATAGCTTAGAGAAGAGTGAATAAAAGTATTAGAAAGTCTATAACAATTTTCCACAAATGTGTTATGAGACATAAGTAGAGAGTTAGAAGCACAGGACTTACTGTTCCCATGTAGCTCCATAGAACGGAATAGCTGAAATAACCCAAAACCAGAAAGTATCTCTTCCACACATTGCAGTGCTTCCAAATGCCATGGCTTCAAACTGTTTTCATTGTAAAACCTTCAGCATGGACTCCACAAATGTAAAGTAAAAACAAAAAATAAAAGAGAGAGAAGGAATTGTTAATGCATACCGCACAAGCAAGTGCATCACAACCTGCAATATTGGGACACACATGTCAGAAAAATCTAGAAACAAACTGAGGACAGATAATCAAAAAAAAGGGGAAGATAAAGCACCATGATCAAAAAGCTCTCCTAGAGGGCTAGAGGAGTTCGTTCTTCTTGCTTGCTTCCCATCAACCGCATCGAATGTCTAAAAAAAAAACACAAAAGGTTTCAGGAAAAGAAAAGGAGTCAAAACACATTCACAAGAAGAGAGAGAAAGGCGCAGACCTGATACAAGAATAGGAGCAAACCATGAGCGAAGTGCACCCATCGTGGAGGAGGAGAATCCAACTGAGGTGAATATATCTGTGACAGACAGGTAAAGAAAAGTGTCTTTTAAATCAAATCCATATGTAGAAAGCGGACATAAAGACAAAAGAGACTACAGAACGGGACATTAATCTCACTCACGTATCCTAGCAAGGAAGATGTGACTAGAAACATGAACCCCATAAGCGTTATCTGCAAAGCAATAAAAAAAAACAAAAAGCCATAAGTAAAATAACGACACCACACAAAACAAAATGGAGAGACAATAAACACTTCTATACCATGTTTGGTCTGCGTATAGTCCAGAGTCAGTAACAGAGAGAAAACCACATGAAAAGACAAAACAAAAGTCAGAATTCTCAATTAGCCTCACCAAAGTTAAGCTAAAACCAAAAGAAAGACTTTTCAAAGAGCACTAAAAGAGAGAGAGAGAGAGAGAGAGAGAGAGAGTTACGGCATCCATAGAGGGAAGACTTTGACAAAACGAGTCCAAAAAGGGTTGAGAAGGTATTTAGCAAGATAAGAGTGATCCTCTCCACTGTACTTGTACCTATGAAGAGCTGCTACACCATGTGCTCCTATGTATCCCATTAGTACTCTCTAACCTGTTTCAAAATTTTTAACCCAAATTCAAACTCAAAGACGTTAAAGCAGGGATCTTTAGGGTCTCACTAGCACTAATTAAACTCCCTAACTCTAAATCAAGCAAATGGGCATGACTAGTTCTACAAAAAGAACAAAACTTTGCTCTCAAGCTTCGAGATTTGGATAGAATCTGAATTTGGATCATTTTTGCTTACAGAGAGACAGAGTACTTACGAGGGTTAGGGTTGTTTGTGTCGGGGAAAGTAAAGGACGAGCCTTTTCGAGTGTTCCGTGTCCGAAAAAGAGAGAAGAATCAGACAAGAGTCTGTCTGTAGCTCTCTTTTCCCAAAAGATCGGCGGAGCGAGACGAGAGGACCTGAAGCAAACAGAGGGCTTTGCGTTTCCCCCACACGTGTGAAAGATATTTATTTTTGTTTTGATTAAATTAAATGTATTGTAAAATGTGGAAAAGATCTATGAAGTGAATTTGTTGGTTTTATGAGTTTTTTTAAGGAACAATCAAAATGAGTTGTGGTCATGGAATCATATTCTTCTTTTTATCTTTTTTCTCTTTTTGCTTTTATTACCTTACAAATATTTCTCTGAGAGGAATATGCCAACTCAATTTTTATTCTTAGACAAAGCCAAAGTTGCTTACTTTGGCAATGTCCAAAAAATATTAGTTTAGTTACTAAACTATACTAGATTTATCAACGAATAATAAAAAAAAAGCTCTGAAGAATATATCCAAGTTCAACAAAAATGAAGCTGGACCTGTAGTCTTTTGAAGTATAACAAAAGTGAAATAAGAAATATCAGCCATAAAACATGAATACACTTGATAAATTTATCAATTATTGAAGTGATACAAAACTAGATATAAATACAATAATAACAATACAATAAAAGCTGATATTCAATATGTTACAATTTACAAATCAATAGAACTACAATTTAACCAACTTCCAAATCGCTAGAATGAGAAATGCTTAATCCATCCTGTCCATGCGCTGGTCCAAATACTGGAGATTGAAGACTTAGTCTCCACTCTTAACATCCATCAGTAATCAGAGTCATATGCCAAAGTTTTTACATTTCATAAACTCATCATACCTTTGTTATAACAATCAATCCTCATGCTCATCTTCTCCTTCAGAATCTAAAAACAAACAAACAACCTTGAAGATTACTCTTTCATATGGATGTGGTCAGGAAAAAAAAACAGATTTTTATTAGTATAAACCAAGTTTTACCAGATCTGACATCTTCACTAAGCTTCCCTCTATCTTGTATTTGTTTCACAAGCATCCGATACATCAAAACCCACCAATAAATGTGAAGAACAAGCAAGCAATATAGAAGAGTGTTGAACATGTAGTAGTAAATTGGTCCTTCAACCGGGTGTTTGTCCTTATCCAGTTCCAAAACTACTTCATAGCTGCAACAAATACATATAAGGAGATAACATTCGAGTGAAGTATAAAATGATATCAAACATATACTAACCTTGTGCTCCACAGGATCCAAAAGGGATAGTAAATGAGGCGAAGAATGATCCAAGACATAACAAAAAGAATGAATGAAAAGCTTGCGATTCTTTCAGCTCCACTATATTTAGACATTTTCCCTACTTCAAGAAACACATCACTTGCATCATGAAGTGCCAGAACAACCGAACCAACACGAGAGAAGCTATCTCAACCCAAAAAAGAAGAATAATATCAAAACAATGTGGAGCAAAGGAAGCCATTGTAGAGTAGGATGTGATGTTTGAAGCATATACCTACATACGTATGAGAGGACAATAAGAATAAGAGTTGCAATATGATGACCCATTGAAACTCCAAAATCAGAACGTCTTGTTTCCCAGAAGATCAGAGCAAAGATTGAGTATGTATAGAATCCAGCCACAAACATATACAGAAGCTTCAACTTTAACCTGCATGTGAAAGATAAATATTTATCATTGTCTACATAAACTGTGATATATAGGCATGGTCTTGACAAAAAAACTTACTTGGTTTGTTGATCAGGCCAGGACTGATCTCCAGGGCCAACCCAAAAGTATTTAGTGTTCATAAACCAAGGTTCATTGTA